>CM060683.1:187252165-187589665 GCA_030686995.1 Artemisia argyi | reverse complement strand
AATGACCTGGGATTTTACGGTGTATTACAACAGTCAACATAAGACTAGAGATATTAACCACATTAAACATATTCTTAGTAGAATCAGTCATATGCTGATTAGCACCAGAGTCAATGACCCAACCTAAAGTGACATTGTACTTAACAGAACTAGTTTTAGCACAAAAAAACTTTTCAAAATTCAAGTTAAACATCACATTATTATTAAAGAAGGTGGGAAATTTACCTGCCATGCTAGCAGAGACATTAGCAGAGGGTTTTTCATTAATGAGACTTAAAAGTTTCATCATTTGATCATTAGTGAAAGAACCAGTCATAGATCCAGAAGAGGAAGACTGAGAGACATCTGCATTACCATTAAATCTTTTGACAGAAGCAGATTGTTTAGCCAAATTAGGGTTTCTTTTAAAACCAGGAGGATAACCATTAAGCTCAAAACACCTTTCAATAGTGTGCCAAATTAGACCACAATGTTTACAAACTAGATTAGGATTAGGTCCCCTATTACCATTACCATTGTTATTATTACCTTTTCTAACAAAATTATTATTAGAGTTGGAATTACTATTGGCCTTAACAACAAAAGCAGCAGGTTGGACCTTGCTGCTAGAACCAGTACTAGGGTGAAGTCCTCTATGAGACTCCTCCCTAGAGATGACATTAAAGGCTTCTTTAACATCAGGTAAAGGGTCCCTAGCAAGAACATTACTCCTAATAGGTTGATATACTTCATTTAAGCCCATAAGAAATTGCATAAGTCTAATCAATTGATTATGTTTTAAAACACCTTTATGAACAACACAAGTACAAGCAGGCAATAAAGTCAAAGTGTCAAATTCTCTCCAAAGAGAGTTCAACTTATGATAGTAATCAGGCACAGACAGTTCACCTTGCTTAAGACAATTAATTTTATGAAGCACATTAAAAATCATCCATTTTATCATAAGTTTCTTCTAATTCAGTCCAAACTTCAGAAGCAATCTCAGAATAAACTTGTCCTAAGTACAACTCAGGAGACAAGGATCCAAGAATCCATCCAAGAACAATAGCATTGCACCTCTCCCATTGCTGGGATAGTACAACACTAGTAGCAGGTTTAACACAAGTACCATCAACAAATCCCATTTTATTTTTGCCTTTTAAAGCAATTTTCATAGCAGTAGACCACATTTTATAGTTATCAGAACCAGTCAATTTAAAATGAACAATAGGCACATTAGAGTTATCACTAGAATGCAGAAACAAAGGATTACCAGCATCCAAACTACTAATCAGAACCTCAGCCATAATGAGCAAGAAGAAAGCACACAAGAAAGCAACTAATAATCAGACAAATAAACCACCCTAACAACTCTAACAAACAATCAACCACCAAACTACCAAGACTGCTCAGAAACCTATCCTCCAACGACCTAGACTCAACCAGAAAACTAAAGCTAAGAATAATAACACTAAACACACACCCAAACCAATCTGAATCACCCAGTTTCACACCTATTAGGGGGAAGAGCAGGTTTCCTTGCTTCTCACAGAAGTAGGTCAAGAAGTTACCCCCTGAGTTTGCAGTGTCACCACTAAAGTGATCAGAGGTTTCAGAGAGAGAACAACTTACAGAGCTTTGAATTGCAGCGGAATGAACACAAACCAGTCACCAATAGCCTTGATTCACTTAGTCAAGAATATAGATAACCAAAAGCCCAACCAGAAATCACCACAGATCTCCAAGAATCAAGATCCCCAAATTTTCAAATTAGGGTTTTCAAGAAACCCTAACTGAAAATCAAGAACCACCAAGAATCGTTAAGAGAATTAACGATTCAACCAACGGCCGTCAAGAAAATACCACCAACTGAGCCCAATTACAAACTAATCAAGAAACCCCCAATTATGACCAAACCCTAGAAACCCTAAAAAATATCAAGAGCTAACGGAGATCAAACCCGTAGCTCTGATACCATGTTAAAACTATAGATCTTATCAGAAAACACAACCACAACTCAAGATCTCACCCAGCCAACCACCACTTGGTGAACTATTTTATTACTTAGTAAAACAAGAAGACAAGTCCTCAAATGAGTGCTTGTCAAACAGATACAAGAGAAATTGATTGTCCCCTTTAGAAGGATCCAATCACTCACTACAAATGTTATGAATACAAACAATCCTCACTACAACACTCTCAATACAAGACCTATACTACCCAATTGATCAAGATGATCAAGAGATGAATATCAGAAACAAGACAACAATACTTGAGAGAGATTTCAATGACTGCGTGAGAATAATATGAATGAGATAAGCGGCTAGGGCTAGGTCTCTGAGCTTATATAGAACATAGTTACACTTTAGCCTTTGAACAAACTTCAACCTGTCAAAACAAGCTGAATATATAAACATTAGCCAAAGTTGTCACAATAAGTCCCTGGACTTAATGTGACCAACTACACCAAACATGAGCTTGTACAACTCAATATATTTCAACATTAATGACTCCCCTTTTAGTTTTTCGCAGGAGGCTACTTATCAGGTAATTGGTTTAAGTAGTAGTATTATATCAAACGGGCCAGCTTTCGACTCTTAGATTGATATTCAAAGAAAATTTATTTGTTAGAAATTCGTAACAAAAGTGCAATATTTAGTGATATATTGTTGTGAAGTTGTTATACAAGTTGTATTAAATATGATATTTTGGAGTTAAGCTTTGGCCACATAACCAGAATGTTGTCATAATTGGTCAAATGATTGATATGTTGTAGGTGTGCGGAAATATGGAGACTAGGTGTTCGTTCTTGGATAAGTTAGGGATCCACCGTGTAGGAATCTGGGTCTGTGAATGTGGTTGCGGGGACTCAAGTACTTCTTTGGATCATTCAAGGTTCTTATCTGCTCTTTTCAATTCTTAATTTTCGATTTATTTACTCATTTTCATCCCAAAAAAGTTGTTGATTTTGATTATTATTACTAAAGTATTATTTAAATGTTTAAAAAATGCTTTAATAGTGGCAACGTAAATACTTTGGGTTGGAACTTTGTCAACAAAAGGAAACACTACATCTATCTTGTGATATCCATACCCAGACATGAAGCTGTTAAACTAATTTTGGGTAAAAAAGTAGAACATTTTGAAATTTGAACTCAGGGTACTATATAGTTACAATATGTTATATGCGACATTGTTGATGAATGATGATATATCAGTGATATGGCTATCCTTAGCTTTTCTAGTTTATTATGAAGTTACAATTTGGATTATATTACAGATGAAATCTCATCGTATTATTTGTTTAATTGGAAGGTCTGATAAGGGCTGGAGTCTCCCAAGTAGATTATCTCCTTGTAGAGGTATACTTAAGAATTCTCTGTACATGTAATTTAAATAAATTACAATTTGCTTCTTAAAATTGAAATTTACAAACTCATTATGCAGGGCCTATGTCTTCATTGAACAAGCAATTAAGTAGTTGGAATGACCGTTACAAATTGAGAGGTATCCCGTTAGATTCTCCCGTTGCTCTGCTTGTTCATTGGGTAATGTATACTTTTCTCATACTCGTTTTTGAACCCCATGGGCATCACTTCTGACACGCTATAAATTATAACTTTATGAAGTGTATATTTTGTATTTAGCTACCTCTACTTTTATCGCAGCCATTGACCATATATATATCAAGCCATTCATCTCGCTTCTGCTAAATAGTTGATCCCTGAAACTATAGATGAACTGTGCATACACTATCTAGGTATTTTCATCGATTTCTACTTCTGCTTTGTAACTTAATGAATTGGCACTTTTTGTTCTCCATGTTAATTAGTTACGGTTCCTAGTTCCACCATCAAGTGGTTGGCTTGTTACTTTCAGGGGGTGTTTGGATTTGCGTTTTGGAACCACATTAAAAGATTATTGTGATTATTCAGTTCCATATGACATGTGAGTATCACTTTTTGCTAATAGAGTATATTTATTGCTAATTATAAACAAAATTTTGAAAAGATAAGATAACATTCTGGCAAATAGGGATGACGAGACAATCGCTCTTTGTGGCTATGCACATTGTATGGAAGTACATTGCAGTTGCAAATCGGGCAAAGGTGAATTTGGTTGCATATAAACCTTCAGCAATTACAATAAGGCTTCATTCAGGCTAATTCTTAGTCTCACTAGTATTTTACATGATGCATTCTTGATAGCAATTCTTAGGTGGATCTGCTTCTTAATGGATAGGAATTTGTTCCGGACTTTATCATTGCTCCAAATGCTGGTATCGCTGCTTACAGAAGCTGGTCATCGACTAGTGTATGTCTTTGATCTATATGTGATATATCTTTCTGCATATTCTAGTATCAATGTCAATTTTATCAGATTTACTTTTGAACATGAGTATAAAGGAAATGTCAAATGGTTCAACTTGACCGCCCTGTACAAAATTCCAATATTGACCCATTGCTGAGTCTGCTGACTCTTGTCATCTTTATATGCTAGTCTGCTGCTAGTAGTTCATAGCTTCATATGGTACTTTAAGGAGCTGATAGCGAAATAGAGATCCCAGCCATTCCTCTGTGACAGGTTGTCTCCCAGCAATTCCTGTAAGTTCTTCATGACTAAGCTTATATACTAACACTGCTTGTGTCAATTATGATTATTAATTTCTGGGACACTGCATAATCTTAAGTCACTTCCTTTCCACGAATGATCATTGCAAAGTGATCTATAATTTAATTGTTTCGGTTCGAGTCAAATAGTCAAAAACCGGTTTGACCCAAAACCGGATCGGTTTGAAACCAGTTTTGGGAGAGAAAATGTCAGGTTTAAACCAAGAACCGGTCCAGTTTAATCCAGAACCGGTTCTCAATTCGGTTGACAACAAACAATGCAAACCGGCGGATCGGTTTTCGGGAAACCGGTTTTCCCGGCTTTTAGGGAAACTTCAAAAACCGGTTTTCAATTTTTTTTGGATCAGATCGGTTTTCGGTTTTTTTGCTCACCTCTAAACAAAACTTTGACTATGCAATTGTTCATCAAGTATGTGTCCATTAAAGAAAATTTAGCTAAAAAGTTGTTCATCAAAGAATGTTGGAGAAACAAAATTGTTCATCAAAAAATGGCTCGGTGGTATGTTAACAAATTGGTCCGCTACAGAAACGAGACTTCATAAGTTAGAGACTTGAGAACCGAACAAAGATTTTACATGGAAGTTGTTCATCAAAGAATATTAAGGACACAAAATTGTTTATTAAAAAAAACAAAAATGTTTGTTATGTTCATCAAAAAATAAATAAAATGTGTGTTATGTACTTATGTTCATGAATATAAAATGTTGTATCGGTTTTTCTATGTTCTTCAATACAAAAGGTTCATCGATATCATGCAAGAATGTTCGTCAATACAAAATGTTACATTAATAGAATATGTTCATCAATGCAAAATGTGCATAAATAAATACAAATGTTCATCTATACTCCAGCTTTTCATCAATACTTCCGCCCAAAACAAACTAGATGGGACACATGTCAAAACACCTGGTGACTTTTTTGAAAGAAAACTACTTTGTATTTGATCCTCCTCCATAGCATCCAAATCCTCATAAGTTTGTAACCTTTGCTAATCATATTGCATAGTGTTTGGTACACAGTAATAAGAGTTGGAATGGAAAAGAACATTACGACAGAATGAGAAATTTATGTTTGTTTTTAATTACGGAATGCAATGACTCATTACATGAAATCACTCATTACGTAAAAAACCATCATTTTCATTCCATAGAGGCTCCCTCATTTTTTTTCATTACGTCAGTAATGTAATCGAAATTACATAAAAGCCCACTATTAACTAACCATATTAAATACGCTTCTTATTAACTATGACCATTTTTGTCTTTTTCTTATTGATTGCATTCCGTCCTATCATACAAACCAAACATTATTAATAAGGGTAATGAATTATTACATTACATCATTTATTCCATTACATCGCGTATTCCATTCATTTAACATTTCATTACGGCCTACCAAACGAACCCTTGATGCGATCGGGGTGCATATGTGCAAGCCAACAAAGGAAGGGATAACTAGTAAAGCAGTACAACAAATACAAATTCATACAAGATATATGTGAACGTTGTAATTCGAATTTGCGACATAATCTTTAAACAAGACCAGCGAATCTAGGTAAGAGAAACCTCATGATGAATGCTGGTTTTCCTCCCGCCAACATCGTGTACTGGAAATGCACTTTCTCATGTACAAAATAAAGCATGTATATGAAAAGTACATATGCCATTGAAACCCCACTAATAAGAAATAGACCACAGAAACCTTCAAGGGTTAAAATTTTGGGCGCAGTCGCGGAATCTGACTTTTTATTAAACCACTTATCCTCCAATAACTTTAAAGTCCCGTCTTCTCGCAATTTGGCAATCTGAATTGACATCTCAGGGGCCAACGTTGAACCTTTCGGGAATGCCTGCACATTTTTATAGCTAAGATTTGACTAGGATTGACTTTATCTACAATGTCAGATTTTCATATTTAACTTAAGCCGGTTACATGCAACAAACTGAAGGTAAGGAAACAAATTTAACTTAAACACATTAGCTCAAATTTTGACCTATTTAAGACTGAATGGGTCGATTCACGTTACATTCTATCTTTAGTAGATTAGCTTAAACAAAGTGGTTGAACGTGTTGATTCCAGTCCTAACTCATTTTAATCAAGAAAAAGACTTGGATTTGTTATTATATTGGGTAATATAGTTCTCATCTGTTCAAAAGATTGACCTACTTTGACCTCTTACCCATGTTAACGCTATTATTAAAGAATTTTATAGTGAAGAGACCCACAAAGCCAAAACTATTGATGATAGTTTCAGATACGGTCATCGAGTAGCCAGATGGATATTGTGCAAGAAATTCCTTAATATAAGGAATTTCATCAACACCACCGTTTTTACTGCCACGTGTCAAAGCATCAGCATATTCCTCTGGTGAAGAATATGGCTTCAACCTGGTGTCTTCGAAATTCATGTTCCTAAGGGCTCCCTGTACATGGGAACCATACTGGTATCCAATAGACCCTCTCTTTGATGGTAACTGAATTTGTTCAATAATTAATAGCGAACATAATGTTGCAGTGTAACTTGAAATGAGCACAAGCACTACGAACAACCACACACTATGACTACAAATCTTGACAAATTACTCTGCAGCTTCTTACCTGAAATTTTCAAAACCTAAACTTAAATTGGTTTAGCTTTTACCAAATTTCTGTTCGCCATTAGATGTGTTTGTGGCAAAAATAAAATAAATAAATAAATAAATAAAAATAAAAAAAATAAAAAATAAAAAACCCAACAACAACAACAACTAAAACAAGGTTCTAGAGCTTACTATGAGCAAAAACAAGGGTTGAAAAGGCAAACCAGAAGGTTGTCCCGATTTGTTCTATTGTTGAACCTTGAAATTCTTCATTTGTCCGATGTTCAAGTATCCAAACCACAATGCCAGTCAAAATAAACTTAGTGGTTTCATAAAGATCCAAATGCTTGTATCGGTGTTTCTTGATAGTGTTGCAAGGCCAATATTCGTATATGGCAATGTGAAGTCAACATATTTAGATCTATTAGCTGTGATTGTTATATCTCCAATTGCAACAGCAAATTCCTGATATAAATGATAACAATAAATTATAAGTTATATTTCTTTCCCAATATATATTGATGACAAAGAATACTAGTTTATATAACATGCATACCCTGTTATGGACTCGATACATAAGGTCATTGTAATTGCCACTGCCACTCCTAAATTTATAAGCTTTTCCCATAAATGGAATATATTCAAAGTCTACATCGCGACCTAATCCTTTAAAGGCGGCCCGGAATACTTCTGCATAAAACCCTGAAACTATTGTTGAATTAGTTTTATCATCATAACTCACTTTAAAAAATCTCCCTGTTCTGGATGCCACTCGAATGCCGATTCTGAGGGTTTTTCTGCTCGTTTGTAACATCCTATGTGGATTAGTTGAGATACCTCCTCGCCAGATGATATCAATATCAGGAATTGAGTTTAGCTTATCAATCTTTCTAGTTAAACCAACCCCCTTTATCCAAAACCCAACCCTTCGCTCCCTGTTACCTATCACATTTATTATTTCTAAGACTTGTGTACTCATCCTACCATTCATAAGTTGGAAACTACCAGCCAAACCACGAAATGATATTCTTAACATCTGATCCATAAGAGATGTATCCCTTGAAATTTTGCTAGATGTTTGTGTCCTCTCAATAGCCATTGCTAGTGAAGAAACTACATCATATGCCCAGACACCATAAGGGTTTATTTTCTTGAGCTCCGTCAAAGGGTTCATAGCATGATTGTTGATATAGATAATGCGTAAAAACGTTATTAATATTTCTCGATATCCCTATGTTTTGACGATCACAAAATGTTAAATCATTAAACGTAAAATTATTACGTAAACAAGTATTTAGTTACAAAATATCATTATATCCAACTTAATCACTTAAGGTATGAATAAACAATTGTCTAATACATTTTATGATAAAAGGAAGGTTTATTTAATAATTACAAATTATATAAAATGGTATAAATATTTTATATATCTAGAAAAACACTTTCGGTAATTAAAGAAAAATGTTTAATTCATAATAAATATATGAATTCAAAATTTTAACCAAAATCAGTTAAATTTTTACCAAATAAACTTTCCTTAGAAAAGACAAAAGATTCTGGTCGTTACAGGTGGGCGGCCCCCTTAATTATAAGGGGTGGCCCCCTTAATTTTAAGGGGTGGCCCCCTTAATTTTAAGGGGGCCGGCCATACAATTAAAGGGGCTGGCACGCTCCTGTTGTCAGAATTCTTTGCCTATAAATACAAGTTGATTCCTGCAATTTTTTCTCACCTTTTGCACTAAAACATTCTGTTCCAATCATCTCAAATCATATTTCTAAATCATTTGATCATAAGATTGTAAGTTCTTGTTTCAAGTGATTCAATCCCTCACCCTTCAAAGTGCAAGAGAACAATACTCCTTCAACATCTAGTTAAGAAGTGATGTAGTTGTGTGAATATTATTTGTAGTTGTGTAAATTATTTGTAAAGGTGTAGAAGTGTTGTAATAGGTAGATCTAGGTGCATTAGTAGTATAGAGAAGTAGTGAAGAAGAAGTTGTGTTGTGAAGAAGAAGAAGGTGTGTTGTGAAAAAGAAGAAGTAGAGTTGGGAAGAAGAAGGTGTGGTGTGAAGAAGTTGTGAAAAAGGTGTGTAGTGACTAGTGGTGTGAGATTGATTCTAGCTACTATTAGAACTCGACATTTAGCTTAGTGTCGTTAATTGATGTAAGCAAAAGTTGTGTAAGGTTTCTCCGCCAAAAGGGAACTATTTGATTTAGTGAAGAAAACTCTCGAGTAGGTAACTCGAGGAGTGGAGTAGGGCAAGGAAGGTGTCCTTGTAGCCGAACCACTATAAATCCTTTGTGTCTCGGTTCTATCCTTCCATCTCTTGCTTACTATTTTATTTACGTCATTTTTGCTTACGTAGACATAGACATTTACATTTTGTTATAGCTTATCATATTGTGCTAATCAATGTTGCAAAAAGCGCTAGGCGTAGGCGGGGCGGTCGACCACCGCCTAGCGCCTAGACCGCCTAGGCACCGCCTAGGCGGATTGAACTTTTCTATATAAAAATTTATAATTATATGTATCTGGTATAAAATATGCGTAGTTTTTATATATTTTTAAATAATTTTATTAATGTTTTTATTATTTTTAATTATATATCTTTTGTATATATTACAAAATTTATATTTTGTGTGGTTTTGATTAAGTTTTGATCTATTTTTATTAAAGTCCTAAGTTAAATGTTGGGCTTATTGTATTACCTTTTTAATGGGCAAAACAACCTATTATATTATTAGGGTTATAATTAGGTTACATTCTCACACATCTCAGCCTCACTTCCTCTCTCTTCACCCTCATCTTCACTTTCTTTTTCTGCTCCACACTTCCACTTCAAAAAAATGTGTTCACTTCATCTTCACTCTCTTATTTCTGCTCAAATTAAATAAAATCAAAACCCAAAAATGTGATCCCACGAGTGGTAATTTGAAGTTGTGTGAAAAGAAGCGCGAATATGAAAAGAAAACCCTAGATCTGAAGTTAGACCGCCGCTGACCGACCCGCCGCCGACCGACCCGCCGCCTAGGCCGATTTGGCCGATTTGTCCCGCCTAGGCGGTTCGTTGACCGCCTTTTGACCAAAACGCCTAGTTTGGCCGATTTGCTCCAAATCGGGGCGGAGAAGGGCCGACTAGCGTCTAGGCGCCGCCTAGGCGGTCGCCTAGACCGCTTTTTACAAAGATGTTGAAATTAGGCTCATATACAATACAAAGATGTTCTTCTCTTGTAAGGTATTAGTTATAAACTTCACCAATTCTATCTCATTTGCAGCATCCTCACATATGAGAATGACATTCTTCCATTTAAACGATTCTGCCCTTGCAGCAATGGCTTTAAATTGAGTAGTTTCATCTTGTGAAACTTGAAGGAAATAAGGATGTTTATTGGAAGATGAACTTGGTGAAAAAGAAAGAATAGGTACTCTTGCTTCGTCTCCTAATACTGCAAGAAACTTTGCTTCGGTTGCTGATTCAGAAGCTATGATTGCTTGGACTTTCTGCTTCTCCAATAGATCAAGAGCTGACAGGAAAACAAGAAAATCATAAAATTTGCTACGTTTCAAGTTTAGTATCTGGTTAACTTTTATAATGTCATTCCAACCACTACAGGATAAACCATTATGGTTTACCTGTTCTGATTCTAGTTTCAGTTATAGTTTCTCTCTATTTTTTCTCCAGTTAGATATGGCATCACTTTGCTTTAGTTTGACCCTTTATATCTTGGAAGTTGTAAGAGATATTTTATCTTCTTTAAGTATATATCAAATATAATCTGAAATAGTACGTTATTTACCTGCAGATAGAGCATGCAGTGGTTCTCCATGTGTATCCCTACTGTGGAGAACTATCCTTGTTTTGTAGTGGTTGTTAAAGGTGTAAAAGTCAGATAGTGCCATGGTCATGCAGCTATGAACGATCTTTCCGAACCATGATCCCATATCTAGAATCACTCCCACTGGGATCTCCTTGTATGATGAATCTTCTTGTGCTTTTGAGCATATTTGAAAGCAAATCAGCATAAATATTAAAAACAACACATCTGTGCATTTCCTGCTTTTGATCTCCATACTTGAATGACAAACGGGCAAAAGGCTCCTATCACTGAAAGTATATTATAGGTCAAGCCTTTTTTCCCCCTTCTCCCTGTAGTGTCTCATTTCAATTTCCATTGACTAATCTCATGAATTGGCATTTTGTGACTAAATAGAATCATATTCCAATGGAATTGTGATCATAAACATTGCTTTCATTGTTAAATAAGCATTTATTTATTTATTTTTTGAAAGTCTCATTGTTAGATAAGCATAGGAAGATATCCCTGTTGAATATATAAACGACATTGGATTGCATCATCTAGTGTAATATTAGATAAGATAATAATCATATTCATGTGTATTGATTAACCAAATGATGTGATGTACCTTGCCGATACTTTTGTCCTTAGAAGTCATTTGAACTCTTTCTAGATAGCAAGAAAGTGAGCCAAAATGCAGCAGCACGCAAAAAGCCAAATTAGACTCCATCCACTTCGTTGCTGATCAAATGCAACAAGCAACACAAAGATTGAACCGTACGGCTGGAACTTACTTTAACTTAGAAATATGTTAACTTTGGTCATATTATACCTCCTAAAAACTTATCTATAATGATACATGTCAAATATTGCCTTGTTTAATTTGTTATATTTGTTACTTTTATAGACGATAACATAATAGATGTGTGGTAGGATCGAACTCGAGATCGCGGGATTGCACACTTTACGTATGAAGAGTAAATGAATAATTATTTATAAATGTTATATATAATTATTAATAAACACAAAACTAGTAATGACCATTAGTATTTAACGGAAAAGGCTAACGATCGTTAGACGGAAATAAGGAAGGTTTTATTTGTGATTAAATTGGAAGGAAAGAAAGTTCTAGAATCCCCTTGGGGGTCTAGGCCGATCGGCAAGGGGCAAGAGGGCACCTCCTCTTTGCCTTGAGCTCCAAGTTTACTCACCTATAAATACAAACCAAAGATTCATTGTTCCATACAACCTGTACACATAATTCTTGGTGTTTTCTTTCTCTTGTCCCATAATCGATCCATCTTAAACCCTTTTAAGGGATTCAATTTTCAAAGTTAAAATAAGTTTTGTATTTGATTTACTTGCATAAACTTTTATTTGAATTAGTACGTATGTACAAGAACGCAATTCAAACACACTATTGTTTGATTCTTGGATTGAATTACAAAAGAGGTAAGGGGTAATTCTTATAATCCACATAAACCCTATTCAGGGTTCTTGAGTTGAAGATTTGCATCACTTGATTCTTGTTCGGGCTAGAATCACTATGGTACGTTTACTATTTATATTTGATTAATTAATTACATATTATATGATCTTGTTATAATTGCTTCCACTATTCCAACAATGGCATCACGAGCCATTATAATGTGTAATTAATTATCGAAACGCATAAAAATTGAATCTTGATTTGTTTAGTTACATGTTTTTAGGGTTTTCATATTCCTAACCCTAAATTTTTTTATGGGTCGATTGACCCTTATAGTTTTTTAGGGTTTTGGTTTTGATTTTTAATATGATTAGAAACCCTAGGATGTCATATAATTGTTTATGCGTGTAATACTCCGTAAAATCCCAGGTCATTTATTAATGCTAATTATTGACACTATTCTAAACTAAGCCATTTTGCGGGCTAATTTGAAATTTTTATATGAGACACTGCTTGTTTTAACACCCGATTGTTTTGAACACCATTTGTTTGACACCCGATTATTTTGTCACCGTTTGTTTGACACCCGATTATGTTTTGTCACCTGATATCACCCGATTGTCACTCTTGGATGTCACCCAATGAGGTTAACACCTGTAACTCCCACTTGCGACCCGACACCCTATTTGGACACCGATATAATTAATTAATATATATAACGATATATATATATATATATATATATATATATATATATATATATATATATATATTAACTATTAACAAGTTATTATCATTATGTATATAAGAGTATATATATACATATGACGACACCGTTTATGTTTTTATGGTTTTCACGAACCGACACCGACACCGAAACTAAAGTTACGAACGATCTAGTCACCGACACCCTAATCTTTGTTTGGGCCGTATATCACCATAAGCCCAAAGTTACTTTTCTTTTGCCCTACTGTTGGGCCGAACACAACCTCAAGCCCACCACACCATTTCATTGCAGTTGGGCCGAGTTTTTGCACAAGCCCAAGTGGCTATGGTTTTGTTTGCGCAGCATGTCACTCAAATGGAACCCAATTTCCTTTCCAAACATGATATACACACGTTTTTATTTTTTCTTGTTCCCCTCAAACTCGACATCAAATATGCAGCTCTCGTTGACTTTGTATCACACGACAATAAGCCACCATTTGGAGCCGCCCGACCCTTGTTTAACCGCATTACACACCAAGACACTTAAACCACTAGGTAATATGTTTCTTAAACTACTAACACAAACAATAAAAAAGATTTTCTAAGTACACACATGGTATAAATCCCTCCAAGTCCTAGCATTATAATATGGTTATAGCCTTCAAACCCTTGCAACCCGATTTGACAACGCCTTTGGAAGCTAGACAACCTTGTCGAGTAAGAAGTGACCACACGGTTGGTGTTGTGTTACTAGGAACATTCGAACCACCCAAAACCACCCTATATAAGTCACATTAAATGCAAGAATTCACACACTCTCAAGTTCACCAAATTCTCAATCACAAACACTCTATTCTTTCTTTCCTTGGTTACTGTCGAAGAACACTAGGCGTACAAGCAAGGTTTTTGGATTTGGAAACGAGTTGGGTAACTCTCGAAGGAAAAGGATCGTTTGAAACGAAGGGACACCACGTTTACTAAGTTCTCGAAGCTCACATCACACGACATCCTTACCACCCTAGTTGGTGTTGTAAGTTATTATCTCCCTTTTCAATTCATTCATTGTTCATTTCATGCATTACACGCTCTACACTCTTCGTTTGTCACAATGAAAACACCTAAGCAAATATCACATGTCGTATAACACTTGGACTTTAAATCACACGTAACACTAGCACCTCGACACCCTTGAAGAAAGGGCTCGTATACTTGTTTTCCTACGTACAAAGTATATATATTTCTTGGCACACTAATTCTTTGAACCAAGCTTAACCAAACTAACGAAACATGCATAAGGAACGCGACATTATTATACAAAAACTAAGCCTAAATCAAACCTATGTCGAGCACCCTATTAAACAAAATAAAATGTTGTATGGGCTTAGATTAGGCTAACGAGCCCATATGGTTTCCAAAGGGGAAATTTTGGTTTAAGATTTTGGAAATAGCGAGAGGTACAAAAACGGGTTTTAAGGAACTTTTGTAAGTTAAAATCACTACTTTCATTGTACCAAAGGGTTTATTTTTTTTAAACTTAATCAAGGACTATTTTTGCAAAAAGTCGCGTTGAAGGACTAAAAGTGACAACGTCACAAAATTTTTGGACTTAATTAGAAACTATCGAATTTTGAATAAAACGTAGGGTAGAAATTGTAATTTTTCCAAAGATCAAGGTGTAAAAGTGCAAAAGTTATAACAAGGACCAAAATGTAAATATTTTTGACCAAAGGGTAAAAGGTGTAACTTTAATAAAGTTAAGGGTCAAATATGACAAAGGTATCTTATAATTAATTATTTTGTATAAATTGATTTTATATATAAATATGTATATATTTTTGGTAACTTTAAAATATATATATATATATATATATATCACTTTACTAAAAATATTTAATTATAAATATTTTTAAACAATATTATTTTCACAAACGAGTTAATATTTATTGAACACCGGTTCGTAACACGTTACAAATAACTACGTGAAGTTATTTTGGAATATATTAAGACACCCGAATGAATATCACCGTACACGTGACATATCACATGTCATTTACAACACGAATCTAAAACACCCTATGTATTATTTAGGTCGCAAGTCGGAGGAATTTCATTGCTAGTCGTAGCAGTACACCATCACTTTTGAGCACCGTTGTGATTCACACCCACCTGTCAGGTGAGTTCATGCTCCCACATTTTTAATTGTTTTTAAACCCCGTGGGGAGATACATGCTATAAATCGAACACAAGTATTTTTCTGTATGCTGTTAGCACCTGATATTGCCTAAGTTGACACCTGTGCTACAAGTCCCTCATATCATGAACCTTAATCACTTGCGAGTGAGCGCGAATATAGTTAATAGATCTATTGGAATGGCAGCCCACCTCTGTCAAGGTGATCACATGGCAGGAGGTGTGCTATATTCGAGGTATTATGGAAATTTGGCACATTTCCTGTCACCGAGGGCCCCTTGTCATTTACATCCACTGTGGTGTAGGTGATTGTTATTATCTTTATGATATGTCAAATCAATGTTAAGGCTTGCGTTTCGTGAGGCTTAGGAGCAATATTACACCAGCTTAGTCAAGACCTGTCTATCGTGGCTTGTTTATTTCAAATGCTTGACTTGTGTTCACACTATTACTATTTAAATTACTATGGATTCACTCAACCTTTGTGTTGACTTTTTAAGCATGTTTATCTCAGGAAATTAGCAAGCATGGCGGCACGGAGCTGGCAAAAGGGCACAGGACCTCCCTTTTGATTTCAATAATTATATCATTCTTTACAAACTCATCACTTCATTTGCTAAACAATTAACATTTTGGAAAAATGTTTGTAACTCTGAATATTTGAGTTTTCATGGAATGATATTGACTATCTTTTGAATTGTTTTCTATGAGTATGACTGTGTAATAAACTGTAATGACCCCGATTAGACTTCCGCTGCTTATCAAATTTTCGGGGTGTTACAGATTGGCATCAGAGCCATGGTTATAGAGAACCAAATGATTTTTCAAAACATTGGACTATAACCTCACTGGATTTCTAAACAAACTATTTATCACCAAAGTGCCCTCTGTGCCAGCGCTTGCCAACGTCATGTTTTAAGGTTTGATTTTAGCACCCGTTGCATTTAGTTCACTATGACACTATGATCACTATGCATGTAGCATTATGTAGACTAAATGACTTATATTACTGCTATTTTTGGGATATTACAGTACCATGTCGCCCCCGGTTATTATTTTGTCCGACAGTGACGACGTCGTGCCAGCATCATCCACTCACCCTACTATTGACCTATCTGACTATGACACCCATGACACCCGAGACACCCATGATTCTGACCATGACACCCAACCTGTATCACCTGCCATACCATCTCCTGTTCCATCTGGAGACCCCTCTGCTGATACTGAGCCCTTTGAGGAGGGTGAGGTTGCTTCTACACCCATTGATTCTTTTGCTATTCAGCCTCTTTTTCGTCCTGTCTGTGGACCTATGACACAGGGACAGTACCTTTATGACCACTACCTGACATCTCAGCAGTTTCTTGCGGCTGATGATCGTCCTACACCACCTGCTAGTCACCACACCGGTTCAGATGCTGATGACGAGTCTTCTGGCTCCGATACTTCTGACACTGCTACTTCTATTCCACCACCATCCCCGCCTGCACCGATTCGTCGGCGCAAGCGAGTAAGGATTCTTGAGCCCTATGAGCCTGAGCCTTTCGGAGAGTTGTTTCGATATCATGAGGGAGACTATACCCGCAAATGCACGACTCGGAAACGAGTCTGTATTTTGCCTGCTTCTACTGTTACACCACCTGTACCTACACCTGTATCATCACCCATATCTGTACTACCACCTGTTTCTATGCCTGATCTGACACCTGTGGCATCACCAGCACCTCCACCATCACCTGTATCACCCCCACCTGAGCCACATCCTTACATGTTACCTACTTACACCGCTCCCCACACTTCTGAGATTTTGCCACCCATGCCATCACCTACAGTTTTCTACTCACAGACTACTACCATACCGATACCATCACCTAATAGATCACCTGTACCATCACCTGCTCCTACCGAGACCCCCACCTCACCCGGTATTCATAGATTGGTTGATGCTCGTCGATGGTCATTTTTGTTAGACTACATTCGTAGATGGAGATTGGTTGAGGGATCACCTAGGGCTGCTGAGCTTGGAGATGGCTCTTCAGCGGTGTTACCGGTCACTGGGGAGCCGATACACCATACTATCCCTCTTTTGGCTGCTAGATTAGTAAGACATGAGGATCGTCTCGATGAGCTGTTGAGCGTTATTGAGGATCTATCCTTGGAGAGGATTGAGTGTATGCAGGAGGAGGTCACGAACCTCGTGGTGCATAGGACAGATTTAGAGATGGTATTTGAGATGATGGGGACAGAGATCGAGGAGGCACAGGCTACCATCACTGAGTTTGGTCATCGGCTAGATATTCAGAGGCATGAGATAGATGATTTGAGAGCGATTGCGGCCATCACACAGGAGATGATGGAGCATCAGACACAGGAGTTAGCCGCATCTAGTTCTACCATCCACACACTTTTAGCCACTATTGAGGAGATTCAGGCCCGTGAGAGATCCAGGGATTTGGAGATGTTAGAGATGATCAGGATCATCAGAGAGCTGAAGAGGAGATCAGGAGGCGCACCTGGACCTTCATAGATCTATGACTTGTCATTACTTACAGAGACATCTTAACTTGCCGCCTGTGGCATTAATAATGTTGTATCTTATTGTTTTGTAACAATGAATTCAAAATTATTAAAACTCTATGTTGGTTATGATTGTAACGTATTGATATTGATTTATGATGTTCTAGTTGTTTGATCTTTTATTATGCTCCCATATTGAGATTCATTATAATTTCCATGTGTGTTGTTACATGTCGTGATGTTTATTTATGAATGATATGGTTTATGTTGATGTATGTATTTATGGTGTGGTTGTGATATGTACTTTGTGATGATCTCGACTATTATGAGTTTGGCTACATTATTTCTCTTGATGTTTGGGATTTGTACTTATGCACTTGCGATTTTATAGAGTTATGGCCCCAAGGAAAACCGCTACTGCTACCTCGTCACCCGCTATGACCCAGGCTGCTATCAGAAAGTTGGTTGCCGACAGTGTTGCTGCAGCTTTAGAAGAGCAGGCTGCTGCAATGGCACGAACTAGCAGCAATAACCGAGCCACTGCTGAGAGCGAGTCCGCTGCGACTCGGAAGTGTACCTATAAGGACTTCATAGCTTGTAAACCATCTCACTTCAAAGGGACTGAAGGAGTGACAGAGCTCGCTCGATGGTTTGAGCGAACTGAGACTGTGTTTGTAAGGAGCGGTTGTACTGCTGAAAGCAGAGTCTCGTTTGCTACTGGAACATTGTTGGAAGACGCATTGTCTTGGTGGAATGCAACTGCTCAGAAGATAGGTGTGGAAGAGGCCTATCAGATTACCTGGGCTAACTTTAAGGAGAAGATGCTGAAGAAGTTCTGCCCTAGAGGTGAGATCAAGAAGCTAGAAGATGAGTTTCACACGTTGGTTGTGAAAGGAAATGATCTCAGGGCTTATGATAGGAGATTTTAGGAGCTTGCCACACTTTGCCCTTCGAAGGTTCCTGATAAGGCAAAAAATGAACCACTTTTAGGGGGTCATTTAAGCCCGAATCCGAATTTATTTGATCAAATATTGCCCTAAATCGTTCCTTTTGTTATTTTAGGTACTTGGAGAGTGAATTCTGGAAAAGAAGCCATTTTGGACGTTTTTGGAGCATAAAAGTGAAGAAAACGGCAAAGTCTCAATTTTCCATGCTGGGAACAGTAGGTGACGGCGTCAAGAGTAATTTCCTGACGGCGTCAAACCTCAATAATAAAATCGGAGAGTTCATGAAGGCGTCAAGAGTTTTCCTAACGGCGTCAAAACCCCAAGAATTAAAATCCGTAGTTGATGACGGCGTCACACACAGGGCGTCAAGAGTAATTTGTGTGACGGCCTAGGCCTTGACGGCGTCAGAAGTAGATCAAGGCCGTCCGAGGAAGTATTTGGCGGCGAGATGACGGCGTCACACCTTTGTTCTTGACGCCGTCATCCCTATTTTCCTATATATAGTTTTCTAGTTTTTCACATTTAAAGAGAGAAGTTTTGGGAGAAACCCTAAAGACGATTTTGGTGTAACTTTACTGGTTTTTCAAGGGTTCCAACCCCTTGATACCTTGCATGATTAATCAAGAAAAGTGTTCTTCTAATTCAATCAATATGTCTATGTGTTGGTTGTCTATATCATGTTCTTGTCTTAATTATATCATGCTAGGCTAGATCTCTTTTGTGTTTGCTTAGATCTAATGAAACCTAGATATTGATTATGTGTTGATTACTTGTTTATTCTTGTTTTGGATGAATGATTTATATGTTAGGCTTAAGAAAACTGGCAGATCTCCAAATGGTAACATGCTTGAACGTCTTAAGAAACATGAACCGAGGCGTACTAGGTCTTTATTGGTTGTATTTAATGCATGAGCCACTGTTTACAATCCCTATAGTTGTGCTGGGCATGGTGTAGGAGGAGATAAGAGCTCATAGAATTGGGGAGTTATGTATGCCACCCTATGAATGGTATTAAGGAATACGATCCGTCATCCATGCAATTATAACAAGTAATTAACGTGTAAAAGATATCTAGGGAGTAGTGAAATCTAAGTAAACACATTTTCTCCAATTACTGCTCACAACCTTAGTATAATTTAGCTTATTTTAATTTCTAGTATTTTATTTTGATTGCATCTTAGTATTGGGTTAGTTGAATAGCAACTAATTCCGCCCAAATCCTTCAAACCCCGAGATTTTAATTGCTTTCTAAAAAAAATATAAAAACACAAAAATAATCATCTCTCACCTTTAGAACTAGTATTTAGGCTTTCTAATCCTAGCGACACTATTCCTAAGCTGAACGATCAATCCCCCGGTACTTGTCACTATACTATACTACAACGATCAGGTACACTGCCTGGTGGGGGTTGTAAGCTTCTCGAGATCCCTCGAGAGGTAAAGCCTGTTGCGATTCCCACGCATCAAGTTTTTGGCGCCGCAGCCTGGGGAATAGTTATTGTCTAGGTTAGGATTTCTTTTTATTAGGTCTACTTGCTAGATTCCTTTCTTGCAAGATTTTATTTTTATTTTTAGGTTTTCTTTAGTCTATCTTATTTCTTTGTGCTTTTGTTCGTAACTCTTTACCATCCGACATCATGGAAGGTGGTAACATCTTTGAACCCGTCATCCCACCACAACAAAACCCACCACTAGAACCCCTTAGGCCCCGAACCTTAGGAGAGTATTCCCGACCTAGCCACCAAGGCTACCGAAACACCATTGAGCTCACCGGAGCCAATGTGACCCCCTTGCGATCCGACACCATCCGGTTGGTGCAAAGCGGATGTGCATTCCATGGACTTCGTTCCGAAGATCCAAACCAACATCTTAAGGACTTTCTCAAAATCGTAGATTCCATAGACCTAGGTGTTCAAACTAGAGAGACTACCCGTTTACGCCTATTCCAATTCTCTCTACGGGATCAAGCTTGTCAATGGCTTGAGCGTTTACCCGCGGGATCCATCACCACATGGGATGATCTCACCACTCGTTTCCTTGCTCAATTTTTCCCACCGGGGAGAACTACTAAGCTTAGGAATGACATCTTGATGTTCCAACAACGTCAAAATGAATCTCTTTATGAAGCATGGACTCGTTTCAAGGACTTACTCCAAAAAGTCCCTCATCATGGCATAGATCTTTGGCTCCAAGTCCAAATCTTTTATGACCATATCGACATCTCCACGAGGCGAGCCATTGACCAATCGGCCGGTGGTAAGCTACGTGATCTTAGTGCGGAACAATCATGGGAACTCATAGAAGATCTTGCTCTCTATGACAACGAAAGTTGGAACGATCCCCGTGACTTGAACAAAACGGTCAAGGCAATATCTTTGCCTTCAAACAATTCTAGCACTCCCGACCGTAGGATCATGGAACTTGAGGACCAAGTCAAGTTTCTCATGAAATCTTACGATGCTCTGAAGCCTTCAAGCCAAGTGAACAAAATCACTTCTTCATGCGAATTATGTAGTGGTCCCCATGACACTCGTGGTTGTGTGGAACTCCCCGGAACAGCTTTTGCGGACTACGCATCCACGCGTACCGACGAAGCAGGAGATAAGTGGTACACTTTCAAGCCCGAGCCAAACAGATACGGTGATTCATACAACCCCTCATGGAAAAATCACCCAAACCTTAGGTGGAAACAAAATCAACCCAATTCCTCCAATCCGCCTAACCGTTACCAACCAACCGGTCCACCATCCAACCGTACTTTCAACAACAATCCTTCTAACAACTATGGTAGTACCAACAATCTTGAAGGATTGATGTCAAAGTTTATGGCATCTCAAGAGGCTCGCATAGCTAGGTTTGAAACCGAATTCAACCAACAGCAAACGGAAATGACCAACAAGATTGACAACTTGTTGAAAGCCCTCAACAACCAAGCATTAATCACACCTAGGAAGGACACTAGGGACACCAATAGTGGAATCCAAATTAAGGACCCCTCATCATCCAAACATGTCCACTTTGTCAATGTGGTCACCATTAAGCCGATAGATAAGGAGATAGAGGAGAGTAACAAGGATGAAGTTAGAGTAGAGGCCGATAGTAAGGATGAAAGTAGGGAAGTTGAGGTTAATAAGGATGAGGAATTAGAGGAGGTAGATTCTATAGAAGAATACTTTGATAAGTTGCCAACCAAGGAAGAACGGGAATACCATAAGGATTTATTCGATAGTCCCGAGAGAACATATATCTTTGGCAACCCCCTTATCAAAATGGGAGACCCCTCTAACATTAACATCCCATGCAATATCTGGCACATGCATATATGGAAAGCTTACATCGACCTTAGATCCCCCGTGAACATCATGACTAGGACTTATTACAATTGGGTGATGAAGAAGCAACTCAATTTTAGGATGATGCTCGGTAAGAATCTGATAAGTAATTTTGCAGGAAGAGTGAAGGGATTACATGTGATTATAGGGAATCTTACCTATGAAATCGATTTTATGATAGTGGAAGACATTCGTCCGGTGATAGATGCTTGCCTAAGTCAAATAGTATTTGGAAAACCATTTGTTGAGGCCACTAGGATGAGTTATGATCCGACTTTACGGATAGTTAGATTCAAGAAAGAGAATGATGAGGTTGCTTATCAAATGCCCAACAAGATTGAGCAATACCGCCTTCTCTCTAATTTCAAAAAAGAACACAAGCAAGCGGCTTATTATAGGAATGAGGAGGATAGACGTAGAGGAGTAGAGTATGTTAGAAATAGGATGCTTGGTTTCTACAAAGAATGCTTGCAACTAGGTCCGGAATACAAAATTGGTTTAGAAGACGACCTAGAGAATGAAACAAATGATGAGATCACGTAGTAACCCATGACCTTGAGTCTAGCTACAAGACTCGTAAATAAAGAAAAGCGCTTCTTGGGAGGCAACCCATGTTTTGTGTGATTTTATTTGTTTGATTGTTATTTGCTTCCGTATGCATGTTTTATTTTTATTGTTGGTAGATCATGTCTCTAAATTAAAATGTGGAAAATACTTTACTTTGTTGTTTTGGCCTAGCCTTAACTCCAACCTAAAAGTATTTTTGCAAAAGATAAGTGTAAGGGGAAACCCCAAATATGTTTTTAAGAAACAAACCGATCATGATTCTCCACAATATTAAATGAACATGTATATTCGTATTTGTTAGAGTCAAATGCTTGTATTGAGTCATAATGAAGTTTTGCAGGATTTTCCAGGAAGTAGGACCAAGTTTTTCCAGAAATTTTCCGGAAACTTAACATAAGAATTTCTGCAGGTCCATTCTGACGGCGTCAGAGGTTTACTCTTGACGGCGTCAGGAGTTAAAATCTGGAAATTTTACCGGTTTTGTTTTTCTAACGGAGTCGTATGGTTTTTGTGAATTATTAAGTTTTATAATCTCCAGGAGATCTATAAACTTCATTCCACAAGCATTATATCTTACTTTGTTTTCTAGGACTTAGAAACTTATATAGGATGCCGCCGATTTTACGCGAGGTTGTCTTGTCTATTTTGTCAGGTTTTACAGGTTATGTTCGACAAGAAGATGATTTATATTCTGGAAGGGAAGCTTTGATTGTTCATTTTCTTGGAGGAAGATTTAACCTGGCCACCTATAATCCATACCGAGCAAATCAGGGGAGTATTTGATTTCATTCTCTTTACTTTTTCACTTTTACATTCTTTACTTGAACATTGGGGACAATGTTCATCTTAAGTGTAAGGGGAGGGTAAAAAGATGATACCTTACATATGCACTTTCGCTTGAGTTTGTTTTGTTTGATAGTAGATGTGTGATAAAACTATGAGAAATACTTGTTAGTGTAATTTTAGCGCCAAATTTAAATTTTTTTACAACATTTAGGAGTGAAACTTTAGCCATAGCAAGCGTCTCATGGATAGGAGATTGTATGACTAGCACATAACCGTATATTCAAAAAAATTTTCCACCCAAATATGTGAGGTTCGCCTTTAGATTTGATAGGAAAAGCATTTTCTATTAGTGCTTATGAGTGTACCGGTAGCATTTAGATTCTAGAACTTGCGTTAGTGATGCATCCCGAGACCGCTAGTGAGACTACATTCGTGTGGTAGGATTTACTACATGATAAGAGGCATTAGGATCACCCTTGTGTTAAACCCGTATCATAATTACTTGACCATTTAAGTCATACTACTTGACTAGTTAAGTCAACTAATTTTTCCCACACCCTTAGCCTTGTACTCATTTTTAGTACACGAAACCCCTAGTACACCCTTCCGAGCCTATCTTTTCGTTTCTAACTTTAAGCATTTTACTTAAAGGAAGAATTTGTTACACCCCACTTAAATGTACACCCAAATCGCCTTAGCCTTCCGTGTATGCGCTCATTTTTAGTGCATTATTGTTATTTGTTAAACCCTAAGTTAACTTTCTAATTGATTACATGGTTGCTAAGTCGAGTCATATCCTTGTACATATTGTTTTGGGACGATTAGGACTCATGGGTAAGTACTTATTTTATGGAGTAATGGGGAAGAGCATCATATTATTACCCCCATATGTATGTTAATCTTAAAAGTACTCCAAGTGTTTTGATTTTCTTAATTCGAGTCATTAGAATAGTTGAATGTAAAGTATGTAAAGATTCAAGTGTAAGGGGAATGTTCATTCCCTATGATGTATTATTTTGGATGGTAGGGTAAGAGTGTATGCAAAAAAAAAAAAAAAAAAAATCGAAAAAATCAAGAAAAAGAAAATAAAAAAAAAAAAAAGAAAAAAACATACGGACTACCATCCCTTTTTATTCTATCTTCATTTTATGTTTTTGTTATTTCTGATTTATTAGCTTAAGTCGAGACTAGTCTTGGCCTAGCAACGCTATATTGTACATGTAATTAACCAAGATTGTTAACTCGCCACCAGTAATAACTTCCTTTATCCAACAAAACCGTGTAATTCATATCCCTATACCTAACGTTACAACCCTTTAAAAGACCTCTTAGATAGTTTATCCTAGGTGCTTACACCATGTGGTGGAGGTTTGATCCTTTCCCAAGCCTATGGTAATCTATTTTGCTATGACAGGTAGTGAGAGATATCTTCCATTTCCATAATGTTATATTACTTTATTACACCCGAGAGATGTGAGTATCTAAACACTATTTGTGAGGTGCTAGTGTATGACCTCCGAGCTTGTCTATTGGTCTTTAGTGGAACGATTATTTGTTGTAATTACTTTTATATTAGTGTTAAATGACCTCTAACTTGTCTTTTGACTAGAATAAAAGCGCATTTGCTTGAGGACAAGCAAATCTCAAGTGTAAGGGTATATGATAAGGCGAAAAATGAACCACTTTTAGGGGGTCATTTAAGCCCGAATCCGAATTTATTTGATCAAATATTGCCCTAAATCGTTCCTTTTGTGATTTTAGGTACTTGGAGAGTGAATTCTGGAAAAGAAGCCATTTTGGACGTTTTTGGAGCATAAAAGTGAAGAAAACGGCAAAGTCACAATTTTCCATGCTGGGAACAGTAGGTGACGGCGTCAAGAGTAATTTCCTGACGGCGTCAAACCTCAATAATAAAATCCGAGAGTTCATGAAGGCGTCAAGAGTTTTCCTGACGGCATCAAAACCCCAAGAATTAAAATCCGTAGTTGATGACGGCGTCACACACAGGGCGTCAAGAGTAATTTGTGTGACGGCCTAGGCCTTGACGGCGTCAGAAGTAGATCAAGGCCGTCCGAGGAAGTATTTGGCGGCGAGATGACGGCGTCACACCTTTGTTCTTGACGCCGTCATCCCTATTTTCCTATATATAGTTTTCTAGTTTTTCACATTTAAAGAGAGAAGTTTTGGGAGAAACCCTAAAGACGATTTTGGTGTAACTTTACAGGTTTTTCAAGGGTTCCAACCCCTTGATACCTTGCATGATTAATCAAGATAAGTGTTCTTCTAATTCAATCAATATGTCTATGTGTTGGTTGTCTATATCATGTTCTTGTCTTAATTCTATCATGCTAGGCTAGATCTCTTTTGTGTTTGCTTAGATCTAATGAAACCTAGATATTGATTATGTGTTGATTACTTGTTTATTCTTGTTTTGGATGAATGATTTATATGTTAGGCTTAAGAAAACTGGCAGATCTCCAAATGGTAACATGCTTGAGCGTCTTAAGAAACATGAACCGAGGCGTACTAGGTCTTTATTGGTTGTATTTAATGCATGAGCCACTGTTTACAATCCCTATAGTTGTGCTGGGCATGGTGTAGGAGGAGATAAGAGCTCATAGAATTGGGGAGTTATGTATGCCACCCTATGAATGGTATTAAGGAATACGATCCGTCATCCATGCAATTATAACAAGTAATTAACGTGTAAAAGATATCTAGGGAGTAGTGAAATCTAAGTAAACACATTTTCTCCAATTACTGCTCACAACCTTAGTATAATTTAGCTTATTTTAATTTCTAGTATTTTATTTTGATTGCATCTTAGTATTGGGTTAGTTGAATAGCAACTAATTCCGCCCAAATCCTTCAAACCCCGAGATTTTAATTGCTTTCTAAAAAAAATATAAAAACACAAAAATAATCATCCCTCACCTTTAGAACTAGTATTTAGGCTTTCTAATCCTAGCGACACTATTCCTAAGCTGAACGATCAATCCCCCGGTACTTGTCACTATACTATACTACAACGATCAGGTACACTGCCTGGTGGGGGTTGTAAGCTTCTCGAGATCCCTCGAGAGGTAAAGCCTGTTGCGATTCCCACGCATCAGTTCCCGATTTGGAAAAGTTGTTGGAAAGGTACATTGAGGGATTACCCAGGAGCATTGAGGGAAACGTCACCTCGTCTAAGCCTCAATCTTTGGATGAAGCAATGACTATTGCCCAAAGACTGCTAGACCGGGAGATTAAGCGTAACTCTGCTCAGGGGAACAACGATCACAAAAGGAAGTTTGATGATCGAAGGACAAACAACAACAACAACAACAACAACAACAACAACAACAACAACAACAACAACAACAACCGTAACCCCAACCGTAACTACCACCATGACAGAAACACCCACCACAACCAACAGAACCGACGACAGGAAGCTGTCAGAGCTTATGTCGCCGCACCAGTTAAGGATGCTAGGTATGCTGGACCTCTTCCATTCTGTGACAAGTGTAAGATGCATCACAATGGACCCTGCTATGCTAAGTGTGGGAAGTGTTCAAGGACTGGACATAAGACACAAGATTGCAAGGCTACAGGAGCTAACTTGCAACCCGTGGCTGTGGTATGCCATGCTTGTGGAGAGAAAGGAAACTACAGGCGTCAGTGCCCTAATAAGGACAACAATGCACGTGGGAGAGCATACGTGCTGGGAGATGGAAATGTCCAGCAAGATCCGAACGTAGTTACGGGTACGTTCTTTCTAAACAACCGCCTCATTAAAGTTTTATTTGATTCCGGAGCCGATCA
Source organism: Artemisia argyi (assembly GCA_030686995.1). Classification (NCBI taxonomy): domain Eukaryota; kingdom Viridiplantae; phylum Streptophyta; class Magnoliopsida; order Asterales; family Asteraceae; genus Artemisia; species Artemisia argyi. The sequence continues at coordinate 187,562,394 of CM060683.1, read as the reverse complement.
AAGTTTCGTATCTATTTCCCTTGCACCCCTACTTAATATTACACCGACCAAATTAGACACCATGTATGAGATTGAACTAGCCGATGGAAAGCTAGTGAGCACTAACACTATACTCCGAGGTTGCACCCTACGCCTATTAGACACCCCATTTGACATTGACCTTATGCCTATTAGACTTGATAGTTTCGACGTTGTTGTAGGAATGGATTGGTTATCCGAGAACCGCGCTAAGATCATTTGTGACGAAAAGGTCGTTCACATCCCTCTGAATGACGAAACCCTGATTGTTCGCGGAGAGCGAAGTAAGACATGTCTGAGCATTGTTTCTTGCGTCAAGGTTGTGAAGTACATCGAATGAGGATGTCAAGTCTTTTTGGCTCAAGTCACCGAGAAGAAGTCGGAAGAGAAGCGACTCAAGGATGTGCCAGTAGTCAGGAACTTTCCAGAAGTTTTCCCTGAGGACTTGCCTGGCCTTCCGCCGACTCGTCAAGTGGAATTTCAAATTGACTTGATGCCAGGAGCAGCACCCGTAGCACAAGCACCCTATAGGCTAGCACCGTCGGAAATGAAGGAGTTATCTGGGCAATTGCAGGAATTGTCAAATAAAGGATTTATTCGCCCTAGTTCGTCACCGTGGGGTGCCCCGGTGTTGTTTGTTAAGAAGAAGGATGGAACCTTCAGGATGTGTATCGATTATCGTGAGTTGAACAAACTTACGGTTAAGAATCGATATCCGTTGCCAAGGATTGACGATTTGTTTGATCAACTACAAGGATCGAGTGTCTACTCGAAGATTGATTTGAGATCGGGTTATCACCAACTGAGAGTTAGGGAAGAAGACATCCCTAAGACAGCTTTCAGAACAAGATACGGTCACTACGAATTCCAAGTAATGCCATTCGGTCTAACAAATGCACCCGCTGTATTTATGGACTTAATGAACCGAGTGTGCAAACCCTATGTGGATAAGTTTGTGATTATATTCATCGATGATATCCTTATTTATTCACGTAGTAAGGAAGAGCACGCAGAACACTTGAAGGCTATACTAACACTGCTCAGAGAAGAGAAATTATACGCCAAATTTTCCAAGTGTGATTTTTGGATTGAGAAGGTACAATTTCTTGGGCATGTTATCGACAGTAAGGGTATTCATGTTGATCCCGCCAAGATCGAAGCTGTTAAAAATTGGACGTCACCCACGAGTCCTACTGAGATATGCCAATTTTTAGGTCTTGCCGGATACTATCGAAGGTTTATTGAAGGATTTTCAAGGATTGCTAAACCTTTGACTGAGTTAACACAGAAGAAGAAGAAGTTTGAATGGGGAGAGGAACAAGAATCGGCATTTCAGTTTTTGAAGCAGAAGCTTTGTGAAGCACTGATATTAGCACTACCCGAAGGAAGTGAGGACTTCATGGTATATTGTGACGCATCAATCCAAGGTTTGGGTACCGTATTGATGCAAAGACTTAAAGTAATCGCTTACGCTTCTAGACAACTTAAACCCCACGAGGAGAACTACACTACTCATGATCTAGAATTAGGAGCGGTAGTATTCGCTCTCAAGATCTGGAGACACTACCTATATGGAACCAAGTGTACGGTTTTCACCGATCACAAGAGTCTTCAGCACATTTTAGATCAAAAGGAGTTGAACATGAGACAACGTCGATGGCTAGAGTTGTTAAGTGACTATGATTGTGAGATCCGTTATCACCCGGGGAAGGCAAACGTTGTAGCAGATGCCTTGAGTCGAAAGGAACGACTTAGACCCCTCAGAGTTAGGTCATTGGGTATGACAATTAGATCACCACTTCCGTCTTAAATTCTTGAAGTTCAAGCTGAGGCTCTTAAAGAGGAGAATAGACCGCACGAGAAGATTTACGGCATGCCAGAAAACACGAATGGATTTGTCAAGAAACCAGATGGAAGGCTGTGTTTCAAGGACAGAAGTTGGATTCCATTGTATGGAGGAATACGAGACCTCATCATGCACGAGTCTCATAAGTCTAAATATTCCATTAATCCTGGTTTGGACAAGATGTATCAAGACCTAAAGAAGTTGTATTGGTGGCCAAACATGAAAGCTGACATTGCAGAGTATGTCGGTAAGTGTTTGACCTGCTCAAGAGTAAAGGCTGAACATCAAAAACCATCTGGTCTTTTGATTCAACCAGAGCTACCAATGTGGAAATGGGAAAGGATTACAATGGACTTCATTACGAAATTACCTAAGACATCGAGTCGGTTGGACACTATTTGGGTTATAGTCGATCGTCTCACGAAGTCAGCGCACTTCTTGCCAATCAAAGAGAATGATGATATGGACGTTCTTGCACGTTTGTACCTTAAGGAGATAGTTTCCCGGCATGGAGTGCCGATTTCGATTATCTCCAACCGAGACAGCCATTTCACGTCTAACTTATGGCGATCTTTACAGAAAGCCTTGGGAACTAAGTTAGATATGAGTACAGCTTACCATCCACAGACCGATGGTCAAAGTGAAAGGACTATACAAACCCTGTAAGACATGCTCAGGGCATGTGTGATTGATTTTGGAAAAGGCTGGGATAAACACCTACCGTTAGCAGAATTTTCATATAACAATAGTTATCACGCTAGTATTAAGGCTGCACCGTTTGACGCACTTTATGGAAGAAAGTGTAGATCACCAGTTTGTTGGGCTGAGATTGGAGATGTACAACTCTCAGGTCCCGAGTTGATTCTTGATATCACTGAGAAAATAGTGAAGATTAGGCAACGATTACAAGCCGCTAGGGATCGGCAAAAGAGTTATGCTGATGTGCAAAGGAAACCAATAGAGTTTCAAGTTGGAGACAAGGTCATGCTTAAGGTATCACCTTGGAAAGGGATGATTAGGTTTGGAAAACGTGGAAAGTTAAACCCAAGATACGTTGGACCCTTAGAGATCATTGAAAGGATCGGTCCCGTGGCATACAAACTTGAATTACCTGAGGAACTCAGTAGAGTACACAACACCTTCCACGTGTCAAATTTGAAAAAGTGTTTATCGGATGAAACACTCGTGATTCCGTTGAAAGAGATCCGAATCGACGATAAGTTGAACTTTATTGAGGAACCCGTTGAGATTATGGATAGGGAGGTCAAACGACTTAAGCATAGTCGCATTCCCATTGTTAAGGTCAGATGGAACTCTAAGAGAGGACCCGAGTACACATGGGAGTGCGAGGATCAAATGCGTGCCAAATACCCACAACTATTTGATGAGATAACCCCGAGCACTAATTCAACTTTGGATTCCGGGACGAATCCAATATAACGGGTGGGTACTGTAATACTCCGTAAAATCCCAGGTCATTTATTAATGCTAATTATTGACACTATTCTAAAGCTATCCATTTTGCGGGCTAATTTGAAATTTTTATATGAGACACTGCTTGTTTTAACACTCGATTGTTTTGAACACCATTTGTTTGACACCCGATTATTTTGTCACTGTTTGTTTGACACCCGATTATGTTTTGTCACCTGATATCACCCGATTGTCACTCTTGGATGTCACCCAATGAGGTTAACACCGGTAACTCCCACTTGCGACCCGACACCCTATGTGGACACCGATATAATTAATTAATATATATAACGATATATATATATTAACTATTAACAAGTTATTATCATTATGTATATAAGAGTATATATATACATATGACGACACCGTTTATGTTTTTATGGTTTTCACGAACCGACACCGACACCGAAACTAAAGTTACGAACGACCTAGTCACCGACACCCTAATCTTTGTTTGGGCCATATATCACCATAAGCCCAAAGTTACTTTTCTTTTGCCCTACTGTTGGGCCAAACACAACCACAAGCCCACCACACCATTTCATTGCAGTTGGGCCGAGTTTTTGCACAAGCCCAAGTGGCTATGGTTTTGTTTGCGCAGCATGTCACTCAAATGGAACCCAATTTCCTTTCCAAACATGATATACACACGTTTTTATTTTTTCTTGTTCCCCTCAAGCTCGACATCAAATATGCAGCTCTCGTTGACTTTGTATCACACGACAATAAGCCACCATTTGGAGCCGTCCGACCCTTGGTTAACCGCATTACACACCAAGACACTTAAACCACTAGGTAATATGTTTCTTTAAACTACTAACACAAACAATAAACAAGATTTTCAAAGTACACACATGGTCTAAATCCCTCCAAGTCCTAGCATTATAATATGGTTATAGCCTTCAAACCCTTGCAACCCGATTTGACAACGCCTTTGGAAGCTAGACAACCTTGTCGAGTAAGAAGTGACCACACGGTTGGTGTTGTGTTACTAGGAACATTCGAACCACCCAAAACCACCCTATATAAGTCACATTAAATGCAAGAATTCACACACTCTCAAGTTCACCAAATTCTCAATCACAAACACTCTATTCTTTCTTTCCTTGGTTACTGTCGAAGAACACTAGGCGTACAAGCAAGGTTTTTGGATTTGGAAACGAGTTGGGTAACTCTCGAAGGAAAAGGATCGTTTGAAACGAAGGGACACCACGTTTACTAAGTTCTCGTAGCTCACATCACACGACATCCTCACCACCCTAGTTGGTGTTGTAAGTTATTATACCCTTTTCAATTCATTCATTGTTCATTTCATGCATTACATGCTCTACACTGTTCGTTTGTCACAATGAAAACACCTAAGCAAATATCACATGTCGTATAACACTTGGAATTTAAATCACACGTAACATTAGCACCTCGACACCCTTGAAGAAAGGGCTCGTATACTTGTTTTCCTACGTACAAAGTATATATATTTCTTGGCACACTAATTCTTTGAACCAAGCTTAACCAAACTAACGAAACATGCATAAGGAACGCGACATTATTATACAAAAACTAAGCCTAAATCAAACCTATGTCGAGCACCCTTTTAAACAAAATAAAATGTCGTATGGGCTTAGATTGGGCTAACGAGCCCATATGGTTTCCAAAGGGGAAATTTCGGTTTAAGATTTTGGAAATAGCGAGAGGTACAAAAACGGGTTTTAAGGAATTTTTGTAAGTTAAAATCACTACTTTCATTGTACCAAAGGGTTTATTTTTTTTTAAACTTAATCAAGGACTATTTTTGTAAAAAGTCGCGTTGAAGGACTAAAAGTGACAACGTCACAAAACTTTCGGACTTAATCAGAAACTATCGAATTTTGAATAAAACGTAGGGTAGAAATTGTAATTTTTACAAAGATCAAGGTGTAAAAGTGCAAAAGTTATAACAAGGACCAAAATGTAAATATTTTTGACTAAAGGGTAAAAGGTGTAACTTTAATAAAGTTAAGGGTCAAATATGACAAAGTTATCTTATAATTAATTATTTTGTATAAATTGATTTTATATATAAATATGTATATATTTTTGGTAACTTTAAAATATATATATATATAACTTTACTAAAAATATTTAATTATAAATATTTTTAAACAATATTATTTTCACAAACGAGTTAATATTTATTGAACACCGGTTCGTAACACGTTACAAATAACTACGTGAAGTTATTTTGGAATATATTAAGACACCCGAACGAATATCACCGTACACGTGACATATCACATGTCATTTACAACACGAATCTAAAACACCCTATGTATTATTTAGGTCGCAAGTCGGAGGAATTTCATTGCTAGTCGTAGCAGTACACCATCACTTTTGAGCACCGTTGTGATTCACACCCACCTGTCAGGTGAGTTCATGGTCCTACATTTTTAATTGTTTTTAAACCCCGTGGGGAGATACATGCTATAAATCAAACACAAGTATTTTTCTGTATGCTGTTAGCACCTGATATTGCCTAAGTTGACACCTGTGCTACAAGTCCCTCATATCATGAACCTTAATCACTTGCGAGTGAGCGCGAATATAGTTGATAGATCTATTGGAATGGCAGCCCACCTCTGTCAAGGTGATCACTTGGCAGGAGGTGTGCTATATTCGAGGTATTATGGAAATTTGGCACATTTCCTGTCACCGAGGGCCCCTTGTCATTTACATCTGCTGTGGTGTAGGTGATTGTTATTATCTTTATGATATGTCAAATCAATGTTAAGGCTTGCGTTTCGTGAGGCTTAGGAGCAATATTACACCAGTTTAGTCAAGACCTGTCTATCTTGGCTTGTTTATTTCAAATGCTTGACTTGTGTTCACACTATTACTATTTAAACTACTATGGATTCACTCAACCTTTGTGTTGACTTTTTAAGCATGTTTATCTCAGGAAATTAGCAAGCATGGCGGCATGGAGCTGGCAAAAGGGCACAGGACCTCCCTTTTGATTTTAATAATTATATCATTCTTTACAAACTCATCACTTCATTTGCTAAACAATTAACATTTTGGAAAAATGTTTGTACCTCTGAATATTTGAGTTTTCATGGAATGATATTGACTATCTTTTGAATTGTTTTCTATGAGTATGACTGTGTACTAAACTGTAATGACCCCGATTAGACTTCCGTTGCTTATCAAATTTTCGGGGTGTTACAATGCGTTTTAGTAAACGATCTTGGTGCAATATGTTAATTGTTAAGCATAATCCATGAAAAGTGCAAGTTTGCATGGATTTAATTGTGTGATGAATTTAAATTGTTTAATTGGATATATGAATTAAATTGTTAAGTTATATCGAAACATGTAAATTTATTAATAGATGTCGAATTGGAGAAGACTCCAATATTAAGTAATCAATTACGTGCTATGTGGTGTTTGTTTAGTTTTGGCTTACACAATCGATTTGTCGATGTATGTGGATCTTTTTCCTTTGAAGAAGAAAGCCCTAATTGAATAAATACATTATACACCTAGTTTTGATTATTAATAGGATTATTGAATAAAATTTGCATGTGGCTACATGTTTTATACATATTTAATTGTTATGTTATGTATATGTTTATTTAGTTGTGTTATTTTTTATTATGCATACTTGTTTTTTGTTTATTATTGATGTGAGACATGTTTATAAACGAAAAAGGGTAATTTTTGAATAGAAAAATAATATGGACTAAATAAATGGCGAAATTTGTTTTGGTTTTAAGAGTTAAAATCTCAAAGGTTTATTGATTGATGTTTTTGTACGTAATGGTTAACTAGGCGGACCGAAGTTTACACACTATAAGATGAGTATATGGTTGGTTTCGCATTAAATTGTAGCCTCAAAGAGACAACACTCTGTCTTTTCGCTCGTTTGTGTGTAAATTAGACTTATGGAACAAACATTACATGTACACTGTCATCTTAAGGGTGAATTGACCACAATTCCACAATGATTATCCGAAACACTAAGCTTTAGGGCTTATGCAAAAGTACGATATAAGTGGACGATAATTGTTGGTAATTCTTTAATTGGTGAACCCGATACCTCAATCAAAACTTTGCTATTTTACTCTTAGTGAATTGGTAATTAAAATTGTTTTGTAAAACCAATGTTATGAAGTTGTATGCATGCTTCTTCATACATTATTTTGATTACACGTCAAAATTAATACCCTTATAAAATTAAGTCAAATGCCATCTAATTATGAACACTTGAAGTTGTAGTTTACATCATCTGAGAACTTGGCTAGATTGCAATGGAGAGGTAAATTTCATAATTTCATTGCTAGCAGATCAACTGATGTAATGGATTTATGAGTTTGCAGTTTTTAAGTTAGACGACTTAAATTGAGTAGGAAGTGAGAACTTGGACTCAAGGCATTAAGATGGGGATCAAACATGCTTACATTACAAAAGTTTTGTGATTGTAAATCCCATAAATCTAGGAATTGGAAAAATGTTATGCCAATTATTGTAAGACAAGTTACCTCATATTATACTTTCATTACTAGCAGATCAACTGATGTGATGAAACTATGTTTATGGAGGATCCTAGTTTTCAAGATAATTTTATGAATATTATTTCCTTGGGTATTTTATTTTCTTGAAAAATTGTGTTATCAAAAATACTAATGTTTTGAACTTTCTTTATCTGTAGAAATGGCTCAAACTGATAACACCAACTTACGTTCTGCGTTCAAGGCATACTTTGAACGAGAAAAATTGACTGGCACTGAGAATTTCAATGATTGGTATCGTTCACTCAGGATTGTCTTGTGAGTGACTGATCAACTTGAAATCTTGAAGACACCTTGTCCTGCTGAACCAACTAGTCCAACTGCAACTGATGTAGTAAAAGCCTCTTGGAGAGAAGTGTATAAGACGCATATTGATGTGGCCTGTTTAATGTTGGGGGCGATGACACCTACTTTACAAAGGCAGTTTGAAGAATTCTTCCCCATGAACATGATTGATGAACTTAAGAAACTATATAAGAAACCATCAAATGTAGAGATTTACTATTTGATGGAGGCTCTACATTGTTGTAAGTAGGGTGATGGTGAACCTGTGATTGCTCATGTATTGAAAATGAAAAGTTTCATGGATCAATTACAAACACTTGGTAAATCCTATGACAATGATATGTCTGTGAACTTAATCAATAGATCCCTTAACAAGGAATTTAGTGGTTTTGTTAGGAACTTCAATATGCATTGCGTGGGGAAGACAGTAAGTGAATTGCACGCACTGCTCATTGATTATGAGAAAGGTTTACCACAAAAGGCTCCTACACCCCCAGGTACTTGCTATTCAAGGGGTTAGAATTAACAAGCCAAATATGAACAAGAAGAAGGGTAAGGGTAAGGGTAAAGGTAAGGGTAAGGCTGATAAGAATAAGCAAGTTATGGCTTATCAACCTCCTCAACATAAGAAGAACCATCCTAAGAAGGATAATCCAAAGAAGGATCAAGGATGCCATTACTGCAAGGTGATGGGTCACTAGAAGAGGAACTGTCCTCTTTATCTTGATGACTTTCGAACTAATAAGGTTAAGAAGACTGGGCACGTGGGCGCCAGCACTTCAGGTAACTTATTTGTCATTGAATTATTTACTTTATCTCATAAATTAAATTCCTGGGTATATGATATTGGATGTGGTATTAACATTTGTAATACACTGCAAGGGTTTAGAGAGGAAAGGAGACTATCTTATGGGGAGCAATTTTTGCAAGTGGGCAATGGAGCACAAGAAGTAGTTGAAGCCATAGGAGTGTTTAATTTAGTTTTACCTTCTCGTTTAGTACTGATTTTAAACAATTGTCATTATGCACCTTCTATGGTTAGAGGTGTTGTTTCCTTTTCATGTTTATTGGATCTTGGTTTTATTCATACTATTAATGGCAATGGAATTTGTGTTTCTTTAAATGGTGTATTTTATTTTAATGCTATTGCTGTGAATGGTGTGTTTGAAATTGATATGAATGATTGTATGTCCAATGATAATAATTTAATGTATAGCATTAGTAAGAGAATGAAGTATGACTTGAATTCTTCTTACCTTTGGCACTATAGACTTGCCCATATAGGCAAGGCTTGCATGCAAAAGCTGCAACAAGATGGGCTTTTGAAAAATATCAATGATGAGTCATTTGATAAATGTGAGTCTTGTATATCTGGGAAGATGACTAAGAAACCTTTTCATAGCAATATGGAAAGAGCTTCAGATCTACTTGGTTTGATACATACTGATGTATGTGGATCACTTAGACATCTGTCAAGGAGAGGTGCTATTTACTTCTTAACTTTTACATATGATTTTAGCCGTTATGGTTATGTTTATTTACTTAAGCATAAACATGAGGTGTTTGAAACATTTAAAGTTTTCAAAATAGAAATAGAGTTGCAATTAGGAAAGAAGATTAAAGCTCTTCGTTCTGATCGAGGTGGTGAATACCTTAGTCAATATTTTAAAGATTTCTTAACTGAGAATGGAATTGTCCAGAATCTCACATCTCCATATACTCCACAACAAAATGGTGTATCTGAGAGAAGGAATCGTACATTGTTGGACAGGGTTCGATCAATGTATAATCTTACTAATCTTCCTTTGTATTTTTGGGATTATGCTCTAGAATCAGCTGTTCGTATTCTAAATATGGTTCCCACAAAGAAGGTTGATAAGACACCATATGAGATATGGAATGGAAAAGCTCTGAACTTGTCTTATTTAAAGGTCTTGGGTTGTGAGGCGTATGTTAAACGTGACTCAGCAGATAAACTCCAACAAAGATCTGTAAAGTTCATTTTTGTAGGATACCCAAAGGAAACAATGGGTTACTACTTTTACTACCCACCTGAGAACAAAGTGTTTGTTGCTAGGTATGGAGACTTTCTTGAAAAAGATCTTGTATCTCAAGAAGTCAGTGGGAGAATCTATGATCTAGAATATGATTAAGATAATGCATTACCTTCAGAAAACACTAGCATACTTCCTGTAGAACCTGAAAGTCTGGGTCCTCCATCGGAAGTTGAAGTAGTTCCTATTCGCAAGTCTTCTAGACATGTGAAAGCTCCTGACCGTCTATGTCTTAATGTAGAGGTTGAGGAACCTATACTAGGGGATCTTAATGAACCTACTAGTTATAGAGATGCCATTAATAGTCCTGAAAGGGATAAATGGAAGGTAGCTATAAATGGGGAAATACAATCCATGAAAGATAATGAAGTCTGGATTGAAGTTGACCTTCCTCCTAATGCCAAGGTAGTTGGGAGTAAGTGGCTCTACAAGAAGAAGACTGACATGGATGGAAATGTACACACCTATAAGGCTCGTCTGATTGCTAAAGGTTTTACACAAACTTTTGGAATTGATTACTAGGAGACTTTTTCTCCTGTAGCAGACATAAGAGCTATTAGGATTCTCATAGCTATAGCAGCGTACTATGACTATGAGATTTGGCAAATGGATGTGAAAACCGCTTTCTTAAATGGTCGTCTAGACGAAGACATCTAATGGCACAACCAGAAGGGTTTGAAAATCCAGAATTTCCAAATCGTGTATGTAAACTTCAAAGATCCATTTATGGTTTAAAGCAAGTATCACGACAATGGAACAAGAGATTTGATTCTTAGATTAAAAAGTTTGGATTTACTCAGAATCCTGATGAGCCATGTGTATATCACAAAGCTAGTGGGAGTGATAATGTAATTTTCCTAATTTTATATGTTGATGACATATTGATCATGGGAAAAGACATTCCAAGTTTGTAAAAAGTTAAGGCATATCTTGGAAACTGTTTTTCTATGAAAGATTTAGGATAAGCTGCATACATTCTGGGAATCAAGATCTATAGAGATAGATCAAGGTGGTTAATTGGATTAAGTCAAAGTGCTTACATTGACAAAATATTGAAAAGATTCAATATGCAAAATTCCAAGAAAAGAAATTTACCAATGGAAGTAAAACATGGCTTATGTAATGAGTTTTGTGCTTCAACACCTGTAGAGGTGGCTCGCATGAGTAAAGTTCCTTATGCTTCGGCTGTAGGATCTATTATGTATGCGGCAAAGTGCACAAGGCCAGATGTGGCGTTTGCTCAAAATATCACCAGTCAATTTCAGTAGAATCCAGGTGAAAAACATTGGATTGCTGTTAAGCATATTCTTAAGTATTTAAGAAATACAAAAGATATGTTTTTGTATATGGTGGAGAACCAGATGCAGAACTTGATGTTACAGGTTTCTATGATGCATCCAGGCAAACTAACAAAGATGATGCGAAGTCTCAGACGGGTTATGTCTTTGTTATCAATGGAGGAGCAGTAGACTAGAAGAGCAAGAAGTAGAGTACAATTGCGATGTTTGCAACAGAAGCTGAATACATTGCTGCTTCAGAAGCTACTATGGAGGCTGTTTGGATAAGGAAACTCATTTTAGGGCTTGGTGTTATGCCTTCAATTGAATTACCTATTAATATGTATTGTGACAATTCTGCTGCAATCGTATTTGCCAATGAACTTGGAGTCATGAAGGGCACCAGACATTTTCTACGGAAGTATCACTTTATTCCAGAAAAAGTTAATGAAGGTGAAATAAATCTGCTGAAAGTTCACACAGATGATAACTTAGCTGATCCATTCACTAAGGCTTTAGGAAAAGAAAAGCTTAATAAATTAGCCAATGGCATTGGGCTTAAATTAGCAAGTAGTTTCATGCATAACTGTGATTAGTATTTGGATAAAGGATATTGTAAACAATTATTATTTTAATGAAATAAAGTATTTTGGTATGTTTATTTCTATTGTTAATTATTGTTGTCCTATTTTTGCATGTTTAAATCCATGAATAAAAGTTCAGATCTTCTACGACCATGTTGACTACCACACTAAACATACAATCGATAGGGCCGCGGGAGGTAAACTGCGTGATAAGAACGCCGAGGAGTCCTGGGCAATTATTGAGGAGCTCGCCGCCGATAATCAAGAGATGTGGGAGTTTAATCATACAATAAAAGCGGCCATCAATGTAGTCTCAGCATCTGGAGGAACCACTGAAATCCCCGATGAACTCCTATGCAAACTCGAAGCAAAAGTTGACTATTTTGAGGAAAGGCAAAGGAGACCTTTAAGTCCTAGGCAGGCTACTGTCAGTTCTGTTTCAAAACCGACTTCAACACCATTATCAGAGTCACCCTCTAGAGAAAATATCGGGACTTTTCAAAACTATGCCCCACCTTATTCCCCTCCCGAGGAGCTTAGCTCGGAGTTTGAAGCTAGGATGAGAGAATATATGGCAACTCACTCAGATCGGCTTGCTAGATTCGAGGAAGCAGTTTATAAGCAAAAAGAGGAGATGCAAGGGAAAATGAATGAGATGATGAGTCTATTGGAGGAGTATGCCAACCAGAAAACCCCTAAAAGAATGCTACTAAGGAAATAAAGCGTCACCCCCACTACCCAATTTCTTAATTCCATTACAATTGTGTACAAGGATGACGAGAAGGTAGAAGACCCTACTAAACAGACCTTAGAAAAGCCACCAAAATCCCAACCCTTGAGTCACTACCTGAAACATGATATAAATGAAAACACCATAACAAACTGGATTAAGGGTGACGGGCGTAACCAACCTTCCAAACAGGGTTCTGAGAAAGAGGAAAAGGTAAAAGATGAGTATGATACGTTACCTGGGGGATCAATATTCGAGAGGCTATTGGTACAAAAAATGGCTACTAAGCAGATTGCGTGTGGGAACTTTGAGATACCAACTAGCATCGGGGATTTGAAATATCTTAGTGCTTTCGCTGACCAAGTATCGGAGGTAAACCTTATGCCCCTAACTATTTACATTCAACTAACATCAAAAATGCCAGCCCCTACTCGTGTTAGGTTGTCCCTCGCTTCGTACGTATACCCCTTAGGAATCGTAGAAGATGTATTAGTTAATGTTGCAGGCTTCATGTACCCCGTTGATTTTATGATCATCGATGATAAGGGAGATGGATGCATGCCAATAATCCTTGGGGCACCATTCCTCGCCACCGCTAGGGCTGTCATTAAGTATGAAGGCAGAAAGATTGAGCTTAAATCTGGAAAAAGGAAGATTAGCTTCCCCATGACTCCGCGAAGTGGACATGAGAGTTTAAATTGGAGAAAGCTTAAAAACAACATTGACACGACACCCATTCGTGTTCAAAATAAAATTCTTGCATGGGAGGCAAGAATCAAAAGCTACAAGGAGGCTAAATATGAAAGAAGCAAAAGCAATAAGGTTCAGGTCAAATTCAAACATAATCAACCGGCAGAAAGTCATGTACCATTTGAGGAAGGGAACTTGGTACTCTTAAGACACTTGGAAACAACAATACCACCCGATAAACCAAGTCCTTGGTGGTATGGGCCTTTCACAATTGAGAGCATGTACCAAGATGGGATGGTTAACCTGAGAAGTAAAGTAGGTGGAGAGGTGATTGCAAGTATCGACAGGTTGAGGCACTACCACCACAATAGTAATGATCACAACTACATGGGGTACATCATCTCAAAGGATGAGATAACGTAGTAACCCAAGACCTTGAGTCTAGCTACAAGACTCGTAAATAAAGAAAAGCACTTCTTGGGAGGCAACCCATGCTTTGTGTGATTTTATTTTGTTTGTTTGTTATTTGCTTCCATATGCATGGTTTATTTTTATTGTTGGTAGATCATGTTTCTAAACTAAATAGTGGAAATACTTTACTTTGTTGTTTTGGCCTAGTCTTAACTCCACCTAAAAGTATTTTTGCAAAAGATAAGTGTAAGGGGAAACCCCAAATATGTTTTTAAGAAACAAACCGATCATGATTCTCTACAATATTAAATGAACATGTATATTCATATTTGTTAGAGTCAAATGCTTGTATTGAGTCATAATGAAGTTTTGCAGGATTTTCCAGAAAGTAGAACCAAGTTTTTCCATAAATTGTCCGGAAACTTAACATAAGAATTTCTGCAGATCACTTCTGACGGCGTCACAAAATTACTCTTGACGGCGTCACGTGTAAAAATCTGGAAATTTTACCGGTTTTATTTTTCTAATTGAGTCTTACGGTTTTTGTGAATTATTAAGTTTTATAATCTCCAGGAAATCTGCAAACTTCCTTCCACAAGCATTATATCTTATCTTGTTTTCTAGGATTTAGTAACTTATATAGATTGCCGCCGATTTTATGCAAGGTTGCCTTGTTTGTTTTCTCAGGATTTACAGGTTATGTATGACAAGAAGATGATTTATATTCTGTAAGGGAAGCTTTGATTGTTCATTTTCTTGGAGGAAGATTTAACCTGGCCACCTTATTATCCATACCGAGCGAATCAGGGGAGTATTTGATTTCATTCTTTTTACTTTTTCACTTTTACATTCTTTACTTGAACATTGGGGACAATGTTCATCTTAAGTGTAAGGGGAGGGTAAAATGATGATACGTTACATGTACACTTTTGCTTGAGTTTGTTTTGTTTAATGGTAGATGTGTAATAAAACTATGAGAAATACTTTTTAGTGCAATTTTAGCGCCAAATTTAAAATTTTTTACAACATTTAGGAGTGAAACTTTAGCCATAGCAAGAGTCTCATGGATAGGAGATTGTATGACTAGCACAAAACCGTATATTCAAAAAAAATTTCCACCCAAATATGTGAGGTTCGCCTTTAGATTTGATAGGAAAAGCATTTACTATTAGTGCTTATGAGTGTACCGGTAGTATTTAGATTCTAGAACTTGCGTTAGTGATGCATCCCGAGACCGCTAGTGAGACTACATTCGTGTAGTAGGATTTACTACATGATAAGAGGCATTAGGATCACCCTTGTGTTAAACCCGTATCATAATTACTTGACCATTTAAAGTCATATTACTTGGCTAGTTAAGTCAACTAATTTTTCCCACACCCTTAGCGTTGTACTCATTTTTAGTACACGAAACCCCTAGTACACCCCTCCGAGCCTATCTTTTCGTTTCTAACTTTAAGCATTTTACTTAAAGGAAGAATTTGTTACACCCCACTTAAATGTACACCCAAATCGCCTTAGCCTTCCGTGTATGCGCTCATTTTTAGTGCATTATTGTTATTTGTTAAATCCTAAGTTAACTATCTAATTGATTACATGGTTGCTAAGTCGAGTCATATCCTTGTACATATTGTTTTGGGACGATTGGGACTCATGGGTAAAAGTACTTATTTTATGGAGTAATGGGGAAGAACATCATATATTACCCCCATATATACGTTAATCTTAAAAGTGCTCCAAGTGTTTTGATTTTCTTAATTCGAGTCAATAGATTAGTTCATTGTAAAGTATGTAAAGATTCAAGTGTAAGGGGAATGGTCATTCCCTATGATGTATTATTTTGGATGGTAGGGTAAGAGTGTATGCAAAAAAAAAAAAAAAAAAAAAAAAAGAAAAAAAAAAAAAAAAAAAATCAAGAAAAAGAAAAGAAAAAAATAGAAAAAGAAAAGAGAAAAAAACATACGGACTACCATCCCGTTTCATTCTATGTTTATTTTATGTTTTTGTTATTTTTCATTTATTAGCTTAAGTCGAGTCTAGTCTTGGCTTAGCAACGCCATATTGTACATGTAATTAACCAAGATTGTTAACTCGCCACCAGTAAAGATTGCCTTTATCCAACAAAACCGTGTATTTCATATCCCTACACCTAACGTTACAACCCTTTAAAAGACCTCTTTGATAGTTTATCCTAGGTGCTTACGCAATGTGGTGGAGGTTTGATCCTTTCCCAAGCCCATGGTAATCTATTTTGCTATGACAGGTAGTGAGAGATATCTTCCGTTTCCATATTGTAATTTATACTTTATTACACCCGAGAGATGTGAGTATCTAAACACTAGTTGTGAGGTGCTAGTGGAACGATTATTTGTTGTAATTACTTTTATATTAGTGTTAAATGACCCCTAACTTGTATTTTGATTAGAATAAAAGCGCATTTGCTTGAGGACAAGCAAATCTCAAGTGTAAGGGTATATGATGAGGCGAAAAATGAACCACTTTTAGGGGGTCATTTAAGCCCGGAATTGAATTTATTTGATCAAGTATTGCCCTAAATTGTTCCTTTTGTGATTTTAGGTACTTTGGGAGAGAAATCTGGAAAAGGGAGCAATTCGGACGTTTTTGGAGCATAAAAGTGAAGAAAACGCCAAAGACTTAATTTTCCATGCTAGGAACAGTAGGTGACGGTGTCAAGAGCAACATTTTGACGGCGTCAAGAGTAAATTGCATGACGGCCAAGTACAGAAATGAAGGCGTCACAAGGAAGAGCGTCAAGAGTAAAATACGTGACGGCCTGGAAAAAGGTATAACGTGACGGCGTCAGAAGTAGATCAAGGCAGTCCGAGAATTTTTTTGGCGGCGAGATGACAGCGTCACCTATTTGGTCTTGACGCCGTCAGCCTCAATTTCCTATATATAGTTTTCTAATTTTCATTCATAAAAAAAGGGGGAAGTTTTGGAGAAACCCTAAGGCCGAACTTAGTACGAACTTTACAGGTTTTTCAAGGGTTTTCAGCCCTTGAACCCTTTCATGTGTAATTGAGATAAGTGTTCTTCTAATTCAATCAATATGTCTATGTGTTGGTTGTCTATATCTTGTTCTTGTATTAATTCCATCATGCTAGGCTAGATATATCTTGTGTTTGCTTAGATCTAATGAAACCTAGATGTTAATTATGTGTTGATTACTTGTTTATGGTTGTATTGGATGAATGATTTCGATGTTAAGCTTAAGAAAACTGGCAGATCTCCAAATGGTAACATGCTTGAACGTCTTAGGAAACATGAACTAACGTGCACTAGGTTTTATTGGTTGTATTTAATGCATGAGTAAATTCTAATGATCCCATGTTAGGAGCTTCTTAGCCGGCTCGACATAGGAGTGAAGTAGGCACTCATAGGATTGGGGAATTAAGTGCGCTACCCCATGAATGGTATTAAGTGTTGGGATTCTAGATTTGATGTGACAAAATAAATATAAGAATGAAACATGAAGGGCTAAAGTGACAAAGAGAGAAAGCTTCAAAGATATCAAGATACAGGAAATAATTTATTCTGTAGAAAAGATTTTATATTATTCGGTATTATCTCTTTGTGTAAACCTTAGCATTCTCTAGTATATAAAGAGATGCAGGGTACGTAGTTTAATATGTCTTTCACAATGTAGTCGACTAGAAAAGTGTGTGTGTATGTTCTAAGGCGTAGTTCATTATAAACGCCTAGAACTAGTTAGTGTAGTTCGTATCCTCTAAGATCTGAGATGTCTTAGATCCTTGTTACAATTGGTAACACGTTGTTATTCTGATCAAATAATAATTAGAGGTGATTGGGAAAAACCTTGTTGTCAATAACTTTGATTTGTTTTTATTCCGCTGCATGTTATTGTCATTGTTATTGTTAACCCTAGTGCTCAAAACGGTCCAAGGAGTCTATCAAACTCCACAATTGGTATCAGAGCTTGGGGAGCTCGTTACCTAGGGATTCACAAGGTTTTTACTCGAAGAATGAAGAAGAAAATCGAATTTGGTTTCAATTTTCGTAACTTTCTGCAGGACAGTTTTCAAACGACGACATCTCCTTCGTTAACCGTTGGATCGG
The DNA here is from genome assembly GCA_030686995.1 of Artemisia argyi. Classification (NCBI taxonomy): domain Eukaryota; kingdom Viridiplantae; phylum Streptophyta; class Magnoliopsida; order Asterales; family Asteraceae; genus Artemisia; species Artemisia argyi. The sequence goes on along the minus strand of CM060683.1, from coordinate 187,544,381 downwards.
GCTGAAATTTTTACTGGAGCTTCTCTATATATCAAGGAAGATTTCCACCGGAGGGATCTTCAATCTGAGCTTTTATGTGGAAGTTCTGGTGTGTCGAAAACTGCCGCAGATAAAGGTTTTCTAAATTGAATTTTAGGGTTTTCTTTATATCAACTTCTTTGAATTTGGTTTCTATTGAATATATTTGTCATAGAAGTTGGTTATACGATGTTTGGTGTTTATAATTCTTGAAGGAAAGCAGTTATGGAGGTGTATGAGTGATTTTTGGTGATTTTAGGGTTTTTGCGACATTTTGAAGTGTTGTCTTTATACTAAACCCTAATCACTATTCGTAGTATGTTGTTCTCGTAAAGTTTCTACAGCTAGTATTATTGCAAACTACTGCTGATTATAGTATACTGCTGCTACGCTTATTGTTCACTCTGGTGCTACAAAGTTTACTCTACTGCTAGCTTTATGACTCTACTGCTATTGTATTTTAATCTGCTGCTCGACACTGCTGCTTGGGAATTAATTCTGCTACTGTGTTATTTATTCTACTGTTGTGTTTGGATGATTTAAGAGCAGTAAGGGGAAGTACATATGTTTGATTGGTTTACACACACAAATGGAGTTTGGTTTGGTTATTGTTCTTAAACGTTTTTAAAGGCTCGCATTAATTTTCTTATTGGCGAAGAGAAGTATTTGTTGCTTCTTTGATGATGCAGTGGAATTTTTCAAGGTTGTGTCTTATTATATCTTAAACGGCTGACAACGTTTAAAGATAACTTGTTTGTTTATACGGTGGTGACAACAACTTGACGAATCTAGCAATGTGTGATTTTTCTTATGATGCTCTATGCACACATTGGCTATCACTTAAAGGAGTTACATTGTAGTGCTCAGTGTCTCACAGAGGATGAGGATTTTGTCAAGGGATTGCGATCTACTTATATTTCCAGTTCATATAAGTTTGAAGTCACATGGTTAGTACAAGGCATAAGACACAAGGTTGGTTTCTTCTACTTCAGCATCAAATTGGTAATGATTAGTTTTCTTCAACAATATATAAAGCCTACAGATTTGAAGAATCATTTTATGTACATGCATCACTCGAGGGGAAGTTTCTACGGTTTATTCATTCTCTATTTGTTGATAACAAAAAGGGGAAGAAATATTGTGGTGGCATGGCATGACTTAAGGGGAAGACAAAGATTGTTTCATTCAGGGAGATGCTTACATCTCAACTTCTCTACTTCGCCTAGGGAAGTTCGTACACGACTTTGTTTGTTTTGTCATCATCAAATAGGGGAAGATTGTTGGGATTCTAGATTTGATGTGACAAAATAAATATAAGAATGAAACATGAAGGGCTAAAGTGACAAAGAGAGAAAGCTTCAAAGATATCAAGATACAGGAAATAATTTATTCTGTAGAAAAGATTTTATATTATTCGGTATTATCTCTTTGTGTAAACCCTAGCATTCTCTAGTATATAAAGAGATGCAGGGTACGTAGTTTAATATGTCTTTCACAATGTAGTCGACTAGAAAAGTGTGTGTGTATGTTCTAGGGCGTAGTTCATTATAAACGCCTAGAACTAGTTAGTGTAGTTCGTATCCTCTAAGATCTGAGATGTCTTAGATCCTTGTTACAATTGGTAACACGTTGTTATTCTGATCAAATAATAATTAGAGGTGATTGGGAAAAACCTTGTTGTCAATAACTTTGATTTGTTTTTATTCCGCTGCATGTTATTGTCATTGTTATTGTTAACCCTAGTGCTCAAAACGGTCCAAGGAGTCTATCAAACTCCACATTAAGGAATACAATCCGTCATCCACGCAACTATAACAAGTAATTAACGTGTAAAAGATATCTAGGGAGTAGTGAAATCTAAGTAAACACAATTTCTCCACTTATTGATCACAACCTTAGTTAATTTAGTTTTATTTTCATTTCTAGTATTTTATTTTGATTGCATCTTTAGTATTGGGTTAGTTGACTAGCAACTAATTCCGCCCAAATTCTTCAAACCCGAGATTTTTACTTGCTTTCTAAAAAATATAAAAAAATACAAAAATAATCATCCCTCACCTTTAGAACTAGTATTTAGGTTTTCTAATCCTAGCGACACTATTCCTAGCTGAACAATCAATCCCCCGGTACTTGTCACTATACTATACTACAACGATCAGGTACACTGCATGGTGGGGGTTGTAAGCTTCTCAAGATCCCTTGAGAGGGAAAGCCTGGTGCAATCCCTACGCATCAAATACTTTAGCCGTTGTAATATGATTTTTTTATTTCATCAATTGGTTGCATTTTAAACGTTTTTTCTTTTCTTCGATCTTTATTTTTATTAGTAACATAAATGTTTTTTTACTCATTCAAAGTATCATGTTAAATATGGTAGCATTTATTTATTTTTTATTTATTTATTTTTTTTTTGTCAAAGTATCTTTGTTTTAGTCATGGGCTAGAAAATACAGCACCGGCACAATAGATTACATGGGCCAGAGTACACAGCACAGGCCAAGTAACCTGGGCCGTAGCATCCAAAAATAAAACCCCGGGAAACCTGGCCAACAAAACGACGTCGCATCGCGCCACTTTTAATTATATATAGAATGTATTATATAGGTAATGGGGTTCATCCCCATTAATATAAAACCCACCTAAAATGCTAGTATTCTCTTTATTGTGAGTATCATTTTACCTCACACTTTTATTTTTAAAATATTTTATAATTTAAATTTAAATTTATTAAATTAAAAATAATCATTTATCTATTTTATAATATATTTTTTCTCTCTTACATTAATTCCAAATCGAAATCTTAATCCTAAGCCCAACTACAAACCAAACGGGACCTAAAATGCACACATAAAGATGACACCGCTATGTAAACATTCTTAAACCACATATTATAGCGTCAGGTGTCATAACACCGTTAACACCAAAAAATGCAACCATATCAGTGCCACATCAACATCCACACTTTTAACACCAACACTAAAAAGTACCTCTTCACTCATGATAGTAACATCCATAACACCACCTTTTTTTATAAACCATATTTTATTTTCTATTTTTCAAACAAATTAAAATTTCATTAATTCAAATAAAATTAAAAATTACAAACTAATTTTTCATACAAAATAAAAATACACATAATATTTTTTTAAAGATTTACAAAACTAAAATTAAAAAGAAAAAAGAAAAAGAAAAAGAAAAAAAAAAAAAAAAAAAAAAAAAAAAAAAAAAAAAAACACTTAGCTAAGCTTTTAGTTGGACAAGCCCATTTTACCAATAGCCCACATCTCATTAACCATGAACACTTGAAAGAGAAAAAAAAAAAAAAAAAAAAAACATCATCTTCTTTTTCAACGCAACACACTCTCCCTGCAATACATAAAGAAAACTCTCGATATCAATATTTTAGTCAACAAAAATTTGGAAAAAAAATAAAAAAAATACACATCAACGCACATTATCGCGGCGTCCACATCAACATAACACCGGTTACCATGTTACCATACCTCATGCTTTTAATTGCCCAATTTAATTTGATGGTCAATAGATAAAATCATTTACATGACATAAAAGTAGACAAAAAGTTCGGATAATAACAAAACAATATATGGTCATTTTTGTTGTTTAGTGTAGCTTTTACTATTAATATTAATATTATTAATAATATTATTATTATTATTATTATTATTATTATTATTATTATTATAACACTTTATTATTATTATTATTATTATTATTATTATTATTATTATTATTATTATTATTATTATTTATTTTTTATTATTATTATTTTTTTTATATGAACCGTCACTTTTCATTGAAAACATGGAAATTACATGAAATTGGAGGGGAGTCTAGACACAATCTGTGCTCCCACTCCTTTTTGAATACATAAACTAACTCGATGAAAAATAAAAACACCACCCTTGATATTATTAGAGTGGCTGCTGGCAATAGATTTGATACGAGAAAGTGTATTCAAAGCTTCCACCTCAAGTTCCGCAAACGTAGAAAAAGCAAACTTTTTCATTTGGACGCATACTTTTTCATTTTCTTTTCCACAGCATTACTCAAAGCTACCCCAGGGGCCCATGACGTCACCCCAGCCCCCGCAAACGGAGAGACCCCAGTCACATCCAGACAGGCATCCTTACCCTGGATCCAGTTGAATAATAGCATATCTGCAGGGCGTAATTCTCTCCCTTCCTCCGAAAGAAACCCCATTGGAGCCTCCTTACGCACCATGATCCCTGCCTTGGAACATATATCAACCAGGATATCACGCACTAGGTTATGCCTGAACTTAACCCCCACTTCGCTAGAACAGTGGACCGCGTGATCCCCCCATTGGTCCATACGGTGTACATTGCAACTCGGGCATAAGCTACCTTCAGAGAACATAGGAATCGTGAGCCTGTAGCATAACACAGACCGAAATTGGCGATGATTCATCTTTTGTCCCAACCCGTCGATAGGGATGGTGAAAAGAAAATCCTGTGCATGTGGGGCGCGAATACCACTGAGGATAGCCACCTGTCTTGAGCTTAGCGAGTACTTGGGAACAAGGTCTTTCTCAATGACACCGAAATAACACTTTGCCAAGGTTTTCATCATTTGGGGGGCAGGAGCGCCCCCGGTGACAGTGAGGAAGTCGGTGTTGCAAGTAGCATTGAATATATCCAAGGCATGCTGGAACGAAGGGCCATGAGTAATAACACCCGTTTTGGTAAGTATCTTATCCTGTAAGTCGCTCGTTTGCATCCGAGAAGCGAGGAAAGCATATTGGATGGTATCCCCCACTTAAAGGATGCCAAGACCACCAAGCTTTATTGGAAGAGTGGCGAGCCGCCACTGCCAATCACCAAACCCCGGCCCTGAGGCAGTAACAATCTTCTCCAAGGAGGCATGTAACGTCCGATCAAACTGAGCTTGGGCCTCTGATAAGTACAGGGAGGAGCATGTTCTCAAAGCATAGGATAATTTTGAAACTCCAGCACAATTACGCAAAAGGAGAAGCTCACATTGTGGATCATTGAGTTTATTAATTGCCTCGATTAAGTATATGGTTTTGGAGACCCTTTTGGAAGCCAAATCCCGACAGAAACCTTCGTCCAAACTAACGGAACCACCCAGGAGTTTGACACCATTGAGCGGGCGAGCGATATTCATAGGAAACACGCCATCCACTCTGCTTCTAGGGTCCTCAACAGGCCATAAAAGTTTAGTCTTATCAACATTTAAAAACAAACCACGAGCGGGGCCCTCTGTCCTGATAATGTCAAGTGCCTTGGCAACCATGAGAGTATCTCCAACAATAGTACCATCATTGAGATACCGAGCTTGAAGAATGAGCTCACAAGTCTGATTAATAACATGAACCAAAGGGTGCAAAGCTAGGGCGAACAACAAAGGGCCCAAAGGATCACCTTGTTGGACACCCTGGCATGACCAAAGGATGGAGTCCTCATAATAGAGCTTAGCAGGCCGCGCATAACAAAACTCAACCCAAGGGGCAATAGAAGGGCATCACACCCTAGCTTCCTGAAGCAAGACGCTCATGTCGACAAGATTGAAAGCATTCTTAAAGTCCACCAAGAGCATGGAGAGTCCAACTTCACGACCCTTAGACTCAATGAGCCTATTAACGGAATGGAGGACAGCCTCGCACCCCCCGGGGACTCCAACCCCAAATTGAAAATCCTGCAAGTAAGAATTCATGGAATCACCAACCGAAGAGTACCAACAGCAATAGGACGTATACCCCCACCAGGCTTGACTAAGGGAGTCAGGGGAGCACTAGCGATATATTCCCCTAGTTGACTAGGGCACTTTCCACTAAGAAACAGATTAACGACTCCAGTAATGGACCCAAGCAAGTCATCAGCTATAGCAGACGCCGCCCCTCCCAATATATCCATCAAATGTTGTGCCCAGAGCCCATCTCGACCACATGACGTCCCCTTGGGGAAACTTCGAATCCTGTTAAGTACCAAGTCCTTATCGACAGAGAGGGCGTCCTCGTCAATTGAAAAGGAGGGTGGGGTCGGCTGGGGGGCATAAGGGTGTTTGGCCTCAAGCTCCAGCAGAGTGTCAGGTGTGGATGGGGCGACGCCAGAAGACGTGAGCACCTTAATGGCAGCAGTGAAATGCCCGTCCCCAAGTTTACGCTTGCACTGACTCAGGTTGACCCCGTCTTGATCCTTAGGTTTCAAGACAAACTTTGCGTGTATTTTGTTCATGTACAATTACCATTTTATTCTTCAATATTAACATGGTGGTTAAAAAACGTAAAGGTAGAATAGTCATAAAATATACACAAAAGTCGAAATTTAAAAGATTTATGTTTTAATAGCAAAATAAATAAATAAATAAAAATAAAAATAAAAACGACGGCTACACTATACAACAAAAATGGACAAATTATATATATATATATATATATATATATATATATATATATATATATATATATATATATATATATATATATATATATATATAGATGGGATATTATGAGAAGGGGTCTTAAAATAAAAAGGCTAGGAAGCCACCACAACCCGCCATGTGTCTCTAATTAGCCTTTCATTAAGATTAATACTTGCAGGGGTATTTTAGTCATTCTCATCTAACCTTATATAAACATTTTATTCTCATTCATCTTCATTTTTGCAACTCGATTCACACAGTTCCTCCCATCTTCTCCTTCGATCCTCCCCACCACCACCACCACTCACCTTCACCTTCCCCACCGTTCTCCACCGTACCTTCACCACCGTACCTTCACCACCGGTAACCACCGTTCATCATTATCCAATAAGATTTGATTTCTTAATTCAAAATTTTATTCATCAGTTTAATTCAAAGTTGATTAATTCAACATCTATTTTCGAGATGCCGATTGATTAATCAAACTCTGCTAAATGTAGCTCTTCAAACACTAATTTATGTAAGCTCCTGATTCAAACATCTAATGTTTGGTTTATGTGTTTTTATTGATTTAAGTATGTTATATTCAAATTCACATCATGTTTTCTTCTAAATCTAGAACAAAATGTAGAAAAATATAGATACAAAACATGCTTAAGAAAGTTGCAAACAAGGTGTTTGATAAAATGTCTCACTAGACTTTATAACTGTGATGCACTAAATTTACATTTGAGATGCGGTTGTTTTGAATGATGATGCAGTTGTATTAAATATTATGATGCAATAGGTTTTTATTTGTATCTGTGATGTAGCAAGTTATGTGAATATATGAGTTTGTATGCTCAATTATTAGTGTGATGCACTTGTATTTGAACTGAGATGTAGTAGGTGTTCAATTTAAGTTAGTTATCTTCAATTTGACGTAATAGGTTATCCGATATGTTCAAAAGTGCTTGGATATGAATGTATATGATTGATGCACTAGATTATGAACTGTGATGCAGTAAGTGTCTATTTGTTGGGTATATGGCTGAATTAAGCTACATGTAGGTTGTATTATGTGTTGAAATGTGTTTGTCTTCGTGGGTTGTATAAATGATGCACCTTGTTTTAAACGGTGATGCAGTAGTTACTTACTTTTTGTGTACAAGGCTAAAATAGGCTACACATAAGTTGTGTTTGTTGTGTGAACGACGCACCTAATTTTGAATTGTAATGCAGTAATTGCTCAGTTATAACGTATGAAGTTGAATATGATATATGTAGGTTGTATTATGTGTAAAAATGTGTTTGTATACTTTTTTGTATGAAATATGCACATGGTTTTGCTCACTTATCACGTGTGAGGCTGAATTAGGATACATGTAAGTTTTATTATGTGCGTAACTATGTTTGTATGCTTTTTTGTATGAAAGATGCACCTGGTTTATGCAGTACTTGCTCAGTTTATGTTGTACTTTCTCACTTGTCACGTATGAGGTTGAATAGGATACATCTAGCTGTGATATATGCATAAATGTCTTTGTATGCTTTGTTATATGAATGATGCACCTGATTTTGAAATATGATGTAGTAATTATTCTCGTCTCACGTATGTTGTTACTGTTTTTTAAGTTTAGTAGTTTTTTTCATTATGATGCAGTAGATATAAAACTGCGATGTAGTAAAATTATCAGTTTGTTATTGTATCAGATTTCTTGTAGTGTACTTTATTGAATTTTGATGACTAGTTATAATTGTATGATGCAGTAATTGTAAGAGTACGATTTAATAGATATAAGAGTAGAATAGATAAGCCTTTGCAACAAAAACTGAATGAAAGGGATAAGATATGAAACAAGCTAAAATAAAGATAACACAATGATTAACTAGCATAAAGTAGAGATAATTTTGAACTACAATACAATAATATCTCAGTGTTTATGAAATATATATTGTATCTTTCTTCTCATTTTAAACTATTTACTGCATTTTTTTCCAACAGTTCTAAAGATGAATGGGAAGTTGTCATTAGTTTCATGCTCAGTGTCAAAGATCATGATAAGGTTACAATCAACAATCCAGGTGAGACTACTACTAAAGGATCTGGATGCTTTTCAAGGTTTAAGACAAGAGTTGAAGTAACTGGTGTAGAACTATCGAAGAGAAGGGTTTTTTTTGGTATGTGGAGAGAAAGGAGGCCACAATTCCAGGATTTGTACACAATTATTGCATGCATCAAAGAAATCAAAAAAACAAGATATGCGAAAGAGAGTTGGTTTAAGATAATCTACACGCCAAAAATGAACTGTCTTTTCAAGTTTTTTGTCATTTCTTTACAAATAAAATAGTGATTTGATTGTAAAGAAAGACTATTTTTAGTATCTTTTTTGAGTTCATCATTATGCGTTAGATTTATAAATTGGGGTGCACCAGTTAGTGATGCGGTAGATTTATACACTTTGATGCTGTATATTTATACATTATGATGCAGTAGCTTTTAAAAGTTTGATGCAATAGCTTTTAACGCCTTGATGCAGTAAACTTATTACACTGTGATGCAGTAACTAAAAAGTGATTTTATGAGTAAATTACATGAATGGTCCCTGTGGTTTGACGAAAATTTCACCTACCGTCCCTCAAACTTAAAAGTTGCATGTGTGGTCCCTGTCGCTGCCAAAGAATAACATGAATGGTCCCTCAGACTAACTGTCGTTAGTTTTTTCTGTTAGTCCATTTGCACCGTTAGTCCTTTAACGATGGTTTGCAACAAACATTTGCACCGTTAGTCCTTTCATATGTTTTTGTGTGTTTTTATACGTTTTCGTCCGTTTTTATACATTTTTGCCCGTTTTCTTACGTTTTCATCCATTTTTCTTACGTGTTTGTCTGTTTTTCTTACATTTTTTTTCCGTTTTCATACGTTTTCAACCAGTTTCTTACATTTTCATCTGTTTTTCTTATGTTTTTGTCTGTTTTTCTTACGTTTTTCCAGTTTTCATACGTTTTTGTCTGTTTTTATACGCTTTCGTCTGTTTTCTTACGTTTTCGCCCATTTTCTTACGTTTTCATCCGATTTTCTTACGTTTTTGTCTCTTTTCTTACGTTTTTTCCATTTACATACGTTTTTGTCCATTTTTATACGTTTTAACCCATTTTCTTACATTTTCATCCGTTTTTATACGTTTGTATCCGTTGTCCATGTTTATACGTTTTTCTTACGTTTTTTCCTTTTACATACGTTTTTATTTTAATTTGGTTTATAAATTTTTGTTCTCTTATAATTCTTTTTCTTATAATTTTTTTTCTAATAATTTGGTTTTCTTATAATTTTTTTATTATAAAATTTAAAGATATACAGGGAAAAAAATTATAAGAAAAATAAAAAATTATATATATAAGAAAACCAAATTTAAATATATTTAGGAAAAAACGCATGAAAACAAAAAAAAAAACGTAAGAAAAACGGACAAAAATGTAAGAAAAAACAGACAAAAATGTTTGAAAATGAAAAAACATAAGAAAAACGGACAAAAACAGACGAAAATGTAAAAAACTAGGCAAAAACGTAAGAAAAAAGTATAAAAATGGACGAAAACGGATACAAACGTATAAAAACGGATGAAAATGTAAGAAAACGGGCCAAAACGTATAAAAATGGACAAAAACATAAGAAAAATGGATGAAAATGTAAGAAACTGGGCGAAACCGTATAAAAACAAACGAAAATGTATGAAAACGGACAAAAGCGTATGAAAACTTGAAAAACGTTAGAAAAACGGACAAAAACATAAGAAAAACGGATGAAAATGTAAGAAACTGGGTGAAAACGTATGAAAACGGAAAAAACGTAAGAAAAACAGACAAACACATAAGAAAGGACTAACGGTTCAAATATTTGTTGCAAATGGTCGTCAAAGGACTGACGGTGCAAATGGACTAACAGAAAAACTAATGACAGTTAGTCTGAGAGACCATTCATGTTATTCTTTGGCAGCGACAGGGACCATACATGCAACTTTTAAGTTTGAGGGACGGAAGGTGAAATTTTCGTTAAACCACAGGGACCATTCATGTAATTTACTCTGAATTTATTCACCATATGTTTCCATATGTATTCAATAACAAATAAAATTGAATTTACTTACCACCATTCCATTTTTCATATGTATTCAATTTATTTATTTATTTATTTTATTTTTTATTTTTTTAAGAAATCCTCTGTAACGAATATATAGATGTTCAAGAATTGCTTACAAGACATATTTTTTTAGACGTGTAACATTTATTATCGAACTACAATACAATAATATCTCAGTGTTTATGAAATAAAGTTTGTATCTTTCTTCTCATTTTAAATTTTTGTTATTTTGTTTAGTGTATTATGATGCAGTAATACTATCTCTGTATAGCATTTTTTGTTTTGTGTATTGTGATGCAGTATAATATACAAAGTGATGCAGTAGAATAACAAAGTGATGCAATAGAGTATTATAACAGACTAATGCACTAAAGTGTTATTGTGATGTATCAGTATGATACATCAATGTGATGCATACATAGTGATGCAATAATACTATCTATGTATAGTATTTTGTATAGTGTATTATGATGCACTAGAATTTGCACCATTGTTTTAAAATAACATTAAAATTCGTCTTGAATGACAACAATTCAAATCTTTCTCATTAATACTTGAATTCTTTCACATCTTAGGTTGATCTTCATATCTTGGCCTTGAATCTTGTCCCCAACAATTGCATCAATTATTTTCAGAATGATATTTGAATATGTTTTACAAAATGATCTATAAACTAAATAGCGTCTTCTTAGATCTCCTTTTGATCGGCTTTTTCTTTGGTGTTTCAATGAGTTGCAATCCTTCAACGATTGGAAGTTGACCAAATCCTCCCATGTTCAGTTCATCATCTTGCTTTAAAAATTGGCACCGATCTTTCAACGACTATAGTTGTTGAAACATTTGAAGTGACGTATATAAGCTACAAAAAAATAATCAAACTATATTAGCTAAATATATAATTTTGATGTAGTAGGAAATAAAAAGTGATGCAGTAACAAAATAAACTATGATGCAGGACCATTCAACCCGCTAATATGTATTCTACTACTTCAACCCGCTCAACTCAAAATCACCCAGTTTTAGTTTATCTTTTTACTCATCTCACTATTATATAATCAAATCCGACTCATTTTAAAATGAATCAGAATTTTAAACATTGTGATGCAGTAGATTTATACATATTGATGCAGTAAATTGTTAACACTGTGATGCAGTAGATTTTTACAATGAAATGCAGTAAACTTTTAACATGGTGATGCAGCAGATTTATACAATGTGATGCAAAAATTTAATTAAAGTTAAAAAAAAAAATTGTCATTAAAATGTACAAAACTTAGAATTAAACATTCATAAATCCAAATTAGTACAACTAAAGTTTGAATCATTCAATAAAATTTAAAGTAAAGAAAATAAAAATACACAGTCAATAATCTTATTTAACAAATCTTGAGTCACTTTGATATTGTCAGCTGTTATAATTTTAGAATTTTTGGGCAGATTCTTCACATATGGTTCTGCTTGTTTCGATATTTTTTATCTTTTACTCATTAACGCTGAATAGAATCATCTTTACTAAGTAGTTTGCACGCAACATCTTTATTTGTACTTTTCGCCTTCACCTTCTTTCTTCAACTCATGCAAAACAGCTCTACGACCGTATCGTTGTATAACAAATACACCACTGTTCGTATCGTTGTATGTAGTTCTCCCATGCATTTTCAAGATATTAGGTACTGCAATTAAAAACTCAACATACTTTCGGGTGTTTACTCTTCACGGCTAGTCAACAGACGGTTTATCTGTGAAAATTATAAAAAAATATTGTGAATTAATATTGTGATGCACTATATTTGAGACACTGATGCAGTAAAAACTCATTGATTCACTAATTATAACACTGTGATGCAGTAATAAAAACATTTTTTATTTATTTCAGTTATAGAGTGTAGGTCTGCCACTAAGCGTCAACGACAGGAAGAGTATATTGTTAATGCGATTTCATCTTGGGGTACACCTGGTGGCAGTTTACAGATTGTGCGTGAGGTTTTAGCCGAACCCTCCCCTTTATGGTCTAATATTGATGAGGATAACTTGGACTTGGGTGACCGTAATATCAAGGAGTGTAAGAGGAAGATTTGTGATGGCCATTATACTGCTGCTGTCAGAGTTCTTTCCTCTTCGGGTATTGCGGCTTATGATAGTACTACTCTTGATGATTTAAAAGCTAAGCACCCTTTTCAGTCTGCTCCCCTTTTTCCAGATATACCTATTGATCATCATCACCTTTCAGCATCTCCTGCTATGGTTCTTGATATGATTAAGAGTTTCCCTCGTGGTACTTCTTGTGGAAGGGATGGTTTGCGTGCTCAACATCTTTTGGATTGTTTAAGCGGTGCTGCTGTTGCCATCTCCGATGAGTTAGTCGCTTCTATCACCCAGGTGGTGAACCTTTTTCTTGAGGGCAAATGCCCAGGGTGTTGGGAGAGTATGTTGCTAGTGCACCTCTCACGCCCTTGGTTAAGCCAGGAGGGGGGATCCGTCCTATCGCTGTTGGGACTGTTTGGAGGCGTTTAGTCTCCAAGGTTTGTGCTTCTATGATTGGCCATTCTTTGGATGGTTATTTTGACGGTTTGCGATTTGGTGTGGGTGTTTCGGGAGGTGGGGAGGCAATCCTTCATGCTGTGAACCGTTTGATTGAAGACCGTGGGGGTGATGTGGGTTTATCTATGTTATTGGTGGACTTTAAAAATGCTTTCAATATGGTGGATCGGGCGGTTATGTTACGAGAAGTTCGCCTTCGTGTTCCGGCTATTTCGCGTTGGGTGGAATTCTGTTACTCCAATCCTGCTAGATTATATTATGGTGAGCATACTTTATGGTCGCACCAAGGGGTGCAACAAGGTGATCCGCTTGGGCCTCTTCTTTTTGCTTTAGTGTTACATCCCTTGGCATGTAAGATTCGAGACTCCTTCACTCTTTCTCTTCAAGCTTGGTATCTTGATGATGGTACTATTATTGGGGATACTTTGGTTGTGGGGAAGGTTTTGGAGTTGATTATGATGGATGGACCTAGTTGTGGTTTACACCTCAATGTTGATAAAACTGAGGTTTTTTGGCCGAAGGAAGACGCCAGGAGCAGGTATGTTGGTGTTTTTCCCCCTAATATTTCTCGACCTTCGCATGGTGTTAAATTATTAGGGGGCCCCGCCAGTGTGGATTTTGAGTTTAGTAGTAAGCTTGTTATGAAAAGGGTTGCTAAAACTATTGAGCTTATGGATGCTGTTGCTAAGCTTAATGATCCCCAGTGTGAGTTGTTGCTACTGTGTGCATGTGCTGGTATTTCCAAGTTATATTTTTCCATGCGCACATGTCCTCCTCGGGTCTTTGAGAGGGCTCAGGTTTCTTTTGATGCAACACTTCGCTCTTCTTTGGAACGTATTGTCACTGCTTCTGGACCTGGGTTTGGTGATTGGCAATGGAGACTTGCCACCCTACCTTTGGAACGTATTCTGCAGGTGATGTCTTGAACTATGCCTTCCTTGCTTCTAGACTTCAATCTGCCAGCTTACAGACTAAGCTTCTCCGTAGTTCTGGTATTGTGTCTACTGGTCCCTCTTTTGATGATGCATTGTGTACTTTTAATGTGAATATGGATATTGACCTTATGAGTAACCCTAGTGAGATCGCTGCCCCCAAACTTATGAAGAAATTGGCAGATATATATTTCGCACGTGTTGCCCAAACGGTTGAATCCACTTTCCATTTATCCTCTAGACAGATGGCTTTATGGAATTCTTTAAAAGAGGATTACACGTCAGATTGGCTTAGGGTGACACCGATATCCGGATTGGGACAAACTATGAATGCCAGGACTTACAGATGTGTGTTGTGTTATCGGTTGGGTGTTCCTCTATTTACTGTCCAGATGCCATGTTCAGCTTGTTCTAAGGTTTTTCCTGGAGATATTTTTGGAGATCATGCTGTATCGTGCGCAGGCCTAGTTGGTATTAAACATCGGCACAATGTTGTGCGTGATGTTCTTGTTGATATATGTTCCCGGTCTGGAGTTTCAGTTCGCAAAGAGGTGGATATTGGGCTTCGTGGAGAGAGGGACAAAACCTTACGTCCGGCCGATATGTTACTTTACTCTTGGGATGGTGGCCTTGATGTTTGTGTTGATCTTACAGGATCGTCACCTTTGACGCGTTCGTGTATGGTTGATTTTACGCCCGGTCGGGCGGTTATTGAAACTGCACAACGTAAACGTGTCAAGTACGCTGCTAAATGTGCTGATATCGGATATGGGTTCCTCCCCTTTTCATTCTCTTCTTTTGGAGAACTTGAAAAGGATGCAGTGACCTTATTAAAGCGCATTAGACGATTCTCTATGACCCAAGACATTGGAGCACGTGCTGCTCCACATATTTTTAGTAGGATTGGTTTTGCTGTAGCTAGAGGTGTGGGGGCTCAGTTAGTATCTCGGCTCCCCACTAATTTCTTGTAAAATCCTATTTGTTTCTCAATAAAGTGATGATAATAATAATAAAAAAAAATAATAAAATAATAATAATAATAATAATAATAATGATAATAATAATATCTTGGCTCTCCACTAGTTTCTTGTAAGTCCTATGATTTTCTAATAAAGTGATGTTTATATAAAAAAAATAATAAACAAATAATAATAATAATAATAATAATAATAATAATAATAATAATAATAATAATAATAATAATAATAATAATAATAATTTAAACTAATTTAAAAAATATTAAATCAACTTAGAAAACTATGAAATTTTTTCTAAAACTAACTAACCATCGCAGGAATCCTACGAAATTATTAAAAACTTCTACAACTTATAAATAAGCTATTTTAGATTTTTATTTACTTGTTATTAATTAAAAGCTAATTAAACTAATTTAATTATGAAAAATAGTAAATGAACAGTAAAAATTTTGAAACTTTTTCTAAAAATACTTTATAATAACAGGAAGCTAGGAAAATATAATACGATGCAAGTGCTTATAAATAAGCACTTAATGATTTTATTTTTGATTTATTAATTAAAACTAATTAAACTGCTTTTAATTATATAAAAATACTAAATGAAAACAGAAAATTATGAAATTTTTTATACAAATACTTTAAGACAGAAGAAATCTAGGAAAAATATAAAAACACCTAAGTGCTTAATGAAAAAGCATAAAAATAAGCAAATAAGCTAAAATAGCTTAAATAAAAGCTATCACTATAAGTACAAGTGGGGGAAATTAAAACACTAAGTGACACTTAGCCCAGATGGTGCACAGGTGTGGTTTGGTTTTGTGCTAGGGAACCAGGAGGTCTAGGGTTCGAATCCCACAAGCACCATTTTTTCTGTTTTTATTTTCTTTTTGATTTTTCTTTTGCAAACCTATTTAACAACTAGTTTTAAACTATTTTTAATGAAAACAACTTTTTAGAACACCAAAATAAGCACTGTGTGAGCTTATTGTTCACACAGTAAGCTTTTTAAAGCTTAAATGGATTTTAAGTTTGAAAAAGCTAGCAAACAAAATAATAAGCTGAACTATGGATAGAATAAGCTAAATGGGACCTGGTGCAATCTTAAATAAGCTAAAACAAACAAATAAGCTCACTAAATAAGTTAATAAGCACAAATAAGCAAATCCAAAGCCTGAGAACCAAACAGGCCAAATGAGGGCAACTGCAGGCCTAGCTTGGGCCCACCAAATGAGCTCAGGGGCAAAGTGAGATTTGAGTCAATAAGCCAGCCTAGTGAGCTGCTCAAAAAGCCAATAAGCTAAGAATGAGGCCCACTAATAAGTTCTACAAGGGCTTGTAAAAATGGCTTGTTCACCCACTGACTCAGTGTATACTAAGTTGGTGTGGATATCTTGTGGACCAAAATAAGCTAGGGGCAAGGGTTCCAAAGTCCAAAATAAGCACTGAACTAACAAGCCTACTCAATAAGCTCTCCAAAAATCCAATAATCACAGAGTGGGTCCCACTAATAACTATGGGAACCTGTGAAATAATCCCTTTAGCACTTGTGCAGGGGAGGTGCAGGCTCAAAGAACTAACTTTGAGCTTAATTTTAAGTACTCAAATAAGCTTGAAACTTTGAAATTCCTTTTGAATGTTGTAAATAAGCTACCAAACTTCTCTGAAAACCAATTTATATGTATTTCCAATTAGTAATGAGTTCTAAAAATGAACTAGACAAAAGTCCTATTTAAATTGCTTGGAAATTTTTGACTTTTTGATTATGAACCTATGTTGACTTTGGTGAACTTTGATTGGGTCCTAATGACTTAATATGATTAATTAAACAGATATTGAGCTATTTTAAACTACTATAACAACTTATGAACTAAAAATGATGATCATGAACCCAAAATCCTTAATAGTCAATGAAATCTAAGGGGTTAAAGGTAATCTTGATGTAGGAATCACTCCTTGATAGATCTTTGAGCCAATGGATCGATAACTTACCAATGTAATCAAAAGCAAGACTATATGAAAAATCTCTGTATACTTGTATCTATGCGGAATTTAAATACAAATATTATGAACACAATATACTAATAACTTCTGATTCTCTATGGATCTTTTATTAATCACTAAAGATTGAAAACTAATTCATAGTTCGTACATAATGCATTAGCCATGTGTTCCTTTTATACTACAAGAAACCCTAAATCTTCTTACAAGAAACGAATAAACATAAAACTATAAAAGATATTCTATATATCTTGTCCTAAAATAGACATAATATACTTGTTCTATATCATTCCTACGGATTCACTATATTCGCAATAACACTTCATCAGCACGATCACACTATCAGCAGAAACTACTAAGGCATCAGCAGAATCCTGTCAGCAATAGTTAGTCAGCAGAATCTAATAATTCCTAACAATCCTCCCCTAATCTTGAATTTGACTCAGTTAACTTTAAGATTCTTGATAGATCTTTGTCTTGCAAAAGAAGAGGATTGAATTTGAACATCAGCAGCAAAGAATCATATCAGCAGCATCTCTATGAGCAACAAAAACTTTAAGCCATCATTCTTTGCAGCAACAAATGAATGAGTGTACATCAAAACATAAGTTTCATACATTCTCATCACTTCCAGGTGTGTTAACTCCTGTGAGAGGTGAATCATTAAAAATAATGGATTTGATGTCTCTTTACCAATAGCCATTACTACTGGAGTAGCCAAATGTTTTAGTTCAAATAAATTATGGCACACTGATAACCATATGATTTTTAGTAAATCACCAACTATAAACGGATTTGACTTGTCATTACCTGTAGCCGTTTGCTCAGGACTAGCTAATTCTTTGGTTAAAACCATGGTGAATCAGTAACCATATATGTTTTTCCATTGCCTTCACCATATGCCATACACATATGGGCTAGCCAATTCTTTGGAATCCATAAAGGAAAAATCCACGGTGAATTGATGACCATTCAACTCTCAGCAATGAAGAATGGGTGAGTTGAGTATCCAATGGTTTTGAGCAAACCATTACAGCTATCAACAGATTTGATGTGTCTTTACCAAAGCTGTACCCTTTGGACTAGCCAACTTTTCGATGGAATAATCAACATCATGGTAAGTTGATAACCATATAAGGTGACAAAACATAGCATTATACAAATCTGTTAGGTTTTTTGTTTTGTTTTGTTTTGTTTTTTTTTTGTTTTTTGTTTTTTTTTTTTGTTTTTGTTTTTGTTTTTTTTGTTTTTGTTTTGTTTTTTTACTAATAAGAAAGAAAATAAATAAATAAGAATACACAAGACCATGATCAGTTAGCTATGTGTGCTCTTATCCTGGACTTGAACAAACGGACCAATGATTCAGCAAAAAGTTTAGCATTCCCAACAGGGTTAGGAGGAATCTCCAGATGATGTTTAAGCATCTTCTCCATAAGAGCCACAGTCAATGGATATTCCTGGTCTATAAACATGGCAACTCTTAGACCAGCTGTAGTCTCCAAGACATGAACATATGGAACAGGGTAGAACATCCAGCTTAAAACTTCCACATGTGATTATTATTCCAAACTGCATAACCAGTACCAGTGGAAGACCCAGAATCCATGAGCACTTGAAGATCACCCAATAAATATAACCCAGCACATTCAGGAGTATGAGTAGAATAATACTTGGTCACCAAGTCATAAAGGGTGATAAGATCTTGTTTATCCACAAGATGCAAAATTTCTTGCAGAATGGTGAATTGCATAGATGAATGATCTAGCCTATAAATAGTATTAGTTTGCCCATTAGAAGAAACTTCCCATCTAACCAATACATTGAAAGATCCTTCTGGCCAATCTTCAGCAGACCCTTCCTCAAGAAAAGAATCATCATCAGCATCAAGATCTAAATCTTTCTTCTCATGAGTAGTGGTAGAAACATTCATTTTAGCCATCCTCTTGGCCCTTCTACCAGGAATGTAGATAGCAGAGTGAGGAGAAGATGGTTCATTGATGAGTGCTCAAACACTCATCATTTTGTTCCCATATTGGAATGTAAAAACACTGAAAACAACCAAATAAGCTTAATTATACTGCAAATATCCTTGGATTGTGTTTTTATGTGTTTCAGGTACAAAAGGATTGAAAATATGTGAAAAGTGAGCAAAATTATGCTAAATTGGCAGAATCAGTCCCTGGACTTTCAAAAATTGGCAAATTTGGTCCCTGGTGAAATATTTTGGTAGAAAAGTCAACATTGGTCCTTGGAATAAAAGTTTGAAGAATTTGCATTTTGGTCCCTCAAGTTTCATCAATTGGTAGTTTTAGTCCTTGAAGGTCCAAAAGTGGAATTTTATATTCACGAACCTTGGACTATTCATTTATGGCAGAAATGATCCTCAAAGCAACTTTGGAAAGTTGGCAATTCCAACCCTTGCATTTTCATAAAATTACATAATTGGTCCTTGTTCAATTTATACCAAACAGACCCTTTTTATTACTAGTTACAAATCCACCAAATCCACCCAATCCACCCAGCACACCCTAGCCCACTACCCAAGCCCAAAACTTAAAATAATAAAAAAAAAACCCAACACCCAGGTCAAACGGTCAAACGACCGTCTTCCCCAACTCTCCCCCTTTCCCGCTCCCTGCTCCCCCACCATTTCCTCACCTTCAACCCTATTTGTCTCCCCCTCCTCTCACCAGCCACCCTACATATCACCCCAGTTGTAAAATTACTACTCCCCACACCCTGGACCCATTTCCACCTCACATGGTTTTGGCGCCAAAACTGGGTAAATGGCTAGGATTATTGCAACATCAAATTGATGGATAAGATTTTGTCAAGAGTCAACAAGGAAGCCTTTGGGACTGATAAAGTGCATAGGAAACACACATGGAAGCCTTGAGTCCTTATTTTCATTTTTTTAGTATAAGTAGAAGTTTTTGTAAGCCTCAAATGGGATGTAATCTTGTAACTTAGCTAATTTAGTGTTTAATTTTTTACTTGTAATCTGTTTTAAAAGTTAATGAAAGTTCCATTGTAGTTTACATCTTGTTTCAATTTCAAAGTTTCAATAAAGCATTTTCAAGTTTCTTCTTAAACGTATAAGCTATCACAAGCTCTCCATAAGTTCTTAGTAGCTCAACAGTAAGGTTACATAAGCTTTCTAAGTTTGTGCAACCATTTTCATTCAGTTTCAAAAGAAAATCTCAAAAACATCAAAAATAGATA
Organism: Artemisia argyi; assembly: GCA_030686995.1. NCBI lineage: Eukaryota > Viridiplantae > Streptophyta > Magnoliopsida > Asterales > Asteraceae > Artemisia > Artemisia argyi. Next base: position 187,524,150 of record CM060683.1, on the reverse strand, counting down.
TAAAATAAAAATCATGGGTTATTGGTGAAGATGGCTGGAGCAAGGTGAATTAAGGATGCCCTTGGGTTACTGGTTTTGTGGAAAACCTATAGGAGTGTTCTAATGGTCCTGGTTCTTTGGCTTTTGCTTGGAAGGCTTTGTAAGCTCACTCTTTGATTTTTGTTATTTCAGTGTAAAAGTGTTTGTAGTTGTTTATCTGTGTTTCTTTTGCTTATTCATTGCTTATTAGATAAGTCCTAATTGATAAATGGAGCTTTGGTGTCCTTTTGTTCAAGTTTCTAGAAATTTATAATTTGATCAGATTGTTTGGGATAGTCTGTTTGACTGTGTAATTGCGGGAATTATTGGCTAAAATTTGTTCAAGCATCTTTCTTAGCACCAAAGTAGTCCATAATAACCAAGTTTTATGTGGTTGTAAGCTTGTAAAGTCAAAATCTTTTTAAGCTTGGCCTAAACAACTTCTGTGTGGATTTTAAAGTGGCATGAGCTTCATATCAACTCATAAGTATATATTGCTGCTTAATTTAGTCTTAATTTAGCTTAACAAACCGTATTCAGTTAATAAATTAAGATCGAAACTCATTTTAGTCAAACTAGGAGTGAAATCAAAAAGTTAAATTCAAAGTACTTTGCAGAAATCCAAAAGTTCAAAGTTTTTTCATGAATTTTGTGGTCACTTTCAAGGTTTGAGTATTTTGCAAGTTGAAGTCCTTCACCTGAGCTTGCAAAATCCATGGTCAGCTTAATTTTTAGATTTTTATAAAGTGATTATTTGAGGGTGTGAAAATACATGCAGGGCAAGGTACTGCCCTGCACCACGGTGCTTGTAATTTTTGGTTAAACTTCATTTCCCCCTCCTGGGTGCATTTGAAAACATTAGACCCTGATTTTTAGCTTTTTGGAAAGCTTATCAGTATTTCTTTTTAGATTTCAACTCAAATTGGATCTCAGTAGTCATTTGAATAGCTTATTTTGGCCTCAAAGTTTGCTTATTTTACCCTTGTGTACTGAGTCATCATTATAGAACCTTTATTTTCTTAAGGCCATATCTTTTTCATTAGTGGTACCCACCCTATGCTTTTTGGCTTTTTGGAAACCCCAATAAGCCAAGTTTGCATATCTGAGCTTATTTGGTACTTGTCAACTTATTTAGCCTTGGAATTAGTGCATGTAACTTGTTCATTTCACCAAGTATTCTGAGACCTAATGTATTTTGGCTTATTTTCAATCCTTCATATCTGGCTTATTAGTAGGAGTTAGGACTTGCTTTTCGGCTTATATGAAAGCCCTATAGCTTATCTTTAAGATTCAGGCTTTAATTTGTATCTCTGATCTCTTGTGTGGACCCCACCAAGGACTGCAAGTTGGCATGTCTCACCCTGCGTACTGAGCATCTCAAACTTATTGGCTTATTTCAAAGGCTTATTCTGAGCTTATTAGTGATCCTCAAGGATTGCCTATTGGCTCATTTGCAAGGCCCCTAGTCCATCTTGAAGGGTCAACCCTTGTTTTAGACTCCTGACCCCCCTAGTGGCCCCCCATAGAGGCCTGAAGTTGACCCCTCTTGGCCTATTTGGCCTTTTGTTAAGACAAAGTGCTTATTGGCCTGTTTCAGCTTATTTTGTGTGCTTGTTTGTTGCTTTTGCTTTTTTTGTAGTATAACTTAATCTGTTATTAGCTTATTTTGATCTGTGGTACCCTACTGTAGTCTTTGTGTAGCTTTTTCAAGTCAAGCAAAATCCTAATAAGCTTTATGCTTATTCTGCCTATCACATAAGTTCACAATCTGCTTATTTTTTATTTCTAGAAAAAGATCCTTCACAAAAGTTGTTTATAATCAGTGTATAAATAGTTTTGAAAAAGAAAATCCAAGAAAATCCAATAATAAATAAAGTGATAGCTTCTATTTAAGTTTTTTAGCTTATTTTCAGCTTTTTACAAAAGCAATGTTCATTTTTATAATTTTCTTAGGTTCCTGATATCATAAAATAATTTTAGGAAAAGTTTCATATTTTTCACTGTTCATTTGCTATTTTTTTTTAAATTTATATTAGTTTAAATTAATTAATAATTAGTTTTTAATTAATAAAAAGTCAGAAAAATATAATTTTAATTTTAAAATTAGTTTTAAGTTATTTTAGATTTTTTCAAATATAATTTTCATTTTTCTAGTGTAAAGTCATAATTAGTTATAATTCAGGGTAATTTAAATAATTAAAAGTAATTAGGAAACTAGTAACTAATTAATAATAATTAATTAAATAGTGTAAAAATTATTTTTATTTTTCTAAATATTTTCTTTATTCATTAGGATTGTAAAAATATAATTTTTATTACTGTAGGCCTTTTATTTCTATAAATTCACTTTTCTCACGTACGTTTACGTCTATATTTAATTAAAACGTACGTTTTTAGGTTTTAACACGGTTCTTCTTAATCTAATTTCACGTAATCATTCACATAGATTTCCTAAGCTATTCTCTTTCATAATTCTTCAAATTTTCCTAAGCGTTTCTTCTTAAGCCTTTCCTGTGAAAATCACCCGATCACAAGCACGTTTAAATACCATCTACACCTCGTCGGGACATAACGACCGGGGGGAAACACTATACTCCATGGAGCATTGGCCCAATAGGTTTGACTTTAGTTGACCACATCCGTGGTTAATTTAAGTTGACCGTTTGGTCCCAATCAAATTTTGGCGCCGCTGTCGGGGAGGCTGTGCTGCGTATTCTCAACCGTCTTTGAGATTAGTGTTATTTCACATTCGTCATTGTAAAAATCCATCATTTTGTAAATTTTAATCAAAAATCAAAAAGTCATTAACACTTTTCCTAAAGTGTTAATAACAAAAAACAAAAAAAAAAAAAAAAAAAAAAAAAAAAAAAAAAAAAAAATCATAAACAACAAAACAATCGTGAAGTTAAATTACTTCGCTTTCTTTAAGATTACAACCTATACAGGTGGTAAAGGTAAGTTCTGACATTAAATTTCGAACTGAAAAGGGATCCATTCTTCTCTTCCGCTACCCTGCAAGTAATCTTAAAGAAAAAAAATTCGGTTAACGAATCGATACCAAAAATAATTCCAAAAGTTTTTTACCCATACACAAAAACCCAAAAACATTCGTCTTTTTCTTGTGAATAAATACATAAAATAAACCGTCGAAAACCAAGGCAGAACACCTACCGACTGGGGGTGTGAAAATTAATAAGTTCCCAAACAAAAGATTAAAACTTGCCATTCTACCATTGTGAGTGGTGTACCTTTTCTAAACAAGCCATTCATCTGTGGTTATTGGATTTAAGTTCACTGTCGTTTTGCCACAATTTTGTTTTGATTAAGTTTGTTTTTAGTGCATGCGCACTCGTTCTTCAAGGTCTACGAGCCCATTACGTGAGCTTGTAAGAATTCCTCGGAGACACCGTAGACGTTCTGCACCAACAGGCGGATCTGAGATCCGTACTCTTTCCACATTAGCTGTCATCATGGCGGAAGACCGCCCCATGAATGAGCTTCTCCAAGCACGCATCGAGGGTTACGGAGATGCTATTATTGTTCCAGCCATCATGGCTGAAAATTTTAAGCTCAAAACCGGGTTACTCAATCTTGTAACCTCAAGTCAATTCTATGGTTTTGAGAGGGACGATCCTCACGCTCACATTCGATGGTTTAACAAAATCACGTCAACCATCAAGTACAAGAATGTCCCGTCTGAAGCAATAAAACTCCTTCTCTTCCCATTTTCCCTCGAGGGCTAAGCCCGAATTTGGCTTGAAAAACAACCCCCTCGTTCTATTGAAACATGGGAAGATATTGTCAAGAAATTTGTGAACGAATTCTTCCCACCTTTTAAGACCACGAGTCTTAAAAACGAAATCGCCAAGTTCACTAAAAAATATGATGAATCATTCGGTGAAGCGTGGGATCGTTTTAAAGAATTGCTTCGCAAATGTCATCATCATGGTTTTTCCGAGTTGATGCAGCTCGATACTTTCTATAATGGTGTGAGCCAAGCTGATCAGGATTCCCTCAATGCCTCCGCAGGAGGTAATTTCTTGAGTAGAAGCACAAAAGAAGGTTTAGCTATCATCGAGAACAAGTCCAAGGTCCGCTCTACATGAAGTAAACCGGTTGTTTCCCAAGTGAGTGCGGGTCCTTCCACTTCATCATCTATGAGTCAGTCTAGCACCGATGCTAAGATTGACAAGCTCACTGAAGCTATCCAAGCTTTGGTTCTCTCCCAGCAAATGAAAGTCTCTTTTCCACAAAATCCTCCACCTACTAAGGTTAAAAAAATGGAAGTCTGTGTTACCTGTGGTGGTCCTCATGCATATTACAATTGCACTACCACTAATGGTAACCCGTATGAAGCTCATGCTATAGCCGGGTCCTCAAATCAAGGAGGAAATCAATACCGCCTTCCTATGGACCCGAACTATCGTCCTAACCACTACCGTGGACCACCCGGTTTTAATCAAAACCAAAATGTCCAAAACCGTAACCAAAACCAAAATAGAATGAACCAAGGTTTTCAAAACAAGGTAATTTTAACCAAGGTCACGGTTTCCAAAATCAAAACCTAGGTTTCCAAAATCAAGGGTTCCAAAATCAAGGGAACTTTAACCGAAACCAAGGTTAGGGTAATTTCAACCTCGGATATTTTCATGGAAACAACAATCTAAATAAAGGTAATTTTCAAAATCAAAGTCCCAACCAGAACAACAGTGCTCAAAATTTTCCTAACTAGAATCAAGCCATTGTTCCAACTGGGCCATCATCTGATGAGTTGTTGAAACAATTCATGAAATCTCAAAAAGAAATGAACAAGTTGTTGGTCAGCCAAATCTCTGAAATTAATAAGTCTTTGAATGATTGACCCTTGGGCTTAGGTACTTTACCTAGCAACACGATCGCTAATCCGAGGGGCGATGCAAAAGCAATCACAACTCAAAGTGGTGCTTCATATAAAGAACCCGTGATTCCTACTACTTCTTCTTCCTTTCCTCCCATAGTAGTGGAACATGAACATGAGGTGACAAACGACAAAGTGCAATCTACTAGTTCAGAAAGTACCGCACAAGTCCATCCTCAAGTTGTCCCTGAACACAGACCTAAACCAGGAGTTCTATTTGAACCACCAGAGAACCCAAACGAGAACCCTAAATCCAAAACTTCTATTCCTTACCCATCACGGTTAAATAAACAAAAGCTCCGTGAAAAATCTAGTCATCAAATGGATAAATTTTTCCAAATCTTTCAAGATTTGCCATTTGACATAAGCTTCGTGGATGCTATCATCTTGATGCCTAAATCCGCATCAACAATAAAAAATCTGTTAAGTAATAGGGAAAAACTCTTCAAAATGGCTAGAACTCCGTTGAATGAGAACTGCTCAGCAGTTCATTTGAAAAAGCTTCCTGGGAAGCTTGGAGACCCCGAAAAATTTCTAATTCCATGTGTTTTTCCGGGTATGGTTGAATGCTTCACCTTGGCCGATCTTGGTGCTAGCATTAAACTGATGCTATATTCAGTGTGGAAGAAGCTATCTCTTCCCGAACTTACTCCTACGTGCATGACTCTTGAGCTTGCTGATCGTTCAATATCTCGTCCTCTTGGCATTGTTGAGGACGTGTTTGTGAAAGTAGGAAAGTTCCATTTCCCAGCCGATTTTGTGATTGTTGACTTTGATTCCGATTCAAGGGTCCCTCTAATTCTTGGAAGGGGATTCCTTAGAACTGGCCGTGCTCTCATCGATGTTTTTGAGCATGAGAACATTACATGTGGGTACCGAAGCAATCACCTTCAACCTCGATCAGACTTCGAGGTACTCCTCAAATTGCGACTCTAAATCGTGTAGGACCGAAAAGTGATGATTTTTATGTAATTCGGGAGGTCTAGGTTGATCAAAGTATATGAACTCCATGTTAAGTTTAGAGAGAGAAAGTAGAGAGAGGGTGAAGAAAATGGAAGTTTATTAAAATGAAAGGAATGAATACACAATTTCTCACACCCCTCATGGAGAGTCATGAGGGGTATTTATAGGCTCATCCTATTACATGTTTGCCTTTTGTACAATAGTAGTCCCTAAAGGCACAACTAACTACGTATCTAGTCCAATTCACGTATGTGACGTTATCTTCATAAAAGAGCGAGGCTAACAATCTCCCTCCAAGATATCGTCACACGTGAATGGTTACAATGAGACCTATAAATACATTAACAATGTAAAATTACAACAATAGTAAACTATGTTGACGTTGTTGAAGCGCAGAGTCTCTGTAGTCTAGATACTGAGGCAGACTTGAAGTTCTCTCTTCCGACGAACTCGGCGTATTTGATCTTTGGCACTGACGGCACAGATCTTTGTAGCTCTGAACTTCAACTGTAACGGTCTAGTTAGGTTATTACTCCCTCCTAACTAGTGAGCCTTTATTCTTTTTCCTGCTCCCTCCTGAACCGACAACTCTCTTTTCATCACGTAGCGGATAAAGTAGATTCAAAAGTGTAGGCACATGGTTGTCGTTCGGGGAGCATCATGACAATATAACTCACATAACATTGCACAGAAGGTTGGTAATACGCTCCGATGTACACGTCATTAGTACTTCTTCGGTTCCAGTGTAAGCACAATTCCCTCGATCAACCAACGTACTAGAGATGAAACACTACTTCTTTTGGCATGTTCTTCTCCCTCCTGATGGTTGCGATGTATCGAAATCATCATACTATTGTGTGTACATGCCAAAATTACCCGTACTTTACCCTTCTGGTGCAATATAGATAGACCGTGTAAGCATAATTTGTGAGTATATGTCGCAAAGATATACTCTCAATACTTTTCTCTCAAATCAACCTCTAATCAAACCTCCTTTGAATTCCCCGGCTAATAGTAATGACCACATATGGAGAGAACCCGATATGACCAACTTGAAAACGAAGTAAACATCCCATCTTGTGACTTAATGCTTGTACGATAGATGTGACTTAATACCTATACTGAGCACTACAATGTAACTCCTTTAAGTATGAGGTTGCACGAAATATTCGCCGCTTGAACAATCCACAGCTTCGCGTGACACTGAGTACTACAACGTAACTCCTTAAAGTGATAGCTATACTGTGAGAACTACAATGTAACTCCTTACATCAGTAATAGCTAGACTGTCAAGACTGAATTTTTTAATTTGCGCAGACAAGTTATCTTCAAAAGTCGTGCATCCAACCACCCCTAGACTTTGAGATAAATAAGTACACTTGATGAAATTCCACTTCAACGTCAAATCAATAATACCGTACACGAACTCCGTAGTCATTTTCTTGTCAAACCATAACAATTCTAGCCGTGAACAATGTATCCCCGTGAAAATTTATAGAACCAAAAATACCACTCTTTCTTTGTCAAATGAGTATCAAAATTAAGTTTATTTATAACATATCTGCCCAATATTTTGATAACCAGTGTTGATTAAACACACTTTACAAGCCCAAAAATAAACACTCGATCAAGTCCAATATTGATTCACATCAGCCCAATGCAAGTGAATGAGAATACCCGGTCCAAATAGTTAAGCCCAAATCCACACAATACATTTATAACTAGTATATAACAGTTATACTACCCTAAATGTACTCATTTAATCTAACCCTAAACACATTCACTTGTGCAGTCAACACACACCCCACAAAAACATCCGCCTCCCTCTTTAACTCCCTCACCAAAAACAGATCTTACCATATCTCATAACCATAAAAACTTATCTCTCTCATCACCATCAAGTAACCATAACCGAATCTCATCTAATCTCATCATCATATGAATCGAACAAATGCAATCACTCTTCTTCTCTTTCTATCCACCAACAAACGAACAACATCAGCTTTCTTCAATTTTATTTCATTTCGAAAGAGAAGTCACAGACGCGACATCAAGAAGACTGGTAAGTGAGTATTGTTTGTTGTGTTGTTGGTCAATGAACGAATTAAAGAAACGAGTATAACAAGATTGTTATGACTCTTTCTTTGTAGTCGGATATAAAAGAGGCAACAAGGATCGATGATGAGTTAGTTTTCTTGTAATAAATACATTGTAAAGCACTTGTATTCTCAAGAGAGATACAAAAAGAAAACATGACTGAGATCTTGTAATAGTGTGTTCAGATCGTTATGAGTATAATCAGTACGAGTCTTGTTTAGTTATACGAGAGAGTGAAGGATTGATGGTGGTTTCAGTTTAGATTGATGATGTTTGTCGATGGGTTTAGGTGGTGTTGATTTGTAATTTATGTTGTTTGGGTTATAATTGGCGCGGATCTTCTTTCTTTTTCTTTTTGCAATCTTTCCTTGGAACTGACTGATGATGGTATATAACTGAGGTCGCTTGAGTCATGGTATTAAGGTTAGGTCAATGGTCTCTGCTTCATCTTCTATTCTGTTTTTTTTTATTTTGGCAAGATTACGCGTAACTTATTTCATTGTGGCAAGTTTACGCATAAAGTTACGCGTAGAGCTGTTGGAAAACTTACGCGTAGGAATTCTTACGCGTAGAAAACTTATGCGTAGCCCATGTCTTTTGCGTAAAACTTACGCGTAAGACAAGGGTTTTTTGCCTTATTAGAACCTTACGCATAACTTATCCAAGTTATGCGTAGAAAAACTGAAGATACGCGTAGGAACAGGGTTTTGACCCGTTGACCACTTTCCGATGTCCTTTTCCGTTCAGATTCAGGCCAAAAAAAAATTATCAGCAGCGTTAGAACATATTCCAGACTCCTTTATGAGACCAGACCTTGTACTTGACCATTATAGACCATAATATATTATAGTAATATTGTTTGACCACAGATTCACGATGGTACAAAAAGTCAGTAAATATTGAGATAAAATAAGCTGCAATCTTGGGACTGAAACCCAACAGAGACAGTTGTAAAAAGCTAAGACTTTTGACCATACGATACAATAAATATTGTGTATAAACTGTTTCAATAAAGATAGGAAAAAAAATTTCCAGATCCAAAAACATGTATAAAAACAGCTTCAAAGCACGCAATACGAACCACAAAAATCATCAAGATAACACAACGAGGCTTTGATGCCAATTGTAGGACCGAAAAGTGATGATTTTTATGTGATTCGGGAGGTCTAGGTTGATCAAAGTATATGAACTTCATGTTAAGTTTAGAGAGAGAAAGTAGAGAGAGGGTGAAGAAAATGGAAGTTTATTAAAATGAAAGGAATGAATACACAATTTCTCACACCCCTCATGGAGAGTCATGAGGGGTATTTATAGGCTCATCCTATTACATGTTTGCCTTTTGTACAATAGTAGTCCCTAAAGGCACAACTAACTACGTATCTAGTCCAATTCACGTATGTGACGTTATCTTCATAAAAGAGCGAGGCTAACAAATCGGTTAACCGAATAGATGGCATTGACATTGCTGCTGAGGAGTACGCTCAAGAGGTTCTAGGTTTCACCGATAATTCTCCGAGTGGAAATCCCACTCCATCTTCTCATCCTATCATTGCCAATTCTTCTCCTTCCCTCACTCCGTTTGAGGGAAGTGACTTCATCTTAGAAGAAATTGAGGCCTTTCTTAAGAGTGATTCAATTCCCGATGGAATTGATCACCAAGAGATTGACCCCGAGAGGGATATTCTCATCCTGGAAAAATTTATTAAACGAAGATCCCTCTCCTCTTCCTGTTCTACAACAAACACTTCATAAAGAGAAAATCAAATATGTTGAGAAAACTGATGATTTTCCTGAGGTCGAGCTTAAGGACTTACCGCCTCATCTCGAATACACATTTTTTAGGGGTGATGATAAATTATCCATCATAATTGCTAAAGATTTGAGTGATGAGGAAAAGACTGCTCTAATAAAGGTTCTAAAGTCTCACAAGCAAGCAATTGCTTGGAAACTCTCTGACCTCAAGGGCATTGACCCAAAATTTTGTACATACAAAATTTTAATGGAGGATGACTTTAAACCAGCAGTCCAACAACAAAGAAGGGTTAATCCAAAAATTCACGAGGTCATCAAGCAAGAAGTTTTAAAACTTCTTAATGCCAGTTTGATTTACCCTATCTCGGATAGTCCTTGGGTTAGTCCCATTCATTGCATTCCAAAAAAGGGTGGCATTACCGTTGTCACGAATGAAGAAAGCGAGTTGATTCCAACTCGATTGGTTACGGGTTGGCGTGTTTTCATTGACTATCGTAAGTTAAATGACGGCACCCACAAAGACCACTTTCCTCTACCCTTCATGGACCAGATGCTCGAGAGATTAGCGGGGAATGAGTACTATTGTTTCCTCGACGGTTTCTCGGGATACTTCCAGATTCCCATTGATCCGCAAGATCAAGAAAAGACCACTTTCACGTGCCCCTATGGAACTTTTGCCTATAGACGTATGCCATTTGGTTTATGTAATGCTCCGGGCACGTTCCAAAGGTGTATGATGTCCACATTTTCCGACATGATCGGGAAAACAATGGAGGTCTTTATGGATGACTTCTTGGTCATTGGGGATTCGTTCCAATCATGTCTCTCCCATTTAGAAAACATGCTCAAACGTTGTGAAGACACAAAGTTATGTCTAAATTGGGAGAAGAGTCACTTTATGGTCAAAGAGGGCATTGTCCTCGGCCATAAGATTTCAAAAAATAGGATTGAGGTTGACAAAGCCAAAGTTGATGTCATCGCAAAATTACCTCATCCCAATACCGTCAAAGGTATTAGGAGCTTTTTGGGTCATGCCGGTTTTTATCAGAGATTTATTCAAGATTTTTCCAAAATCGCCTGGCCTATGACCCATCTCCTCGAAAAGGATGCTCCTTTTATCTTCTCACCCGAGTGCATTGAAGCTTTTGAAACTTTGAAGAAAAAGCTTACCGAAGCACCGATCTTAGTTGCCCCCGACTGGGACCTTCCATTTGAACTTATGTGCGATGCAAGCGATTTCGCTACAGGTGTAGTCTTGGGGCAACGTCAAACCAAGCATTTCTAGCCTATACACTATGCAAGCAAAACATTGACCGAAGCTCAAGCTCATTACACCACAACAGAAAAAGAATTGTTGGCTATGGTGTATGCTTTTGAAAAGTTTCGGCCGTATTTGATCTTGACAAAATGCATAGTGTATACGGATCACTCAGCTCTAAAATATCTCTTTGCAAAACAAGATGCAAAGCCGAGATTGCTCTGTTGGGTTCTCCTCCTACAAGAATTTGATATCATTATACGTGATAAAAAAGTAGCTGAGAACCTTGCTGCTGATCATCGGTCCCGTCTAGAAAACCCTCATCAAGACATTTTTGAGAAAAAGGAAATAAATGAAACATTTCCTCTCGAGACCCTCAATGCGGTTTCTTTTCATGGAGATTCTACTACCCCATGGTTTGCAGACTTTGCAAATTACCATGCGGGTAACTTTGTGGTGAAAGGGATGTCGTCCCAACAGAAAAATGAATTCTTTAAAGATGTAAAACATTACTTCTGGGACGACCCCTACTTGTTCAAAATATGTGCGGATCAAGTCATCTGGCGGTGTGTTTATGGTCAGGAAGCCAATGACATTTTCAAGGCTTGCCATGCTGGACCCATAGGGGGCCACCATAATCCAAACTACACTGCCAAAAAGGTGTTTGATTCCGGTTTCTACTAGCCCACAATTTATAAGGATGCCCAGGAATTAGTCAAATCCTGTGATGCTTGTTGATGAGGCGAAAAATGAACCATTTTTAAGGGGTCATTTAAGCCCGAATTCAAATTTATTTGATCAAATATTGCCCTAAATCGTTCCTTTTGTCATTTTAGGTACTTTTGGAGTGAAACCTAGAAAATGAAGCATTTTGGACGTTTTTGGAGCATAAAAGTGAAGAAAATGGCAAAGTCTTAATTTTCCTTGCTGGGAACAGTACCTGACGGCGTCACATACTTATACATGACGGCGTCAAGAGTAATACAAGAGGTGGATGTGGACTATACACATGACGATCCAGAAAGTTTTATACATAGGAGATGACGGCGTCACCCAAGGCAGTCATGGTCCAAATATTAGTGATGGCTCAGAACAAAATCACACATGACGGCGTCAAAAAGTGGATCTAGGCAATCCGATTTCATTATGGGCGGCGAGTTGACGGCGTCACAGATTTCTTCATGACGCCGTCACCCTGTATAATCTATATCTAGTTTTCCAAATTTCATTCATTAGTGTGCAACTTTGAGGGAGAAACCCTAGGTTGATTTTTTCCAGCTTTTTCAAGGGTTTCAACCCTTTGAACTTTTCATGTCAATTTAAGATAAGTACTCTTTCAATTCAACCAATATGTCTATGTGTTGCTTGAATATATCTTACACTTGTCTTCAATTTAACATGCTCGGCTAGATCTCTTTGGTGTTTGCTTAGATGTAGTGAAACCTAGATGTTAATTATGGGTTGATTGTTTGTTTATAGTTGTTACGGATGATTGTATTCGATGTTAGGATTAAGAAAACTGGCAGACTTCCATTGGTAACATGCTTGAATGTCTTAAGAAACATGATCAGAGGTGTACTATGATTTTTGGTTGTATTTAATGCGTAGGAGAATTCTAATGATCCCATGTTAGGAGCTTCTAACGGCTCGACATAGGAGTGAAGTAGGATCCTATAGAGTTAGGGAATATTGTACACGGCCCTACGACTAGTATTAAGGAATATGACCCGTCATCCATGCAATTGTAACAAGCTATCAACCTGTAAGAGATATCTAGGGAGTAATGAAACCTAAGTAAATACAACTTTCCCCATCATTGTTTACACCACTAGTTTAATTAGTTTCATTTTCATTTCTATTATTTTACTTTCATTGCATTTGTAGTAAATTGGGTTAGTTGGCTAGCAACTAATTCTGCCCACTCTTCCAAAACCCGAGATTTTATTTGCTTTTATAAAAATATAAAAATACAAAAAGAATCATCCCTCACCTCTAGACCTAGTTTTTAGGCTTTCTAATCCTAACGACACTATTCCTGAGTTGAACGATCAATCCCCCGGTACTTGTCACTATACTATACTACAACGATCAGGTACACTGCCTGGTGGGGGTTGTAAGCTTCTCAAGATCCCTTGAGAGGTAAAACCTGGTGCGATTCCCACACATCACTTGTCAACGCCACAAGAATATTTCACAAAAGAATGAAATGCCTCAAAATGCAATACAATTTTGTGAAATCTTTGACGTGTGGGGCATCGACTTTATGGGGCCATTTCTGTCATCTCATGGAAAAAGTACATACTCATGGCTGTTGACTATTTGTCGAAATGGGTTAAAGCGAAAGCTTTACCCACCAATGATGCCCGATTAGTTGTGAAGTTTTTAAAGTCTCTTTTTGCTCGATTTGGAACTCCACGTGCTATTATCAGTGATCGTGGTACACATTTTTAAAATGACAAATTTGATAAAGTCATGCAAAAGTATTGTGTAACTCACCGTCTTTCTACTGCGTACCACCCACAAACAAGTGGACAAGTAGAAGTTTCCAATTGAGGCATCAAAAGAATCTTGGAAAGGACCGTAGGCGAAAATCGTGCTTCTTGGTCGGATAAGTTGGATGATGCACTCTGGGCTTTCCGTACGGCTTACAAAACATCCATCGGGTGTACGCCTTATAAGCTTGTGTACGGGACAGCGTGCCATCTGCTGATCGGGCTTGAGCACAAAGTCTATTGGGCCCTAAAGCATGCAAACTTTGACCTTAAAACAGTGTGTGATCATCGGAATGTTCAAATGAATGAATTGAATGAACTTTGTGATGAAGCTTACGAGAACTCTTTGATCTACAAAGAAAAGACAAAGAAGATTCATGACTCAAAAATCAAGAACAACATTTTTAACGTTGGTGACCGAGTCCTTCTTTTCAACTCTAGATTAAAGATCTTCTCGGGAAAGCTTAAAACCCACTGGCCTGGACCATTCACTATTGCCAAAGTTTTTCCATATGGCACCGTCGAGTTATCTCAAAATGACGGACCAAATTTCAAAGTGAATGGGCATAGGTTGAAGCATTATTTTGGAGAGGACATACCACCCATGGTTGTCTCGGATCTCCAAACTTTCCCCACGAACCAATGAATGCGGGGATTGAGTCAAGCTAGTGATTTGGTGAACAAAATATTAGCACAACATGGGTTTTCACCCATGTCTCTGATTTCTTCCTATTTCCTAGCACCTAAGTGTGGGGAAGTTTCCCCTACAGTGCTTTGCTCTTGTGTGTTGTTTTGCTCATGTTTTCAGGTATCCTTGGGATAGTGATGATTGACGCGCCTGTTTTCAATCCAGCCGCTCAATATCCTATCATTTTGCTAACAATATATTGGGATATCTTTTTAAATCCTTTTTTGTGAAACGTAGATTTCCGTTTCACACTTGGCTACTAGTATTACCTTTTTCCGTTCTAAGTGTCGGCATAATAGCCGGTACTTTGAATATTGAGGGCAATATTCAATTCTAAGTGTGGGGGTGGGGGGGAATTCTATCAAATTTTGTCACATATATTGTACCTATTAGTTCCCTAGTACCCCCGTTTTGTCAAAAAATTTAAAATTTCTGCATAAAAAGAAAAGTGCTTTGCACACAAAAATAAAATAAAAGAAAGTGTTTAGTCTTGATTAGGTTAGAACAAGGGGAATCCTAACTCTGCTAGAGTGTTGATCTGGCTGCTTCCTTAACTTTTTAGACTAAGGTTTACAAAATGTGCAAAATAAAAATGCTAAGCGTGGAATAGTTGGATTTCTTTAGAGCTCATAACGGTTACTTGTAGTTCCTCACTCCCGCAAGATTGAAAACCAAAAACATAAAATAATTAGAATTACGCATTTTTCAAAAGTTGTCTAAATTTCCGCTCACTTTACGTGATGGCATAACCATTAAACGGGCCTTGGATCCTTTATTCTGAAAGGCGTTTAGGTCTTGGAACTCCCCGTTTTGTTGTATGCCACGCGAGGTTCACAAATAACACCATTAATAAATAATAAATGCCAAAAATAGCTGCGGTTCAACAAGCGGATCCTTGCATCCTTTGTTTTGAAAGGCGCTTAGGTCTGGGAGTTTCACCGTGAAGCTCCATATGCTTGAGGCAAAATAAATCGAAATAAAGTTATAAGTACCAAAAATAACTGCGGTTCGACAAGCGGATCCTTGTATCCTTTGTTCTGAAAGGCGCTTAGGTCTGGGAGGTTCACCGTGAAGCTCCGTATGTTTGAGGTACAAGTTATATAAAAAGTCAAGTAAAAAAAAAGATGATGAAAATGAATGAAAAGAAAAATGAAAAAATATAATAAAAATGTGGTGTGAATGTGTGAGCCTTTTGAGTTTGAATTTAAACGATTTTTAAATCCACCTAAATCTATCAGACTTTAAGCTTATCGGAACGAAAATGAGAAATCATTTCCTTAAAAAAGTCTAGATACAATAAGAATCGGGAGCAGGAATCTACAATTAGAATTTATGAGTAGTGTTAGCATTTTACAAAAACATTTTTCGAATCGAGTTTAATTTTAGTTGGGAGTATAAAAAGAGAATGATGATTATTATTCCCTAGAGACACCCAGTTTGTGTGAATCCCATTCCATAATACCGTTTTTGGAAAATCAAGCATTTTGTGTATCTTTGGTTTAAGTTTAAAAGTATCGCATCAAATAAAAAGTCAAAACGGGGTATACTTAATATTCTTTTGGCCTTTCATTACTTCATATGATCGGATTGCTAGGGACTAGCAATAGTTTAGTGTGGAGGGTTGATGAGTGCTCAAACACTCATCATTTTGTTCCCATACTGGACTGTAAAAACACTGAAAACAACCAAATAAGCTTAATTATACTGAAAATATCATTGGATTGTGTTTTTATGTGTTTCACGTACAAAACGATTGAAAACAGGTGAAAAGTGAGCAAAAGTATGCTGAATTAGCAGAATCAGTCCCTGGACTTTCAGAAATCGGCAGATTTGGTCCCTGGTGAAATATTTTGTTAGAAAAGTCAACATTGGTCCTTGGAATAAAATTTTGAAGAATTTGCATTTTGGTCCCTCAAGTTTCATCAATTGGTAGTTTTAGTCCCTGAACGTCCAAAAGTGGAATTTTATATTCATGAACCTTGGATTATTCATTTATGGCAGAAATGATCCTCGAAGCAACTTTGGAAAGTTGGCAATTCCCACCCTTGCATTTTCACAAAATTACATAATTGGTCATTGTGCAATTTATACCAAACGGACCCTTTTTATTATTAGTTACAAATCCACCAAATCCACCCAACACACCCTAGCCCACTACCCAAGCCCAAAACTTAAAATAATAAAAAAAACCCAACACCCAGGTCAAACGGTCAAACGACCGTCTTCCCGAACTCTCCCCCTTTCCTGCTCCCTGCTCTCCCCCACCATTTCCTCACCTTCCACCCTATCTGTCTCCCCCCTCCTCTCACCAGCCACCCTACATATCACCCCAGTTGTAAAATTACAACTCCCCACACCCTGGACCCATTTCCACCTCACATGGTTTTGGCGCTAAAACTGGGTAAACGGCTAGGATTATTGCAATATCAAATTGATGGATAGGATTTGGTCAACAGTCAACAAGGAAGCCTTTGGGAATGCTAAAGTGCACAGGAAACACACATGGAAGCCTTGAGTCCTTATTTTCATTTTTTAGTATAAGTAGAAGCTTTTGTAAGCCTCAAATGGGATGTAATCTTGTAACTTAGCTAATTTAGTGTTTAGTTTTTTACTTTTAATCTGTTTTAAAAGTTAATGAAAGTTCCATTGTAGTTTACATCTTGTTTCAATTTCAAAGTTTCAATAAAGCATTTTCAAGTTTCTTCTTAAACATATAAGCTATCACAAGCTCTCCATAAGTTCTTACTAGCTCAACAGTAAGGTTTCATAAGCTTTCTAAGTTTGTGCAACCATTTTCATTCAGTTTCATAAGAAAATCTCAAAAACATAAAAAATTAGATATAAAATAAAAATCATGGGTTAATGGTGAAGATGGCTGGAGCAAGGTGAATTAAGGATGACCTTGGGTTAGTGGTTTTGTGGAAAACCTATAGGAGTGTTCTATTGGTCCTGGTTCTTTGGCTTTTGCTTGGAAGTCTTTGTAAGCTCATTCTTTGATTTTTGTTATTTTAGTGTAAAAGTGTTTGTAGTTGCTTATCTGTGTTTCTTTTGCTTATTCATTGCTTATTAGATAAGTCCTAATTGATAGATTGAGCTTTGGTGTCCTTTTGATCAAGTTTCTAGAAATTTATAATTTGATCAGGTTGTTTGGGATAGTCTTTTTGACTGTGTAATTGTGGGAATTATTGGCTAAAATTTGTTCAAGCATCTTTCTTAGCACCAAAGTAGTCCAGAATAACCAAGTTTTAGGTTGTTGTAAGTTTGTAAAGTCAAAATCACTTTAATATTGACCTAAACACCTTATGTGTAGATTTTAAAGTGGCATAAGCTTCATATCAACTCATAAGTATATATTGCAGCTTAATTTAGTCTTAATTTAGCTTAACCAACCATATTCAGTTAATAAATTAAGATCAAAACTCATTTTAGTCAAACTAGGAGTAAAATCAAAAAGTCAAATTCAAAGTACTTTGCAGAAATCCAAAAGTTCAAAGATTTTTCATCAATTTTGTGGTCACTTTCAAGGTTTGAGCATTTTACAAGTTGAAGTCCTTCACCTGAGCTTGCAAAATCCATGGTCAGCTTAATTTTTAGATTTTTATAAAGTGCTTATTTGAGGGTGTGAAAAGACCTATAGGGCAAGGTACTGCCCTGCACCAGGTTGCTTATAATTTTTGGTCAAACTTCATTTCCCCCTCCTGGGTGCATTTGAAAACATTAGACCTTGATTATTTGCTTTTTGGAAAGCTTATCAGTATGCCTTTTTAGATTTCAACTCAAATTGGATGTCAGTAGTCATTTAAATAGCTTATTTTGGCCTCCAAGTTTACTTATTTTACCCTTGTGTACTGAGTCATCAGTATAGAACCTTCAATTTAATAAGGCCATATCTTTTTCATTAGAGGGACCCACCCTGTGCTTTTTGGCTTTTTGGAAACCCCAATAAGCCAAGTTTGCATATCTGAGCTTATTTGGTACTTGTGAGCTTATTTAGACCTTGGAATCAGTGCACGTAACTTGTTCATTTCACCAAGTATTCTGATACCTAAGTGTATTTTGGCTTATTTTCAATCCTTTATATCTGGCTTATTAGTAGGAGTTAGGACTTGCTTTTTGGATTATATGAAAGCCCTCTAGCTTATATTTAAGTTTCAGGCTTTAATTTGGATCTCTGATCTCTTGTATGGACCCCACTAAGGCCTGCAAGTTGGCATGTCTCACCCTGCATACTGAGCATCTCAGACTTATTGGCTTATTTCAAAGGCTTAGTCTGAGCTTATTAGTGATCCTCAGGGATTGCCTATTGGCTCATATGCAAGGCCCCCAGTCTATCTTGAAGGGTCAACCCTTGTTTTGGACTCCTGACCCCCCTAGTGGCCCCCACAGAGGCCTGCAGTTGACCCCTCTTGGCCTATTTGGCCTTTTTGTTAAGCCAAAGTGCTTATTGTCATGTTCCTTTTGCTTCTTTCTAGTATAACTTAATCTGTTAATAGCTTATTTTGATCAGTGGTACTCTAGTATAGTCTTTGTGTAGCTTTTTCAAGTCAAGCAAAATCCTAATAAGCTTTATGCTTATTCTGCCTATTACATAAGCTCACAATCTGCTTATTTTTTATTTCTAGAAAAAGTTTGATAGAACTCATGCACACCATCTTCTATAAGTTCTTAGAACCGTTTTGGACTCCATGTTGTTTAGACATTGATCTAGGATAAACAATAAAGCATAATAACAATGATAATAATAAGCACAACGGAATAACATAAAGATTGTTATTATTATCAACAAGGTTCTTCGTCACCATCTCTAACATATATTTACAGCCCCAATTCTACTTGATCAAGGTAGAACAACTTAATCTTGAGGCTGAACTAACTTAAACACTAACCACTAACCCTAGGCGTTTTCCCAAATCCCTACGCCTAGGTTTACACACACACACACCTTTAGTGTTTTACATCTTGTACGTACTATGAAACTAATGACCCTATGTCTCTTTATATACTAGAGACATCTAGGGTTTACAAGAGGAATCATAATACAGTTAGGAAACTAAATATTCTTCTAGAATCTTCCAAATCCTCCATCTTTTTGCAGTTTCCCTTCTTGTCACTTCAAGCCCTTCATGTTTCATTCTTCTTGTTTTGTATCATCAAATCAATAAAACCCAACAATCTTCCCCTATTTGATGATGACAAAACATACACGTTCTTGTACGAACTTCCCTAGACGAAGTAGAGAAGTTGAGATAATTAAATCTCGCCATGAATGAAACAATCTTGTCTTCCCCTTAAGCCATGCCATGCCACTCCAAATCTCTTCAAACATCTCTTCCCCTTTTTGTTATCAACAAATAGGGAACATATAAGCAATAGAAACTTCCCCTTGAGTGGTGCATGTACATCAAATGATTAAACATATAATAAGATACTTCCCCTGAAATCAATGTGTTAATCATCTTCATGATTCTTCAAATCTGTAGGCTCCTTGTAATGATCACTTGTGAAGAAAATCAAGTATAACGAATTTGATGAAGAGGTAGAATAACCCAAACTTGTGCGTTATATCTTGTACTAACCATGTGACTCCAAACTCATACCAAGAACCAAAAATATGAGTAGACCGTAACCACTTGACGAAATCCTCAACTAATATGAGACACTGAGCACTACAATGTAACTCCTTTAAGTGATAGCAAATGTGACATTAAGCACCTTCAGTTTGTAGATAATACACCAATTTGCTAGATTCATCAAGTCTTTGTCACAGCAATAACGCACAAACAAGTTACCTCTTGCTATAAGGTATGATAAGAACACTCACCCAAGAAACTCCACTTCACCTTCAAATAAGTGATAAACAGTCTTCTTCGTAATCAATTAATCAAATAAACCAAATAACGAGCCTTTTGAAACCGTTAAGAACAAAAACTTCTTCCTGTATGTGTAAATCAAATAACCATTCTGTGTGTAAACTAATATCAATCAAACTCATTGCGACTTCCCCTTACTCCTCATAACACGCAGCAGTACTTTGAATAGTCGAGCAGTACTTTGGAGATAGAAGTACTTTGAATCAGCAGAAGTACTTTGATTCAGCAGAAGTACTTTGGAGATAGAAGTACTTTGAATCAACAGAAGTACTTTGAAGAAGTACTTTGATTCAGCAGAAGTACTTTGAAGAAGTACTTTGATTCAACGGAGCAGTACTTTGTAATAGCAGTACCATGGAATAGTAGTACTTTGGAGTAGTCGTACTTTGATGAAGAGAAGTACTTTGTAAGAGCAGTACTTTGAGAAGAGAGGTACTTTGATCTTCACCATTTGCACAAGTAAACACAGTAGCAACAATCCAAAAGTGAATTAATGAACCAATTTATCTCAACCATGTTTATAGAAGATGGAGGTTCCTGATAGAACTCATGCACACCATATTCTATAAGTTCTTAGAACTGTTTTGGACTCCATGTTGTTTAGACATTGATCTAGGATAAACAATAAAGCATAATAACAATGATAATAATAAGCACAGCAGAATAACATAAAGATTGTTATTATTATCAACAAGGATCTTCGTCACCATCTCTAACATATATTTACAGCCCCAATTCTACTTGATCAAGGTAGAACGACTTAATCTTGAGGCTGAACTAACTTAACCACTAACCACTAACCCTAGGCGTTTTCCCAAATCCCTACACCTAGGTTTACACACACACACACACCCCTTTAGTGTTTTACATCTTGTACGTACTATGAAACTAATGACCCTATGTCTCTTTATATACTAGAGACATCTAGGGTTTACAAGAGGAATCATAATACAATTAGGAAACTAAATATTTTTCTAGAATCTTCCAAATCCTCCATCGTTTTGTAGTTTCCCTTCTTGTCACTTCAATCCCTTCATGTTCCATTTTTCTTGTTTTGTATCATCAAATCAATAAAACCCAACAATCTTCCCCTATTTGATGATGACAAAACATACACGTTCTTGTACGAACTTCCCTAGACGAAGTAGAGAAGTTGAGATAATTAAATCTCGCCATGAATGAAACAATCTTGTCTTCCCCTTAAGCCATGCCATGCTACTCCAAATCTCTTCTAACATCTCTTCGCCTTTTTGTTATCAACTAATAGGGAACATATAAGCAATAGAAACTTCCCCTTGAGTGGTGCATGTACATCAAATGATTAAACACATAATAAGATACTTCCCCTGAAATCAATGTGTTAATCATCTTCATGATTCTTTAAATCTGTAGGCTCCTTGTAATGATCACTTGTGAAGAAAATCAAGTATAACGAATTTGATGAAGAAGTAGAATAACCCAAACTTGTGCCTTATATCTTGTACTAACCATGTGACTCCAAACTCATACCAAGAACAAAAAATATGAGTAGACCGCAACCTCTTGAAGAAATCCTAAACTAATATGAGACACTGAGCACTACAATGTAACTCCTTTAAGTGATAGCAAATGTGACATTAAGCACCTTCAGTCTGTATATAATACACCAATTTTGCTAGATTCATCAAGTCTTTGTCACAACAATAACGCACAAACAAGTTACCTCTTGCTATAAGGTATGATAAGAGCACTCACCCAAGAAACTCCACTTCACCTTCAAATAAGTGATAAACAGTCTTCTTCGTAATCAATTAATCAAATAAACCAAATAACGAGCCTTTTGAAACCGTTAAGAACAAAAACTTCTTCCTGTGTGTGTAAATCAAATAACCATTCTGTGTGTGTAAACTAATATCAATCAAACTCATTGCGACTTCCCCTTACTCCTCATAACACGCAGTAGTACTTGGAATAGTCGAGCAATACTTTGGAGATAGAAGTACTTTGAATCTGCAGAAGTAATTTGGAGAAGTACTTTGATTCAGCAGAAGTACTTTGGAGATAGAAGTACTTTGAATCAATAGAAGTACTTTGAAGAAGTACTTTGATTCAGCAGAAGTACTTTGATTCAACGGAGCAGTACTTTGTAATAGTAGTACCTTGGAATAGCAGTACTTTGGAGTAGCAGTACTTTGACGAAGAGAAGTACTTTGTAAGAGCAGTACTTTGAGAAGAGAAGTACTTTGATCTTCACCACTTGCACAAGTAAACACAGTAGCAACAATAAAAAAGTGAATTAATGAACCAATTTATCTCAACCATGCCAATATATAGATCACGACAAACATCAATTAATTGGTACGAGGTTGAATCTTTGAATTGAAATCACTTGTACACAAACGACAAACTTCTTTGCTCCAAACACAATCATTAAATCGAATATTTAATAAAAAGCATGATCGTGTGTTTAATATCCAATCTTCATGATGAATTGTAACAAGTATGTACGAATTCAGAGAGTTGAATATCAAAGAAACCCTAAAAATTCGAAACTTTCACCTGTTGCAGCAGCAAACTTTGACAATTTTTATCTTTTTACTGAGAGCTCAGATCGAATATCCCTCTGGTGGAACTCTTCCTTGATATGTTGAGAACATCCAGTAAAAATTTCAGCCCTGCAGAAAAATACGAACATATGCACCAGACTCGAATTTTCTTCTTTTTCTTCGAAAAACCAAGTAGATCCCTAGATCGAGAGCCCCCTTGCTCTGATACCACCTGATATAACTCATGCACACCATCTTCTATAAGTTCTTAGAACCGTTTTGGACTCCATGTTGTTTAGACATTGATCTACGATAAACAATGAAGCATAATAACAATGATAATAATAAGCACAGCGGAATAAGATAAAGATTGTTATTATTATCAACAAGGTTCTTCGTCACCATCTCTAACATATATTTACAGCCCCAATTCTACTTGATCAAGGTAGAATGACTTAATCTTGAGGCTGAACTAACTTAAACACTAACCACTAACCCTAGGCATTTTCCCAAATCCCTACGCCTAGGTTTACACACACACACACATACACACACACCTTTAGTGTTTTACATCTTGTACGTACTATGAAACTAATGACCCTATGTCTCTTTATATACTAGAGACATCTAGGGTGTACAAGAGGAATCATAATACAATTAGGAAACTAAATATTCTTCTAGAATCTTCCAAATCCTCCATCTTTTTGTAGTTTCCCTTCTTTTCACTTCAAGCCCTTCATGTTTCATTCTTCTTGTTTTGTATCATCAAATGAATAAAACCCAACAATAATCGTTGGGATATAAAAGATCAAGGTACGTCTGTATGTCAAAGTACGGCTGCATGAAGAGTAAAGTCAAAGTACTGCTTGAAGATCAAAGTCAAAGTACTGCTGATTGAAGATTGTTCAAAGTATTTCGAAGGATACAAGGACTTAAGTGCAATATTAGTTAAAGGATTAATGTGTAATATTATATGAATATTCTAGAATTAGTTAGGGATAATTACTTGTCGTTCAAGTTAGATGATGTAAAACCGACTTAAGGTTATCTATATAAGGAGCCTTAAGAGGTATTAGTCGATATATGGTTTAGAGTTGTTCAAAGTCGATAATAGTTAGGGATTGTTAGTGAATCTGTGTAACAAAGCAGGTTCAAGTTTGGTTTAATATAAAAGTTCTTCTTAAGCTTTGTGTTAGTAGATTCTGCATACATTACAAGGTCAAACAGTGTTTCAATATTAATAGTGTTGAGTTTACTTAATATTATTAAACCTTTACAAGCTACAAAGTAGTTTGGTCAGAGTATATCGATCCAACAAGTGGTATCAAAGCTTGTGTTGGAAACTCTAATTAAGAAGAAAAACCTTTAAACCGATTCTACAACAAATCTTTCAAGATGTCGACAGAAGCTGCACCTGCTCCATCAATCACTGCTGTTAGAATTCCAACTGTTAAGAAGGGAGAATATGACTTATGGGCCATGAAGATGAGGTAGTACATTGCCATCACAGACCATGCACTATGGGATGTGATTGTCAATGGTAATATGCAAATTGAAGAACCAGTGGAGATCCCTGGACAACCAACACCACCTAAGCCAACCATACCAGCTGCAACCAAAAGAAATCAAGACAAAGCTCTCAACATACTACTCTCTGCTATTCCTGATGGTCACTTATTGAAGTTTCATGATGGCAAGGATGCAAAACAACTAGGGGCTGCAATCAAAAAGAAGTTTGGAGGTAATGATGCTTCCAAGAAGATGCATAGGAACTTGTTGAAGCAACAATTTGAAACTCTCACTTTTGGTGAAAGAGAAAGTCTTGATTCTGCTTTGGAAAGATTCCAAAATCTTCTGAGTATGCTAGAACTATATGATGCTGAGGCATCAGTTGAAGATGCTAATTTGAAGTTCTTGAGAAGCTTGCCATCAGCATGGCATGTAGTTGCTACTATGATCAGAGGACAACCAGGGCTGGGCACAATGGACTTTGATGATCTCTACAACAATCTGAAGGTGTATGAGCATGAGATGAATGGTACTACAGGTTCAAGCACACATCAGAAACCCCAAAACATTGCTTTTGTATCTTCTGAAAACAGAAGCAGTACTTCCAATAAAGGTACTGCTTATCCTGTCCAAAGTACTATGACTGAAACTCAGGTTCCATGTACAACTATGGTCATTACCACTTCATCACCATCAACTACCCCCACCTCAGATGATGTTCTATGTTCATTCTTTGCTCAACAAGCATCTCTACCTGTAACCTATCAAGAAGATGTCTTGCAAATAGATGATGATGCTTTGGAAGAAATTGATATCAGATGGCAAGTTGCCATGCTCACTGCAAGGATCAAGAAGTATGTGAATAAGACAGGAAAAGGCATCAATTTCAGAGCTAAACAGGGAATAACATTTAATAAGTCCAAAATAGAGTGCTTCAATTGTCAGAGGACTGGTCACTTTGCAAGGGAATGCAAATTTGCAAAGTATCAAGCAAACAAGATGATTGAACAACCCAAGCCTGAAAGAAAAGAGATTCCTATTACTGAACCAAAACCAAAAGCTTTGTTTGCTCAAGAGAATCTGTCAGAGATAGATTGGTCAAATGAGTTTGATGATGAACCTGTAACCTATTCAATGGTTGCATTGGAAGACTGGAGTACAGCTTTTGATGAAGAGCCTGGATATGCTGCTTTGGAGTCAAGAGATGGTCTAGGAAGCTTTGATTGGAGCATGGAGTTTGAAGAAGATCCTGTTCAACTTGCTATGGTAGCTACTTCACCAAGTTCATCCACTATCCCTGAGGTATGCTCTAACTGCAATGATATGTATCAAAAATTACTTAGTGAATATGTAGCTGAAAGAGATAAATTTCAAAGGGCTAGGTCTGAGATAACTGGCTACCAGTTGACTTTAGAGTCAGTGGAAGCCAAAATATTTACACATGAAAACAATGAAGTAGCATGGGCTGAAACATATAAGCAACAGGAATACCAAGTTAAGTTGAGTGAATGGAAACTAGGAGGTAAGGTGTCTGAACTAGAGAAAGTTACTGCTGAAAGAGATAAGTTGTTACAAAAACTTGCTGTTTGGAATGAATCAGGTCTGTCACATGTTCAATTTGTTGAAAAGCAAAGAACATCAAACATTAAAACTGGCTTAGGTTATGATAATGATAGCAAAGAAGGTATTCCATTTAAGAGTAAAGAACTAAATCTTACAGTAGATACCTCAACTAGTGATGAAGAATTCATAAGTTTGGATGAAAACACTTCTAGTGATGAGGAAACCCCTAGTCCAACACCTCTCCTGAATATAATAATGATAAGGGATATAATGCAGTTCCTAATCCCCCAGGTAGTTTTCAACCACCTAGGAAAAAGCTTAAAAGTCAATCTAATCCTGAAACTTTAGAAAAATCTGTTGAAGCACCTAGGGTTGATGAGAAAAAGTTTTCAAAACAAGCAGTTCCTTCAAACACTTTTCAAAGTACTGTTGATCACTCAGCAGTACCTCCAAGAAAATATTTTCAAAATACTGCTAACTTTAGAAAACCTTTTGGAAAGGGATTTGGGGATATTGGTCCAAAAGTCTATTATGTATGTTATAGTCCTCATCATTTGATTAAGGACTGTGATTATCACTCAGAATACTTAAGCAAATATCCAAAGACCAGAACTGCACATCCAAGTCACAGGGAGAATAGGCCAAGAGATAACAAACCAATTTGGAATTACACAAATAGGGTTAACCATAGTAATTTCTCAAAAGACTATAGGTACCCTCATCAGAAAAGATCATTCTCCAAACCCACAATACCTTCTCAATGTACTAATAGAAAGTTTCATAGCCAAGGTACTGCTAGCAGAAACTCAAGTGTAAGACCTAAGAGATTTCATTACTACAAACCTAGAAGGCCTTACAACACAAGGAAAGATGCTAGAACACAGACCCCAACTCCAAAAGTTACAACTAAATGGGTTAAGAAAGAAATTACTACTGGGGAAGAACCAGTACTTTCAGAGGTTAAGGGTGAAAAAGGGAAAATTGATCATAATGAAACAAAAGTTTTGGAAACAAAAACCTTAATTCTTGATCATGTTTTCAAAGACAGTGGTGATTACATACTCAAAATTTTTGAGTATGTCACTCCACAAGGGGAACACAAGTCAGTAATGGCTTGGGTTCCTAAAAGTAACTAACCTTTTTCATGTGTATGCAGGGCAACCCAGAAGAGGAGCTTAAAGATCATCTTGTTGTAGATTGTGGTTGCTCTGGAAGTATGACAGGAGAAAAGGAGCTCTTGTCATATTTTAAAGATTATTTTGGAGGAAAAGTTGCATTTGGAAATGATCCTGATGGAGGAAGAATAACTGGCAAAGGAACTATCAAGGCAGGAAATATTGATTTTGAGAATGTTAGATATGTGAAGGAGCTCAAATTCAATCTTTTGTCAGTCTCTCAGATTTGTGATAAGAAGTACCCTGTGTTATTCTTTGACACATAATGTCTTATACTTTCTCCTGATTTTAAATTAGAAGATAGAAACTTGGTGATGCTGAGAGCACGAAGAACTAATGATGTGTATAGCATAGACTTGAAGAATATCAATTCTGCTGAAAGGGCAACATGCTTGATTGCAAGAGCAACAATGGAAGAGGCACATCAATGGCGAAGAAGATTGGGGCATGTCAATTTTAAGAACATCAATAAGCTGGTCAAAGGAAATTTAGTTAGAGGTTTACCTTCTAAAACATTCAAGAATGATCACTCATGTCTTGCTTGCAAGAAGGGTAAACAGCACAAGGTTTCCTGTAAAAAGATTGATGAGAAAACCATTAGAGAGCCTTTGGAATTGCTGCACATGGATCTGTTTGGATCAGTTTCAGTTATTAGTTTGAACAAGAAGAAGTACTGTTTGGTTGTGACAGATGACTGTAGCAGATTTAGTTGGGTCTTTTTCTTATGCTTCAAGGATGAAACTTTTGATGCTATTCATGATCTAATAATAGCACTTGAAAATCAGTTAAGACTCAAGGTTAGAGGCATTAGATGTGATAATGGAACTGAGTTGAAGAATCAGCTGATGGATGATTTTTGTGCCAAGAAAGGAATTAAAAGAGAGTTCAGTGTTGCCAGAACTCCTCAGCAAAATGGAGTTGCAGAAAGAAAGAATAGAACTCTAATAGAAGCAGCAAGGACAATGCTTGCAGACTCCCAATTACCTGTTCCATTTGAGGCTGTAAGTGCTGCTTGTTATGTGTTGAACAGAGTATCAGTGACAAAACCTCAAATGAAGACACCTTATGAGTTACTCATGGGAAAAAAAGCCTAGCATCAAGTTTATGAAACCTTTTGGATGTCCCTTAACTATTTTAATCACTGCTGATAATTTGGGCAAATTTGATGGGAAGTCAGATGAAGGATATTTATTGGGATATTGTACCAATAGCAAAGGATTCAGAGTGTACAACAGGGCTACCAAGAAGGTTCAAGAATGTCTTCATGTTGATTTTCTAGAAGAGCAAGAAAATTCTAAAGGAAAAGGTCCTGATTGGATGTTTGATCTTGACTTAATGTCTTCATCTATGAATTATGTACCTGTAAGGGAAGAAAATCAAGTTGCTCCCACTGAAGAAGAAGCACAGTACATTGTTCAAGATGTTAATTTAAAATCTGAAGATGAGCCTAATAATAAAGTCACTGATGAGAAGAAGAGTACTTCTGAGCCTCAAGGTACTGTTGAACCTAACAGTACTGTTGATCCTCAAAGTACTGCTCCACCAAAGATCACAGTATCTAATGAAGACCAAGCCATTCAAGATGAACTTAGTAGGATGCTTTTTCAAGAAACAATGGCTAAGTCTTATGAAGATGAACAAAGGAGAGCTTATGAAGCTGAAAAGAAGAAGGCTAAAGGCACTGACAGTACTTTACCCCAAAGTACTGTTGATCCATTTGAAAGTACTTTTCAACCTTTAAATACTTCAAATTGGATAACTACTGATACTGTGAATGATCCTAACATGCCTGACTTAGAAGATATTGATGATTTGAATGATCCAAACAAGATTACCTTAGAAGACACTGATAATGAATTAGATCAAGAAGGCATTTTCTCAGATTCTAATGAAGTTCCTGATTTAACCAATTTGGAAGATAATCTTGAAGTCTCACAAACTCCTACTCTAAGAATTCACAAAACTCATCCTATTACCAACATAATTGGACCCTCAGCTTCAGGAGTGCTCACAAGGACTAAGGCTAAGAATATGTCTCAACAACATACTTCTTTACTTAGTTTTATCTACAAACAAAACAAGGTGAATCACAAGGATCAGAAGTTGTGTTTATTTGCTTGTTTTCTGTCACAAGAAGAGCCTAAGAATATCAAACAAGCATTATCCAAGGAGAGTTGGGTTGAAGCTATGCAAGAAGAACTCTTACAGTTTAAACTTCAAGAAGTATGGGTATTATGTGATTTACCTGATGGTAAGAGACTGATTGGGACAAAATGGGTCTTCAGGGTGAAAAGAGATGAAAGAGGGAATGTTATTAAGAATAAAGCAAGGTTAGTGGCTCAAGGATATAGACAGGAAGAAGGAGTAGACTATGATGAAGTCTTTGCTCCTGTGGCAAGGATTGAAGCCATAAGGCTATTTTTGGCTTTTGCATCTTATATGGGATTTCCTGTATACCAAATGGATGTTAAAAGTGCTTTTCTATATGGAAAAATTACAGAAGAAGTTTATGTCAAACAACCTCCTGGTTTTGAAGATCCTGCACACCCAAACAAAGTCTACAAGGTTATCAAGGCTCTGTATGGCCTTCATCAAGCTTCAAGAGCATGGTATGAAAGACTTTCCAACTTTCTATTACAGCATGGTTATAGGATAGGAGCTATTAACAAGACTTTGTTCATCAAGAGAGATAAGAAGGATATCATGCTTGTCCAAGTGTATGTAGATGATATTATTTTTGGTGCTACTAAGCAATCTATGGTTAAGGAATTTGAAGATCTTATGCAAAAAGAGTTTCAGATGAGTTCAATGGGAGAATTAACATTCTTCTTGGGACTTCAAGTGCAACAATCAAACAATGGAATCTATATTTGTCAAGATAAGTATGTTGCAGATATTTTTAAGAGATTCAATTTCACAACTGTCAAGCCTACATCTACACCAGTTGATACTAACAAACCTTTGGGAAAAGATGAAGAAGGAGAAGATGTTGATGTCACTTTATACAGGTTTATGATTGGATGTCTCATGTATTTAACTGCATCTAGACCTGATATTACTTTTGCTGTGTGTTTATGTGCAAGACATCAGGTTCATCCCAAGGTATCACATTTGAATGCTGTCAAAAGGATTTTTAGGTACCTTAGGCAACAACCTAAGCTAGGATTATGGTATCCAAGGGATTCACCTTTCCATCTACAAGCCTTTTTAGATAGTGATTATGCTAGAGATAACTATGACAGAAGATCTACAACTGGAGGGTGTCAGTACCTTGGCAGCAGGCTAGTCTCATGGCAATGCAAAAAACAAACAATTGCAGCAACATCTTCCACAGAAGCAGAGTATGTAGCTACTGCAAGTTGTTGTGCACAAGTACTTTGGTTGCAAAATCAGCTTTTGGACTATGGATTCAACTTCAAGAATACTCCTATCAACATTGATAATGAGAGTACCATTTGTATTGTGAAGAATCTAGTCTATCATTCAAAAACCAAGCACATTCAAATCAGACATCATTTTATTAGAGATTGCTATGAGCATAGGCTTATCAATGTGGTTAAAGTCCATACTGATGATAATGTAGCACACCTACTCACAAAAGGCTTTGATGTTTCAAGATTTACCTTTTTAGTTGTGAGTATTGGCATGATTAATAATTAAGCTATTTTTGAGGGGAGGCATTTGTAGTTAGTCATTATTTGAGGGGAGGCTACATGTATCATTCATAAAGAAAGTACTTCATTTATTATTCAAGAAAAGTTAAACCAAAGAGTTCCACCAGACACAGATCATCATGACACAACCAAAGTTACAACACAGACACTGACAAGACAAACTAAAAACTACCACAACCTACTACCAAGCTCCACACAACCTACACCATAGGTCTTTTCCCTTTGCCCTCATAGCTCTGCTTTCCCTTTTGAGCAGTCTTTCTTTTGTCATCAAAAGAAGCTTGCTTCCTTGGGCAAGCCAGGCCAAGAACCTGTTTGGGTGGTTTCTCTTTTCTTGGAGCAGGCCACTTCATGTTCTGTATTGATGATTCTAGGGCTTGAGTTAATGCATGTGGAAGCTCATTAGCCAGAGATGAACCAGGGACAGACTTTTTCTTCTTGGGCTTCTGGTTGGTAGTGCTTGCTGCATCAGTTATGGTAGAGTTTGCAACACTTATTGATGAGGATGATACATGAGGAGGAAAGTAATCCATCCATCCTGGATCTTCAAACTCAGAGTCAGAATAATAGCTTATTTCTGAGTCTGTTGTACCATCTGAGTCTGAGGAGATGTACACAAGAGGAAAGTGACTCATTGTTAGGGTTTTTTGTGTTCTGATAATGAAAGATGGGATGAATGAAGTATGTTGTTGGTAAAGTTGTTTTTTATAGGCAAGGTAAAGGTATAAGGGAAATAAATGAAGTTCATTGAAGTTTACTTACCTTGGTAGCTTTGGGAATTAATTTGGGGAGATAGTAATTACTTCGGGTTGACCTTCAAAGATATTTTGGTCAAACAGTCAACTGTCAAGATATTTTTTGGAAAGTACTTTGGTCAACATACTGTTTGGGTTTATAACTGAAAGTATTGCTCCATACCCTATGTAAAGTACTGCTTGGTGATATAAAGGGTACGCTGACGTGTCAGATACTGTTCCAACGGTCAGATTTGCGGGTAACAAACTTTCGAAAGATATGGGGATGATCACTTACAAAAATAACGGTAAAATAATTAATTAACCGTGATTTTTTGTATCTTATCCTTATATAACTCATATCTTATTCTTATTTATTCACCCGTATTCATTCACCATTCTCATCTTTTTCACCGATTACAACTCTTCTCTCCAAATCCTCTCACAATGGCAATTCGTCCAACCAACACCAAACACAACATGATAGCAAATCTTGAGAAAACACAAAGTAACATTGATTTTCGTGGTATTATTGACTTTCTCATTGGAGCCACCATCTGTTACTCAATCCTAGTCGACCTAGAAATTATTGGACCTTGGATATAGGAGTTTTGGGATACGGCAAGGTCTGAGATTGAAGATGGAGAGGATATTATACATGCTACAGTTGCTGGGAGAGCTATTCATGTTACAGAAGCAACAATCAGAGAGGCTTTGTTGTTTGAAGATGAAGGAGGCTCTGTTTTGTTTGCTAAACAAGAGATTTGGAATGCACTAAGAGACATTGGGTATGAAGGACCTTTGGATAGGCTTACTTTTCAGAAAGCAATGGTAAGTCCTCATTGGAAGTTTCTCATTCATGTTTTACTCCATTGTTTAAGTCCAAAGAGTACTTCTTGGGATCAATTCAGCCATTCTATAGCTTCTGCATTTGTTGGCCTGATTTCCAATCAACCCTTCAACTTTTCATATATGATCCTTGAGGGTATGCTCATACATATTAAGGCTGGATCACCTTTTCTGATGTATCCTAGATTCATTCAGCATCTCTTAGAGAATCCATTAGATGGGATACCAAAACCTCAGGATTATGTACCCACAATTAGGATGCCACCTAAAGTGTTCACCTTTATGTCTCGTAAGGGAGTCAATTTTTCGGGTAGAAATACACCTCTTAATGCTTACATGTTAGAGGTAGCACAGGCTGTTAGGGATGCTATTGAAAATAGTGGTTTTGCTAATTCTGATGATGCTGATTAACCTGATCCTTCTGAGCATTCTGCATCAGCACATATACCTACCCCACCTGTTGTTTCACCTCAGCATGATGATTTAAGTGAAAGCACTCCCTCAGTGTCAGCTTCCTTGGAAAAACTTGTTTCTGCTAAAGGTATTTGTCCACAAAGTACTTCTCAAGGTACTGCTTCAAAACATACACCAGTACCTTCTCCCAATGATTATACTCCCACAGGTGGGATTCAAATACGTGGAGGAGATGAGGGAATTGGAGGGGATATGAATAATTATGCTTTGACTAGAGAGTTTGAGAGGATGAAGAAAACTATGGATGATCAGGCTGCAGAAATCAAGAAGTTAAGGAAGAAGTTCAGAAGATTGAAGAAGTTTGTCTGGCCTCTTGTTCAAAACTTTAGGCTTTATGTGAAGGAAAAGAAACAGTCTCAGAAGCAAAAGTCTAAATCTTCCAAGAAGACTTCTAAATCCAAGGGAAGGGGTAGGAGATCATCATCTATCAAATTGGGGAGGAATCAGGATGATAATTTGGATAGAGATGATGCTGAGATTCAATATTCAGAAGATGCTCACCTTTGGCAATATCCAGAAAGTCCAAAAACTTTTGTGCCAGATAAACAAGTTGAAGAGGATGTGAATATTGAGCAAGAAGCTGTTGAGCAAGAAGATGTTCAGAAAGATGTTGATGCACAAAATACTCAAAGCACTCAAACTCAAAGTACTGGTGTTCAAATTGCTGAAAACTCAGGTCTGCAAGGTACTACTGCTATGAATATTGATGAAAGTGGAATTACTGCAGCTGGACCTTCTACAATAAATTTTGAAGATGAAGCTGGTCCTTCTACTTTTGTACAGCAAGAAGAAGCTAAGGTGCATACTGCAAGTGATGATGAAACAATTGCTCAGATTATGATCAATTTGAATAGACCTACTGGAGGTATACATATTTCTGAGCCTGGACAAAAAGTTTCTGAAAGTACTTCTGAATCTGAAGAGTTAGATCCCAAAGACAAAGGGAAAGGGATCATGAAGCAGAAAGATATTAAGAAGAAAAAGAAGAAATTTACTCTTGCACAGATTAGAGAACTAAAGATTGCAGAGGATGCAGAGGTTTCTAGAAAACAACAAGCAGAATATGATGCAGAGTATTTGGCAGAAGTTAGTAGGCCAATTACAAAGAAGCCAATGACAATTGCTCAGGAAAGAAATTGGATGATAAGTTTCTTGAAAGGAAGAGGATACAAGAATTTACAAAAATTAAGGTATCCAGAAGTGAAAGCTCTATGGTAACAAGTACAAGAGTCTATCAAGAAAGAAGTAGCAAGTTTTGTACCCATGGATGCTGATAAAGAGAAGAAGTTAGAAGATGTAAGGAAGGAACAAGCTGAGCAAAGAAAATTGAAGAGAAAGAAAGCAGTTCAAAAAGATCAATTGTCAAAAAGACTGAAGATGATACATGAAGATACAATTGATGAACTGAGAAACTATTTCAGAGTAGTTGATTTTGAGAATAAGAAGACAGAAGACTCTGGAAAGAAATCCAAGATTATCTCATTCTCTATGGTTGAATCAAAAGAAGGGAACTATCTTATGTTCAACAGAGAAGATGAAAGGTTCACAGTATTCAATATGTTATGGGATGTTCTGCATTTAATTAATAGAGAAGATCTTTATGATTTATACATGCAAGTGCAGACATACTATGAGGAGATTGAAGCATCAGGAGTGGGATTAATCTTACTTGGAGATTTAATTACCATCTGGGAAACAGAAGAAACAAGTGTTGATACTCTGTGGAATGATCAAGAAAATTGGGAAATTACTAGATGGAGATTCTTTGAGTCATTAGGGGTTCATTCACTTGAGATGGAAGATGGTACCATGATTCACATGCTTGCTGAGAAAAGATATCCATTGATTAGAGAAATTATGCTCAGAATGCTGGATCATGGAATGGAACTTGAAGATGAATCTGATGTAGCTTTGGATGTTATTAAGCTATTTATCAGATGGACTAATTCTGAAGAGTGATATTGCAAAATACTGGTATGAATTGTTTTGTATAATAAGTATTTTTTAAAGTACTGCTTGCTGAATTAAACTAGTATAAGTCCTTTAAAATAAAAAGTTTTTGATGTTTTAAAAGTGAAGTCAATAAAAGGATTTGAAAAGAAACACATGGTGTTAGTATAAATACTACACAGCAAATGGTAATCAACTCACCATGTTTAACAGACAAGAAAGAGTTTGACTCATCATGAGGGTACGGCTCTGATGTGATAATCAAATCCGTTTTTAGTTGACAATTTACTAAAAATTGTATGGTTTTCAACTCACCATATCTGTAAAAGTGAAGAGTTGGCTAGCCCACAAGGAAAAATGGCTTGTGGTAAAGGCTGTGGAAAATCCATTTTTGGTAATTAGTTCACCATGGTTGAAATCAAAGAACTAACTAGTCCAAAAGCAAACGGCTATTGGTAAAGACTACTCAAATCCGTTGATAGCTGATGATTTGCTAAAAATCATATGGTTATCAATGTACCATGGTTGTTCTAACCTAAACATTGGCTACTCCAGAGTTAATGGCTTTGGTAAAGAGACATCAAAATCCATTAATTTTCAATGATTCACCTCTCACAGGAGTTTACACACCTAGAAGTGATGAGAATAGTATGAAACTTTGAAAGATTTGATGACTATTGTACCAAAATGTTGCTGAGTAGCTATGGAGGATTTATTGCAGAGAAGATGCTGATAAAGAGTACTTTGACATATGATAGATAAAAGTTAAAGAGATAAAGAAACAATCTTTCTGAATGATTAGAGATTTTGAAGATCAAAGATAACAAAGAAACTTGAAATCAAGCAAGTGGAGTTCAAGTTAGGGGAGGATTGTTGGGATATAAAAGATCAAGGTACATCTGTATATCAAAGTACTGCTGCATGAAGAGTAAAGTCAAAGTACTGCTTGAAGATCAAAGTCAAAGTACTGCTGATTGAAAATTGTTCAAAGTATTTCGAAGGATACAAGGACTTAAGTGCAATATTAGTTAAAGGATTGATGTGTAATATTATATGAATATTCTAGAATTAGTTAGGGATAATTACTTGTCGTTCAAGTTAGATGATGTAAAACCGACTTAAGGTTATCTATATAAGGAGCCTTAAGAGGTATTAGTCGATATATGGTTTAGAGTTGTTCAAAGTCGATAATAGTTAGGGATTGTTAGTGAAACTATGTAACAAAGCAGGTTCAAGTTTAGTTTAATATAAAAGTTCTTCTTAAGCTTTGTCTTAGTAGATTCCGCATACTTTACAAGGTCAAACAGTGTTTCAATATTAATAGTGTTGAGTTTACTTAATATTATTAAACCTTTACAAGCTACAAAGTAGTTTGGTCAGAGTATATCGATCCAACAAGTAAGATGTTAGAAGAGATTTGGAGTGGCATGGCATGGCTTCAGGGGAAGACAAGATTGTTTCATTCATGGTGAGATTTAATTATCTCAACTTCTCTACTTCGTATAGGGAAGTTCGTACAAGAACGTGTATGTTTTGTCATCATCAAATAGGGGAAGATTGTTGGGTTTATGGATTTGATGATACAAAACAAGAAGAATGAAACATGAAGGGCTTGAAGTGACAAGAAGGGAAACTACAAAAAGATGGAGGATTTGGAAGATTCTAGAAGAATATTTAGTTTCCTAATTGTATTAGGATTCCACTTGTAAACCCTAGATGTCTCTAGTATATAAAGAGACATAGGGTCATTAGTTTCATAGTACGTACAAGATGTAAAACACTAAAGGTGTGTGTGTGTGTGTAAACCTAGGCGTAGGGATGCCTAGGGTTAGTGGTTAGTGTTTAAGTTAGTTCAGCCTCAAGATTAAGTCGTTCTACCTTGATCAAGTAGAATTGGGGCTGTAAATATATGTAGAGATGGTGATGAAGAACCTTTTTGATAATAATAACAATCTTTATGTTATTCAGCTGTGCAAATTATTATCATTGTTATTATGCTTTATTGTTTATCCTAGATCAATGTCTAAACAACATGGAGTCCAAAACGGTTTAGAGTTGTTCAAAGTCGATAAAAGTGAATTAATGAACCAATTTATCTCAACCATGCCAATATATAGATCACGACAAACATCAATTAATTGGTACGAGGTTGAATCTTTGAATTGAAATCACTTGTACACAAACGACAAACTTCTTTGCTCCAAACACAATCATTAAATCGAATCTTTAATAAAAAGCATGATCGTGTGTTTAATATCCAATCTCCATGATGAATTGTAACAAGTATGTACGAATTCAGAGAGTTGAATATCAAAGAAACCCTAAAAATTCGAAACTTTCACCTGTTGCAACAGCAAACTACGCCTAGGTTTACACACACACACACACACCTTTAGTGTTTTACATCTTGTACGTACTATGAAACTAATGAACCTATGTCTCTTTATATACTAGAGACATCTAGGGTTTACAAGAGGAATCATAATACAATTAGGAAACTAAATATTCTTCTAGAATCTTCCAAATCCTCCATCTTTTTGTAGTTTCCCTTCTTGTCACTTCAAGCCCTTCATGTTTCATTCTTCTTGTTTTGTATCATCAAATCAATAAAACCAACACGTTTACCACTATCGCAAAGTAAGTATTTCATCATGTTTCTTGATGATTAACGCGACACCCCATGGCTCATTACCAACTCACTGAGCGAAAAGTCTCGCCTACTCCTCCATACATCTCTTGCTAAGGTAATAATACGTCTTATCTATTCTCGGATGTATCAAATACCTTGCATGAATGCTGTCCTTATGCTTCCTCTCAATGGAACGAATAGCTGGTTCGCAAAGTACATTCCTCCATCTTCGTTCCTTTCCATTTACTAGTCTAAACTAAGTAATCATTCTTCTTATATGTTCTCATCCTTGAACCTCTCCCTCTAGGCTGCCAGTATCATCCTCTTAACTCCAAACTAAATTATCATAATCCTTGCCCACAAACATCTAAGTTTCACTCGTTTACTCCCGCTCAGCGCTCTTACCACGATGTCCGCCCTTCCTTGACGGTGGCGAATCAGACAATCGTAGTCACTAAGAAATTCCACACTCAGCTTCTCTTCAACATATATTAACCTCTTGTCAAATATATGCTAACTGTTCTTATGATCTGTGAAGATAACATTATTTGCTCCATACAACTATCGTCTCCAAGTTCTACTCCCAAACTCTAAGTCATGCATCACATAGTTCCTCTTATGGATCTTTGATGAGGCGAAAAATGATCAGTTTTTAGGGGGTCATTTAAGCTCGGAATTGAATTTATTTGATCAAATATTGCCCTAAATCGTTCCTTTTGTGATTTTAGGTACTTTGGGAGTGAAATCTGGAGAAGGAAGCAATTCGGACGTTTTTGGAGCATAAAAGTGAAGAAAACGCCAAAGACTTAATTTTCCATGCTGGGAACAGTGTGTGACGGCGTCAAGAGTTCTTTCCTGACGGCGTCAAGAGTAAATATCATGACGACCCAGTACAGAAATGAAGGCGTCACAAGTAGAGCGTCAAGAGTTAAAAGTGTGACGGCCTGCAAAAATGGACAACATGACGGCGTCAGATGTAGATCAAGGCAGTCCGAGGATTATTTTGGTGGCGAGATGACGGCATCACCCGTTTGTTCTTGACGCCGTCAGCCTCTAATATCTATATATAGTTTTCTAATTTTCATTCATTAGAGAGGAACAAGTTTGGAGAAACCCTAAGGCCGAACCATATATGAATTTTACAGCTTTTCAAGGGTTTTCAACCCTTGAATCCTTACATGTGTTATTAAGATAAGTCTTTTCTTAATTCAATCAATATGTCTATGTGTTGGTTGTCTATATCTTGTGCTTATCTTGATTCCACCATGCTAGGCTAGATCTATCTTATGTTTGCTTAGATCTAATGAAACCTAGATGTTGATTATGTGTTGATTACTTGTTTATGGTTGTATTGGATGAATGATTTCAATGTTAGGCTTAAGAAAACTGGCAGATCTCCAAATGGTAACATGCTTGAACGTCTTAGGAAACATGAACCGATGTGTACTAGGTTTTATTGGTTGTATTTAATGCATGAGTAAATTCTAATGATCCCATGTTAGGAGCTTCTTGCAGGCTCGACATAGGAGTGAAGTAGGCACTCATAGGATTGGGGAAGTAAGTACGCCACCCCATGAATGGTATTGAGGAATACAATCCGTCATCCACGCAACTATAACAAGTAATTAACGTGTAAAAGATATCTAGGGAGTAGTGAAATCTAAGTAAACACATTTTTCCCACTTATTGATCACAACCTTAGTTTAATATAGTTTATTTTCATTTTTAGTATTTTATTTTGATTGCATCTTAGTATTGGGTTAGTTGACTAGCGACTAATTCCGCCCCAAATCCTTCAAAACTCGAAATTTTAATTTGCTTTCTAAAAAATATAAAAATACAAAAAGAATCATTCCTCATCTCTAGAACTAGTATTTAGGTTTTCTAATCCTAGCGACACTATTCCTAGCTGAACGATCAATCCCCCGGTACTTGTCACTATACTATACTACAACGATCAGGTACACTGCCTGGTGGGGGTTGTAAGCTTCTCAAGATCCCTTGAGAGGTAAAGCCTGGTGCGATTCCCACGTATCAATCTTCTACCTCCGCGATGCCCATGCAATCTGAAGAACGTACATCTTGAAGCTAAACCTCTCACTTGAACAACTTGGCAAACACCCTCTTCCTCTTTAACGAACAAATTGATAATAAAAACGACAATCTATCCTAAGTAAACGACACGAACCATAAAACCGGTTGAACTAAAACGTATATCAACAAACTCAAAAGGGGTACAAATTGCCGACTAGCGAAGTAACGAACATCAAAATCAAAGCTAGAAAAAAACACAATGAGAAATTTTTTCCCAATAAAAATAGACACGGATAAAATGTTCATGAACACCCATACAAAGAAAATATAAAATACTCGTACCCATAAAACACCCACAAGCGTACCTCAACGAAAGAAACACTCGATGGACCAAATACATAACAAGTTTGGTAAATGAGAACCATAGACAGTTCTTATTCCCGTACTCGACCTTCTCAAAAACAAATGAACACCGTTTTTCACAAGACATATCTTAAACTTATACATCTTTTTTTTTTTTTTTTTTTTTTTTTTATAAAATATATATAAACCATTTTATGTAAGACATCAACATACCCATTTTTTTTTCACACTTTATTTCCCATAAAAATAATGGTTTCTAACAAATGACCTTGAAATACCCAAAACGAGTTTTAAAATACCATAAGGATTCCAACAAAACCCCTTTACTGGATACGAAAAACACGGAAAAATCACATAATCAAAATAATCATCAAATGAATCTCATACCAGTGAACACTCACACAAATGCATTGCAAACCAAACGATGAACTTACAGACTCATTCGTACAACGATCAAACCAAAATCATAGAAAAACACCGATACTAACAGGTCACAAAACATGTCACGAAATTCAATTGGTGTGTGTAAATGAGGGATCAAATATCCACACCAACTCGTCACGAACCAACAATACTTGAAGAATAGTATAACATTTATCCGAGGAATGAATGTATGAAATAACCAAAGAAAAGAACCAGTATCCAACAGAAACGAATTCGATTACCCAACACCTATCACGATGTCAAATAGAAAGAATATGGCATCCGTACCATCATGGTACGAATAGGAATGCCAACCAAAGAATTAGGTACACAAACGGAGCGTCTAGCAAACAAATCAACTTAAATACCACAACATAAGTACCCACCAATAATTGAGGTATCAACATATGATAGGTAGGATGGAATCTCACCACCTACACATCCCAACATATCACGACTGCCCTAACGGTTAAGAGAATACTTCTCTAACCATACAGCCATCACCAATCATGATATCACATACCATCTACCACAACATATAACAACAAACATCAATCAATGCAATAATGGTCACAAGTCCACGTGTGTGATACCCTTATAATTATGTTCGCGACCATAGTTATAAGCCTATTCCACACGCATACTTACTGTCACAACTCACCATTTCAGGTCATTTCAGGTCATTTCGGGAACTTTGGAAAAACACTATTCATAAATCACTATTCATCAAAACACTATTCATCGTTTTACTATTCATCATTTTCGAGGTCATTTTGATATTCTGAGAAACATTTGGGAAATTTACTATTCACAAAACACTATTCATTTCCGGAAAAGTTTTCACTATTCACTTGCATTACTCATTT
This sequence comes from Artemisia argyi, assembly GCA_030686995.1. NCBI lineage: Eukaryota > Viridiplantae > Streptophyta > Magnoliopsida > Asterales > Asteraceae > Artemisia > Artemisia argyi. The sequence goes on along the minus strand of CM060683.1, from coordinate 187,483,347 downwards.
CATCGTAAATTTAGTTTACGGGTATTCAAATTCGCGTAACCGGATTGGTTTAGGTGCGAATTCATTTCATTAGTGTTAAGAACACTGCCTACGGACTGGAGATAGTCTGCATATCATCATAACAACATTTTCATGTTATACCACTCTCAGGATTTTCAAATTTATATATTTGATACATTTAACGTTTTTACGTATAAGTATTTATAGTAAACGTTAACACCCGGTTTATACACGACGAATATATCTAAATATTCCCACAATGGTCCCGACATATTTTTAAATCCATTTTAACATCATAAAAGTTATAACATTCAGCTACCCAGTATTTTGGAAATTTATTTTATTTATAACGTACGCGTATGAATATAACGACGGTTTTCGTGAAAACTAAACAATAATCACCCGATCACTCAGTAAATGTACCCAACATATTTTTAATATGTTTTTAACATTATTATAACATTATTTCATCCCGGTTAACTTCGTGAACGTTTATTTCTATTAAACCCGGTACCCGATTTTAACGAATAACACGTAATAACACTTAACGCTACACTAGATTTCTAATTAAATACCAAGTACCCCTACCCCCCCCCCCCCCTTCTACCCTTTGAAAAACCGGCCACATGAAACCCTTTAACCTCATGCATTAATTCCTAAGTTTAAAACTAATAAACCTCTAAATCTTATACTTTACCAAATATCACAAATCATAATCCACACTTTTAGAAAGATAAAATTTCATCTCATCTTCTTCTTCCTCTCTTCAAACCCACGACCTCACCCATCCTCCATGATCTAGTGATCATTTTTCAAAAGCTATAACACCAAACTTGTTCCTTATACTTGCCTAATCAAGAATCAATCAAGAAAAACACAAGAAATCCAAGCATAATCATCATCTAATCATCTCATTTTATCAAGTAAGTTATCAACTTTATTTTTACATGAAACATCTTATATTTACTTGTATTTCATGATTTCCATGCTAAAAACCATGTACAACTAGCTATACCACCATTTATTTTGTCAAAAATGGAACATACAAACCCTAACTTTTTATTTATGAATCCCCTTGCTATAATAACTTGGTTAGGAGTCCATGGCACCCTAAGAAGGTGTATGGTAGGATTAGATTAGCTATGTGGTGATTACAAGAGGTTTGGTGATGGTAGAAATTAGTTATAAACCTTGAAAACTTGATTTGGAACATATTTTAGACATGCTGTCCCATTTTGTGAAAATCTGGAAAATCAGTAAACACCAAGGGAACTTTGGCAAAAATTTTAGAAAATACTTTCAAAAACGAATCCGTAGGCGAAAGAACGGATTAAAAAGAGTTTATAACGAAGAAGTTATGATTTTTGCAAGATTGTTGACGAAAAGTATTTTTCTGAAAATGTTTGCTGTTGGACGTTTTTCATTGGACAAAAAGAGACTTTAGACGTAACCCGGAGGAGCCGAGCTTTCCAAAATATATTACTACATACTAAGACGTAACCGTGGATATAAAGAACAAGTAAAACGGACAAGTAACGACAAAGATATACACGTTTGAATATCGGCTAAAACCATTTTTATTTGACAGCTTTTAATAAAAGTGACACAAAAACTACGAAGTACTTTTATAAGCTAGAAATAATATTAAGTACCAAGCTTTATAACTAATGAAGTATTAGTTATTACAAGTCTATTTTCATCATTTCGAGGCGATATTTCAAGGATTACAACCCGAGTATTTCAACGCTAACATGGAAACATACGATATATATATATTACAACTAGCTTATTATATTTTCTAATAGCAATATTTTCCAAATTCTTGGATTATATATTTTTGATAACACAAGTGTTTTTCCAAAGAGTAGAGTGGTATAGAAACATGAGCATGGACATTCATAACATCATTTGGTGATCTAAATGAGATCATTCATCATTCATTTTAGGTTGCGGCAGATAACCGTGCATTGTTGTCCTTAACATTCCGTTGCATTGTACTATTACTTCGAGGTGAGTCATAGCCCCTATTCTTTTAATTGTTCTATCAACTCTTTGGGGGAGATACATGCTACTACTTGCTTACTTGTACGGATTCACGTAACATTATACTTGATTAGATTATACTTGATTTCATTATTCTTGATTACATACATACATGATTGATACATGCACACATACTTACTATTATACTTTGGGAAATGGCACCCAGTAATCATACATACATACAGACTTCCAATGGCCCCAGATTAAGTTGCTGGACACAACCATTGAGACATACATACAAACATGAGGTCTTCGGAGATGAAGTGTAGACTCACTACTAATTGCTTAACTGTTGTTATGAACTTATACATATCTTAATCATATTATATTGTAGCAGTGGGTTGTAAACACACAGGTTATAAGTCTCTTATGGCGGGACTTGCAACTGAGTGGATTTACGATGCCTTTGCTGTGTGAACATTCTTTATAGGCTTTTCATCTGTATTAAGACAAACTCTATGAACTCACCAACCTTTGTGTTGACACTTTTAAGCATGTTTATCTCAGGTTAGGAAGGCGATAGCAGGTATGTGGAGCTGAGAGTCTTAGGGCATGCTTTTGGAGACTTTCACTTTTATCGTTTACCATTCGATACACTTTAAAAACTTATGTATCATTCTACTTTGGGATCTTTGTTTTGTAAACTATGACTTTTATCTATTCGAATGGTAACTTTTCAAAAACGTCTCATTTAGAGGTCGTTTTCTATATCTTATACTTTGTGCCCTGAAGTAGCATCCCTATGACACAGTCTTCCGCTGCGGTATTTTGGGGGTGTTACACTTACTTCCAAAACCACACATCTCAATCGTAACGCACATATACCACATATCACCTAATACACCATGCAATCCATGCCATCATACTTGCAAGTCCACTTGTGTTGTGACGCATGTATAATTATGTTGGCCACCATAATTATCTATGCCCCATTTCACAAGTGTATTCCCTCCTATGACAACACATCATGCAAACAATCATGCAAACAAAAACAAAAGACGTCGCAAACAATCATCTCGCATGGAACAATTCCAACGATTACGTAAACTCTATAATCAAAATCACTAGGATAAGGTCAATCCAAAATCCAAGAGTAACACAAAACAAAAGACGTCGCACAATGGCTCAAACTCCATTATCGCACTTGCCTCCCCACTCAAATCGGTTAAACTTACTACTCACTGTGGACTCCAGATCCGAATCCACATTATTCCATCCTAACTCCCCTTTCATCTTAACTCAACCACTCATTCCTATTTCCTATACGTTGTGGAAATCGACAACATACAAAACCATCTCTATTCTTTTCTTCCAATTCCACATGATCCACAAGTGCATACGAATTATGAGGTTTGGACTGAACCACCTTTCCTTCACCTGAAAAGTGAGGAAACTTCCCAGGGTACTCGGTAACGGCTCTATCTCTAGAAGTCGTCGTGGTTATAAACCTCTCCACTTCTTCTCTACCAACGTATTCTATAAACATCCTCTCCTTATTTGAACATGGATACATGCTAGAGGGAACTCGGATTCTGCGGTTAGTCCGCTTCATCCTACCACTTCTCTCGCATCCGATAGCGACAACGGTAGTCCAACGAAGCATCTTACGCGCGGAAGACGATATAATAAAGTCGATATATACAATACTACGTATAGGGGATAGAATAGACGTCCGAAACTCAATAAAACATCTCATAAGTATAGGAAAATAGAAATATAAAATACTATACTTACACATAGATCCTAGATGTAACTATATGAAGGACTCCTAGGTTATAGTCTAGGTTCAACCACCTACTTCTCTATAACCTGGCTCTGATACCAATCTGTCACACCTCGCCAAGTCGTAAACGCAAGGGTGTAACTTCATGGATATCATCATAACACCTGGTGTCTATATAGAGAAACCACTACATGCACAAAAAATAGAGCAAAGTACAAACACAAAGTGTTGTAACAATACCCCAAAACAAAATAACCAAAACAAAATCCAAAACAATACATAAATCCAAACATAGCTGATAAACCACTTCCAATGCAACTAGGGTCTCGTCCAATCACATCCTTCAATCTTATCCTTAGAAATGTCACACCCCGCCACGGCGGAAACGCGAGGGTGTAACTTCATGGATATCATCACAACACATGGTGTCTATATAGAGAATAACTACATGCAATAAAAATGGCAAAGTATAGACACAAAGTGTCATAACAATACCCAAAAGATAACAACATGATAAACTCCAAAAGCACAGATAAAACACTTCCAATGCAACTAAGGTCTCGTCTAACCACATCCTTCTATCATAGCCTTAGAATGCTCACCTGAAAATGATGCTTAAAACGTCAACATAATGTTGGTGAGATTCATAGGTTTAGACACACTTACACTCATAAGGCAACCAGTTCACTGTGATCATAAAATATAGCTGAACAAATAATTACAGTTGTCATATAAGCTACATATGTCCATAAACCAATCATCACACAAAAAGGCAACCATCGGGCCGGAACATGACCCCCGCTCCAAAACACATCATCAATTGCGTTGCATGCGCGAGCAACAGGATAAGCATCCTCCCAATTGGAAATCACACAGCATCAATTAGGTCGATAACCTAATCGGAATCACATATCACACATCATCAATTAGGTCGCTAACCTAATCGGAATCACACTTTCATGTACCACATAGCATTATTACGATAACATTATAAGTCCAAGCTTTTAAACCTCACATAATCACGGTAACTCAAATATTTAAGACAAGCATCATTCCCATCCCAAGTTTAAAAACAAAGTAAAATATGGGACTATGAACTCACCTTAAACTCCGCAGCTTCCACAAACACAACTCACAATCTATAGCATACAAAAATAATCCACATTACACAAGGTCAAGCTAAAAGCTACAACCTATGTAATACACAAATGATGGATGTCTAAGACTCATATGACCCACCATGGATCTCCTAGACACCATACTAACCATTACCATAACCTAACACTCACTAAATCCCTTGCACTTTAAAAATCAGAAAACGCTGAATTTTTGGGTACATTCGCCCACATGAAATCACGATAATTAAAGCTCAACAACTAACACCAAAAATTCACCATGGTCTCTCATAAGCATACAAGCTAATACCAGAAGGCCATGGACCAATAACACACACAAGTACTCAAAAGAAAATCAAACTTGTCAACTACTCAAATTCGGATCTGAACGCACACAAAAAAGTTTTAATTAACATAAAATACTTCCACAAGTTTTTATCGTGAATCCTTTTTGTGGTAGTCTAATATAACCTAATACTTAACTATTCCAGAAGGGCTAGTCAAAATACCACTTTACAACCACAACTCACCCTTAAACTTTTACCCAAATTCTGTCCCGGCTTGACAGCTTTGACACCTTAACAAAGAAAAATCAAAAGACCAACTTTCCGACCTTGAAATCAATCGTGGCTGGACCTTTTGGAAAACCCTTTCATTAAAATTCAATTTAGACTAAAAATTCGTGACTTACCTCCTGACCATCTATTAATTACACACACATCTTTACATCACTACTTTTCTGTCCAAACCCTAACTCTATAACTAACATGTTTTACGCTCAATCCTCTTAACCAAACATCATACTATTACTAATTATTGATCCCAACATGTTTAATAACATTAATTTACAGAAGTTAACACAAACCCTATTCCATCATAACTTGTATTACATGAATCTAATCAATAATTAAACAATTAAGGGTTTACTGGGCATACCTTAGGCTTGTTTTCTTCACATAATTGAAACCCTAACTTTTCTACTTCTCCTTCTCTCCCCCTTGTCGACTTTTCCAGAGAAAAAGAGCATTTGGATCGTTTGGTTTGGCTTATATGGGTAGGGGTTGGGCTTGTTTGGGTTAGATTAGGATTCCTTGGGCCTAAGAGTCATATTTGGACTCAAATTGGGTTTACTTTTCCCTTGTTTTTCTCTATAGCCGATTTTTATATACATACATACATACATATATATATATATATATATATATATATATATATATATATATATATATATATATATATATATATATATATCTTTTTATATATTTTTATTAAATTAATTTATTACACTCAAAACCTCATACTTTTGATAGTTTATAAATACCCGTAGCTAATCCTAACGTCTTACGCGATAAACCTCAGTTTTTATGACAAACTGGAAAATTATCATTTTCAAAACAAAGTTTCCAAAAATAGATTTTCACACTCTCTTATAAGCATAACACATGAAAACAAACTCCTCGTAACTTGTTAACGCTCAAACACTTGAATGAAGTGTACTCACTCCTATGACAACACATCATGCAAACAATAATTATCTATGCCCCCTTTCACAAGTGTACTCACTCCTATGACAACACATCATGCAAACAATCATGTAAACAAAAACAAAAGACGTCGTAAACAATCATCTCACATGGAACAATTCCAACGATCACGTAAACTCTACAATCAAAATCACTTGGATAAGGTCGATCCAATATCCAGGAGTAATCACGCTCCAACATGGCTCCAGACGGCAAAAGACAATATACGAATTCCAAAACATAACACAAAACAAAAGACGTCGCACAATGGCTCAACTCCATTCTCCCACTTGCCTCCCCACTCAAATCGGTTCAACTTACTACTCACTGCTGACTCTAGATCCAAATCCACACCATCCCATCCTAACTCCCCTTCTTCTTTACTCAAACACCCATTCCTGTTTCCTAAATGTTGAGGTAGTCGACAACATGAAAAACCATCTCTATTTCTTTCTTCCAATTCCGTATGATTCACAAGTGCATACAAATCACGAGGTTTAGACTAAACCACATCTCCTTCCTATGTGAAGTGAGGACACTACCAAGGGTATTTGGTAATGGCTCCATCTCCAGAAGTCACCGTGGTTCCAAACCTCTCCACTTCTTCTCAACCAGCGTTTCCCCACAAACGTCCTCTCCTTGTCCGAACATAGATACATGCTATCGGGAACTCAGATTCTGCGGTTAGTCCACTTCATCCTACCACTTCTCTCGCATCCGATAGCGACAACGGTAGTCCAACAAAGCATCTTACGCGTGGAAGATGATATAATAAAGTCGATATACATACAATACTACGTATAGGGGATAGAATAGACATTTGAAACTCAATAAAATATCTCATAAATATAGGAAAATAGACATATAAAATACTATACTTACACATAGATCCTAAATGCAACTATATGAGGGACTCCTAAGTTATAGTCTAGGTTAAACCACCAAATTCTCTATAACCAAGGCTCTAATACCAATCTGTCACACCCCGCTATGGCGGAAACGCGCGGGTGTAACTTCATGGATATCATCACAACACATGGTGTCTATATAGAGAATAACTACATGCAATAAAAATGGCAAAGTATAGACACAAAGTGTCATAACAATACCCGAAAGGAAACAACATGATAAACTCCAAACGCATAGATAAACCACTTCCAATGCAACTAAGGTCTCGTCTAATCACTTCCTTCTATCATAACCTTAGACTGCTCACCTGAAAATGATGCTTAAAATGTCAACATAATGTTGGTGAGATTCAAAGGTTTAGACAGACACACCGTAGGCAACCGGTTAACTGTGATTATACAACATAGCAGGACAGCAAGACCAGTTATTATACAAGTAAGTACACAATCACACAATAAAAAGCAACCATTGGGACGAAACGTGTCCCCCGATCCAATTAGTTAGGACGGAACGTGTCCACCGATCCAATTTTATCATCAATTAGGTCGCATGCGCAAGCAATAGGATAAGCATCCTCCCAATTGAATCCCACACAAATTCCACCACTTGGATACAGTTCTACCCTCATCTCAGGTACAGTTCTACCCTCGATTTTCACAGCTTGGGTACAGTTCTACCCTTCACATCTCAGGTACAGTTCTACCCTCGATTTCCATACAGTTTTTTTCATCACACGATATCCACTTAGCATGCAAACACGTATAATAACACTCACAAGTCCATGCATTTAAAACACATAATCACAGTAACTTTAACACAAGCATCATTTCCATCCCAAGTTTAAAAAAAATATAAAAGTGGGACTATGAACTCACCTCAAACCCTGCAGCTTCCTCAAAACAATTCACAATCTATAACACATAAAAATAATCCACATTACACAAGGTCAAGCTAAAAGCTACAACCCATGTAATACACATATGATGGATGTCTAAGACTCATATGACCCACCTTGGATCTCCTAGACACCATACTAACCACCACCATAACCTAACACTCACTAAATCCCTTGCACTTTTAAAATCAGAAAACGCAGAATTTTTGGGTACATTCGCCCACATGAAATCACGACAATTAAAGCTCCACAACTCACACCAAAAATTTAACATGGTCTCTCATAAGCATAGAAGCTAATCCCAGAAGGCCATGGACCAATAACACACACAAGTACTCAAAAGAAAATCAAACTTGTCAACTATCAAAATTCAGATCTGAACGCACACCAAAAAGTTCCAATTAACATAAAATACTTACACAAGTTTTTATCGCGAATCCTTTTCGTGGTAGTCTAATATAACCTAATACTTAACTATTCAAGAAGGGCTAGTCAAAATACCACTTTTACAACCACAAAACACCCTCAAACTTTTACCCAAAATCTGTCCCAGTTTGACAGCTTTGACACCTTAACAAAGAAAAATCAAAAGACCAACTTCCCGACTTTGAAATCAATCATGGCTAGACTCTTTGGATAGCTCTTTCATTAAACTTCAATTTAGACCTAAAATTCGTTACTTAACTCTTCACCATCTGTCCAAACCCTAACTCAATAACTAGCATATTTTACGCTCAATTCTGTTAACCAAACATCAAAATACAATCATTAATTGATCCCAACATGTTTTAATTAATTAATTTACAGAAACTTACAAACCCTAGATCCATCATACTTAATATTACATGAATTTGAATAATTAATCAAACAATTGAACATGTATTTTAAGAATTTTACCTTGATTCTTGATTATTGCTTCCAAATTATAAACCCTAATTTTTTTCTTCTTCTTTGGCCTCCCTTGAACGACCAAAAGCATAAAAAAATGTTTGAGGGTTGTTTGGTTTGTATTTATATTAATTATGGATAATCCTTGGGCCTAATAGTCATATTTGGACTAAAATTGGGTTTCCTTTTCCCCCTTATCCCTTTTAGCCGAATTTATATAACACATACATATATATATATTTATTTTTTTTATTAAATTAATTTATTACACTCAAACCTCATACTTTTCATATTTTATGTATTCCCATATCTAAACCTAACGTTTTACGCGATAAATCTTAATTTTACGACAAACCGGAAAAATATCATTTTCAAAAATAAAGTTTGCAAAAATAGATTTTCACCCTTTATAAATGTATAACACACAAAAACAAACTCCTCGTAACTTGCTAACGCTCAAATACTTGAACGAAGACTCGCTACACAAAAACACAAAAACACCAAAAACTACACAAGTCATTTCTACACCACAAAGGTGATCAAAATGAACTTTCCCAAATTCCAAACTTTCCAAATCACAATAAAACCACTTACGCAAAGGGATTTAGTGCTAAAACTCACCTATATCACTTCAAACACCTAAGACACACCAAACAAACGTCAACCAAGTCAAGACTATCAGTCACACTGACCTGCCAAAACCACGGTTGTTACACTAGTAAAACAATGACCGACGCTCAATACCATTATACGACTACCGAAAAAGAGATGTTAGCCGTCATTTACGCCTTTGAAAAGTTTCGACCTTATTTGCTCTTGAAAAAATGCATAGTGTATACGGATCATTCGGCTCTTAAGTACTTAATGGCAAAGCAAGATGCTAAGCCACACTTAATGCGGTGGGTTCTACTCCTTCAAGAATTCAATGTTGAAATTCGAGACAAAAAGGGAGCTGAGAACCTTGCTGCCGATCATCTTTCACATTTAGAGAATCCCCATTAAAGTGTTTTCGAGAAAAAGGAAATTAACAAAGCATTTCCTCTCGAGACACTTGGGAGTTTATCACATTGTGATCCTAGTACCCCATGGTTCGCCGACTTTGCGAATTACCATGCGGGGAATTTTATTCGTAAAGGGATGCCGTTCCAACAAAAGAAGAAATTCTTCAAAGATGTTAAGCATTATTTCTGGGACGACCCCTACTTGTTTAAGATTTGTGCGGATCAAGTGATCCGGCGGTGCGTTCACAGCAAAGAAGCCGCTAAAATTCTCATGGCATGCCACAATGGACCCATGGGGGGACATCATGGTGCCAACTTCACCGCTAAGAAAGTATTTGACTCCGGCTTCTATTGGCCGACGATTTACCAGGATGCCCATGAGTTGGTTAAATCATGTGATTCTTGCCAGCGTCAAGGAAAAATTTCTCAGAGAGACGAGATGCCTCAAAATGCTATCCAAGTCTGTGAAATTTTTTACGTCTGGGGTATCGATTTCATGGGTCCATTCCCGTCTTCTCGTGGTAATAAATATATACTCGTGGCCGTCGATTACTTGTCTAAATGGGTTGCAGCAAAAGCGCTCCCCACCAATGACGCCCGAGTTGTAGTAAAATTTCTCAAAAGTCTCTTCGCACGATTTGGTGCACCTCGTGCTATTATAAGTGATCGTGGGACCCATTTCTGTAACGACCAATTCGCGAAAGTTATGCTCAAATATGGTGACACACATTGTCTTTCTACGGCATATCATCCACAGACAAGTGGACAAGTTGAGTCTCCAATCGTGGCTTAAAACGTATCTTAGAAAGGACCGTAGGTGAACATCGTGCTTCATGGGCTGATAAGTTAGATGATGCACTATGGGCTTTTCGTACAGCTTACAAAACACCCATAGGGTGCACTCCATACAAGCTGGTTTATGGGAAGGCCTGCCATTTGCCCTTTGAACTTGAGCACAAGGCCTACTGGGCCTTGAAACATGCTAATTTTGACCTTCAAACCGCGGGTGATCATCGTAAAGTTCAATTGAATGAATTAGTCGAGCTTCGTGATCAAGCCTGTGAGAATTCTTTAATCTACAAAGAGAAGACAAAGAGGATTCATGATGCTAAGATTAAAGATCGCGTCTTCAATGTTGGTAATCGAGTTCTTCTTTTCAATTCTCGATTGAAGATTTTCTCGGGCAAGTTAAAAACCCGTTGGTCTGGACCATTCACCATTACCCAAGTATTCCCTTATGGAACTATTGAGCTAGCTCAATCTAATGGTCCCAACTTTAAGGTGAATGGTCATCGTCTCAAACATTACTTCGGAGGGGACATACCACCCATGGTTGTCCCGGATCTCCAAACTTTCCCTAAGGATAACTAAATTCGGGGATCGAGTCAAGCTAATGTGACTCGGTAATCAAAAACAAGCGCTTCGTGGGAGGCACCTGTTGGGAATTCTGGTAAAATAGAATTCTGCTTATGTTACTGCTGAAGAGTTGGTTCCTGCTTAGGCAGTGTAGCTGCTGAAGACTAGTTTCAGCATAATTAGTTTCTGCGGAAGTAGATATTCCATAATTTATGTAATACAGTTAGGATATGCATGAGTTTATTTAGGAAGTTATAATGCATATCTTTTAGAAGTTTTTAGAAGATACGTTTCTTGTGAAACTGTTTAGGGTTCCTTGTGTATAAAAGGAACACACAATTATGTTTTGTATACGCTTTTGAGAAAACCTTTTCAGTATTATTAAAAGATCCATAGAGGATCAAGCATTCTTAGTATTTAGTTGTTCAACTTGTGTTTGTTTCCGCTTAAAGAATACAAGTTATAGAGATTTTATTTTAGTGTGTTTGTGATTACATAGACATAACTAACGATCCACGAGTGCTCAAAGATCTATCAAGGTCTTAGGTTCAACAAGTGGTATCAGAGACTCATTAAAGTCTCTGTAATACTAAGAACATCATTCTTACATCCTTACTTCCTAAAATACAATCAAAATAAACCAACACAATGACTGGGTCAGATAGCGAATCAGAGGTTACTCGGAACCAAAACACCACATCTATCCAACAATTCACTCTCACAAACAGTAATGCCAAGTTTCAATACCTGAAGAATGCAGAAGAATATGAACTGTGGTCTATGAAGATGCAAAATTGGATCACCAACATTGACTGGAATCTTTGGGAAGTTGTTCGTAAGGGCAACAGTCTGAAGAAACATGTCAAAGATGTTGATGGAGTGGTTACCATTCTTGGTCCTAAAACTGCTGAAGAAGTACTGGCTGTTCAAAGAGAGAATAAAGTTAGAACTATTCTACTTCAGGCAATACCAGATGATCACATGGGTGACTTTCACTACATGGAAGATGGTAAAGATATCTGGCAGGCAATCAAGGCTAGGTTTGGTGGGAATGATGAGTCAAGGAGGATGAAGAAGTCCATGTTGAAACAACAGTTTCAAGAATTCCAAATCTCTGAGGAAGAAGGCATCCACAAGGGTTATGACAGGTTTCATAGGATTCTGAGTCAATTGAATCAGCTGAAGTCTAGACCTGACAATGAGGACTGCAATGCTAAGTTTCTAAGATCTTTGCCACCTTCATGGCTGCAAGTAAGCATTGCACTCAAAGCCAAAGGAGGATTGGATATGATATCTTTTGATGATCTCTACATCAGACTTAAAACTCTTGAGCCTGATGTAAGAAGTCCAATTCGTACTTCCACTCATTCTGCCTTTGTAAGCACCTCATCAAATCAGATTCCTCATGCCTCAAGCACATATTCACCAGGATCATCTTCTCATAGCACCACTAAAACAAACAGTCAACCAAAATCGAATAACATAATGGAAGAAGTTCTTCACTCATTTGTTGCTGAGTATGAACTTCAGCAGCAACTGCCCTATGAGGATTTTGAACAAATAGATCCACTGGATATGGAGGAGATGAACTTGAAGTGGCAGTTGGCAATGATTTCTGTGAACATCAAGAGGTTTGAGAATAAGTCTGGAAGAAAGTTTGGCTTCAAGGGAAGAGATCCTGCTAGGTTTGACAGAAGGAAGGTCAAGTGCTTTACTTGTGGTCAGGCGGGTCACTTCTCAAGGGAATGCAAAGACAGAAAGGCTGGTGATGAAGTGAGATACACTACATATTAGCAGAATCAAAAGGAAGTTGGAACCTCTAAAGCTGTAAGTTTGGCTTCCAAGGCTTTGGTCACTGTGGATGAACATATCAATTGGGCAGCTCATGAGCCAGATGAAGATGATGCATCTGGTTCTGAACATGCATCTTTACTGGCATGCTGCACTACAGAAGATCAGCATGATCAATTAGCTATGATGGGCATCTCTCAAGTACATAACTGTATTTTTGGTTGTAGTGAAAGATATAGTGAACTTAAAAAGCAGTATGATGAATTGAAACCTAAGTATAATGAATGCTATGTAGAAGTAGAAGCTTATAAAAAGGCTTTAAAAACTTTAGAAAGACAAAAAGTATGGTTTCAAAAGAATCAGCTTAAATATGAAGAAAAGATAAGAGTGTTAGAAAGTGACTTGGAATGTGCTAAGATTGATTTAAGGCGTACTGAGAAAGAAAAAGCTGATGTAGTTTCTGAAAATAAAGTGCTGAAAGAGAAACCAGATGAAGATGTAGCTAGACATAAACAATGGTTAATATCAGGTGATAATCTAGCTAGCTTAATCTACGGAAGCCAGGCTGTTAACTCTGGAATAGGTTTAGGTTTTAAGAAGTATGTTGGTTTAGAAGCTAGGGATGACCTAGGTAAATCTACACCAGCAGGATTAGCTAATTATGTAAAGGAAGGTAACTTACATGCTGTACCTGGACCTATTAGAGGAGAACACATGCCCACTGATTGGTCCTAAACGGTCAACTAAATTGGCCAGGTGACGGACAACCAAGTCAAACGTCCAAAACCAACTAACCAAGGAGTACAGTGTATTCCCGGGTCGTTATGTCCCAGCGAGGTTTGCAATTGTATTTGAAAACGTTTTAAGTGATCGGGTGATTTAATAGGAGGATCAGGAATTTGATTATTATGATTACACTACAAGATTATGATTGAGAATAACTTAGAAACACTACATTAACAATTACTGATGATCAAATAACCTAAAAACGTGAGTTAAACCTAAAAATGCGCGTTTGAATTTAAAATAAACGCGAACGCGCGAAATAAAAAGTGAAACGTGAGCAAATAAAGTCCTACGAATGTGAAAATTATATTTTTACAATCTTAATGTTATAATAAAATTTTTAGAAAATTAAAATTATTTTTACAACTATTTAATTAATTAGCATTAATTAATTACTAATTATTAATTACTTTTTAATTAACTAAATTATACTAATTTATAATTAATTTCGAAAATTAACTAGAAAAATGAAAATTAAGTTTAGAAAAATCTAAAATATTATAAAACTAATTTTAAAATAGAAAATCTATTTTTTCTACTTTTTAATTATTTATTATTAATTAAAACTAATTATTTAATTAATTTAAACTAAATTAAATTATAAAAAGTACTAAATGAAAAAAGAACAATCTAAAAAAAATTCCTAAAATTATTTTAAGCTATAAGAGACCTGAGAAAAATATAAAAATGAGAAATGCTTATAAATAAGCAAGAAAATAAGCCAAAGGGCTTAAATAGAAGCTATCACTTTTTTATTTTTGGTTTTTTCTAAATTTTCTTTTACAAACTACTTTTATAACTCAAATGATGAACCTTTTACAAAACCAATTGAGCTGAAACTCAGAAATAAGCACTTGGGAAACCCAAGTGCTTAACAGGTTATTAATTTAGCTTATTAGAACTTGTGGGTTTGTGAAAAAGCTATACTTAAGCTGCTCTAAGATAAAATAAGCTAAGACAGAAAGATAATAACTTGAGATAAGGCAAACAAATCCAAATAAGCACAATAAATAAGCTTATAACACCAAATAAGCACTTTAACACTACTCAGACCTATGCAGGCCTTGAACAAGGGTCTATTGACCTCTGTGGGGTCCACAGGATTGAAAGGGGGTCAAAAGAGGGAGTTGACCTCTAAAGTTGACCAGGTCAACTCCAAAATAAGCCAATAAGCTGGGCTTATTACTTATTATTGAACTCTTTGTGCACCCTTGAACTTGGTCACAAAAACTGATGGGTCAGTATGGGGTCTTGGACAGGTCACAAAAGATAGGTCAAATAAGCTAGTGTACAATAAGCCAGGGTCTAGAATAAGCTCAGAAACCAAAAGTTCTACTAACATGCTCTCTAAAAATTCAAATTACTAGGGGTGGGGTCTACTGGGTAAGTCACAGTAAGCAAAAGAACATACGCAGAATGCCATGGTGCAGGGGAGGTTGCACTCCCTGCAGCCTCAAGGAAGGTGATGCACACTCTTCATAAAAAATCACAAAAATGATCTGATTGTTGATTTTTGTAGTTTAGGTGGTAGGTTATAAGCACAACAAATTTCAGGTCCCCAATCAATCCACAAAAATCAGGAAAATTCCCCCCAAAAAGTGGGATTCTGCCCATTCAAGTAATTTTGACTTTTTGAGATTTTTAGCTAAATTGACTTTTATGAGATTTGACCTCTTTCTACTGATTCATGCTTATGATTTAAGCTAAAATGAACCTGAATCCAGTAAGCTCAACAGGTTTTAGAGCTAAAGTGATGCTTATGAAACTTACACTGCTAAAGTCAAAGAGTAATGAAATCAAGAAGTAAAATTTGACTTTTTAAATACAACCATTGGGTTTCAAAGTTTGACTAACCTAATATGACATAATGTGATATGTTTAAACTGGAAATGACAACTGAAACAGCCCTTAGCACATGAGAACTAGTAAATCCAAACACACCTTTAAAACTGATATACACAACTTTTCAAAGCTTTTCAAAGATTTAACACACCAATGTGATTTCAAACTTTGAAACTTACTACTATTCATTGATTTGAGCTTAGGAATACTATTAAAAACAACAATAGACTAAGGTTACTTAATATGCTAAATTGACTGAAAAAAAATGTAATACCAAGTTATGATGAAAATTTGCAAACAAGCAATAAAGACTAAGCTTAAATATCAATATCCTACACTAGGTAAGCCACAAAACACAGAGAGGAGCAAAAAACAATAAGCAATTGAACAGTAGTAGATGAGATAATAAGAAAAGTCCTTACAAAAGCATTCCTGCTAAGCTATTAAGAACCAAGAACCAAAGATTTCTTCCTACTACTCCCCCAGGAGTTCTAAACCAGAGCCATCCATGATTCACTCTGCTCCAAAGTCTTTTCTTCATGATTCTGCATAGTTTTTTTTATTTTATTTCTAGTTTTTTGTATTTTTGCTTTTTTGATGCTAAGCTGATTTTTATGGTTTCTACAAGCCTTAATAAGCTTATGGGAGCTTATGTGAGCCTAAAGAGTCCAGAGAAACAACTATAAATAACAATTAAACTTTCTTGAAGATTTTGAAATAAAATGGGATTTCACAAACTGAGAATTCAACTGAAACTTTGAATTTTATTAATTAAAACTTCAAACTTACAACATTACAACTGAAATTACACTTGCTTAAACTAATTTTGACTACAAAAGACCTAACCATAAATTCGACATAAATAAAATTAAGCTAACATCTACTACTCTCCTCAAACTGCTTCTTCTGCCTTTTATATATGAAGATTAGGGTTTGGGAACCCTTCCTGAGCAAATCCCACTCATTTCCTTGGCCATTGGATATGTAGCTTTTAATCTGGACCCCTGAAGGATTTTGGCACCCAAAAACTCTTTGTCATTTTCTTTTGATAATTGAAGCCAGGGGAGATTGTTTGGACTGGGGTGCTTGTTTGGTTAGGCAAGGGGAGGGTTGAAGAGTTACAAGGGGTAACAAGCTAGGGGTGATGATGGTTGGTGTTTGGAGTGTTGCAGTGAGTGGGGGGTGAGGTGGAAGGGGAAGGTCAAAGGTGGAGTAGGGTATGGGCCAGGAAGTTGGCTTGGGAGTTATAAGGGTTTGTGTTTGGTTTTAGATATTAAAGGGTCCGGTTGGTTTGTATAGGATTTAAGCCCAAGGACCACTTTTGTAATTTTGGATGTTTGAGGGCTGAAACTATAATTTCCCATAAGTTATCAAAAGGACTTAAATTGCCAATCATGAATAGTACAAGGATTAAATATGATAAATTTCAATTATTAAAACCTAAGGACTAATTTTGCCATTTTTGAAACTTGAGGGTAAAAGTTGCCAATTTGTTAAAACTTTCATCCAGGGATTAATTTTGAACAAGTTTGATTATCCAAGGACCAAAGTTGACTTTTTATTCATTTTTAACCTTCAGGGACTAGTTTGTCAATTTATGAAACTTGAGGGACTGAAACTGCCAATTATGCAAACTTTGTTCGTTTTTCATTTGTTTTCAAACATTTTGCATCTGAAACATATAAAACACAATTCTTGGATTAATTTCTGTATTTTGATGCATTTCTGAGTGTTTTTGGATGTTTTGGCAGTTCAGATATGATAAAAATGATGAGTATTTACACACTCATCAATCCCCCACACTAAACTATTGCTAGTCCCTAGCAATATTTTGAGAAAACTTAATGGATTTGAATCTCTTTACCAAAAGCCATTACTTCTGGAGTAGCCAAATGTTTCAGTTCAAGTAAGAACTATGGTACACTAATAACCATATGATTTTGAGCAAACCACCAGCTTTCAACGGATTTGATTTGTCTTTACCAGAAGCCGTTTGCTTCTGGACTAGCCAACTCTTTGATGGATTACAGTCATCATCTTGGTGAGTTGATTACCAATTATGGCTTTCCAATGCCTTTACTACAAGCCATAACCTTGCGGGCTAGCCAACTCTTTTACTTTTTAGGATATGGTGAGTTGAGATACCATACAATTTTGGGCAAATTGCAAGCCATAAACAGATTTGAGATATCTTTACTAAGAGCCGTTTGCTTTTGGATTAGCCAATCCTTTTGTCGATTAGACATGGTGGACTGATAACCACAAAAATTTTGAAATAAAGTGAAAAAATTTTGAAAATTTTGGGCCAAAAACGGGGGTACTAGAGGATATAATGTGATAAAATTCGCTAGAATTCCCCCCCCCCCCCCCCCCCCCACACTTAGAATTGAATATTGTCCTCAATATTCAAAGTCCCGGCTATTATGCTGATTCTTTGAACGCAAAAAGATAATATTATAAGCTAACTGTGGAAATATCATTTTTCATTTTTCACTTTATTTATATGTACATACAAACACACATTTTTTTTCAAAGATATATACATTTCAAACAGCTGCAGGGGACGGCCACTCCCCACACTGGGGTGTTAGAAAGTAGAAGAAGTCAGAGACATGGGTGAAAACCCATGTTGTTGCTACTGTTTTTTTTTATCGAGTCGCTAGCTTGACTCGATCCCCGAATTCAATTGTCCTTGGGGAAAGTTTGGAGATCCGGGACACCCATGGATGGTATTTCCTCTCCAAAGTAGTGTCTCACACGATGCCCATTCACTTTGAAATTAGGACCGTCATTTTGAGATAATTCGACGGTGCCATAAGGATAAACCTTTGCTACAGTGAATGGACCAGTCCATCGGGTTTTGAGCTTTCCCGAGAAGATCTTAAGTCTAGAGTTGAAAAGTAGGACTCGATCACCAACGTTAAAAACGCGGTTCTTGATTTTTGAGTCATGAATCTTCTTTTTCTTTTCCTTGTAGATCAAAGAGTTCTCGTAAGCTTGATCACGAAGTTCATTTAATTCATTCAATTGAACTTTTTGATGATCACCCGCAGTTTTGAGGTCTAAATTTGCATGCTTGAGGGCCCAATAGGCTTTATGCTCAAGCTCGATCGGAAGATGGCACGCTTTCCAGTACACAAGCTTGTAAGGCATACACTCGATGGGTGTTTTGTAAGCTGTACGGAAAGCCCAAAGTGCATCATCTAATTTATCCGACCACGATGCACGATTTTCACCAACGGTTCTTTCCAATATTCTCTTAATGCCTCGATTGGAAACTTCTACTTGTCCACTTGTTTGAGGGTGGTACGCAGTAGAAAGACGGTGAGTTACACCATACTTTTGCATGACTTTATCAAATTTGTCATTACAAAAATGCGTACCACGATCACTGATTATAGCACGTGGAGTTCCAAATCGAGCAAAAAGAGCTTTTAAAAACTTCACAACAACTCGGGCATCATTAGTAGGTAAAGCTTTCGCTTCAACCCATTTTGACTAATAGTCAATAGCCACGAGTATGTACTTGTTTCCATGAGATGATGGAAATGGCCCCATAAAGTCGATGCCCCAAACGTCAAAGATTTCACAAACTTGAATTGCATTTTGTGGCATTTCATTCTTTTGTGAAATATTCCCATGACGTTGACAAGCGTCACAAGATTTGACCAATTCTTGGGCATCCTTATAAATCGTGTGCCAATAGAATCAGGAATCAAACACCTTTTTGGCGGTGTAATTAGGATTATGGTGTCACCCCGTGGGGCCAGCATGGCAAGCCTTGAGAATGTCATTGGCTTCCTGTCCATAAACACATCGCCGGATGACTTGATCCGCACAGATTTTGAAAAGGTAGGGGTCGTCCCAGAAGAAATGTTTCACATCTTTAAAGAATTTATTTTTCTGTTGGGACGACATCCCTTTCACCACAAAGTTACCCGCATGGTAGTTTGAAAAATCGACAAACCATGGGGTAACAGAATCTACACGAAAGGTAACCGCATTGAGAGTTTCGAGAGGGAAGGTTTCATTAATTTCTTTCCTCTCGAAGACATCTTGGTGGGGGCATTCCAAACGGGAGAGATGATCAGCAGCTAGGTTCTTAGCTCCTTTTTTTTTATCATGAATAATGATATCAAATTCTTGCAAGAGGAGAACCCAATGGAGTAGTCTCGGCTTTGCATCTTGTTTTGCAAAGAGGTACTTCAAAGCCGAGTGATCCGTATACACTATGCTTTTGGTGAATATCAAGTATAGCCGGAATTTTTCAAAGGCATACACCACAGCTAATAATTCTTTTTCAGTGGTGGTGTAATGACTTTGAGCCTCGGTCATTGTCTTGCTTGCATAGTGTATAGGTTGAAAGTGTTTTTTTTTTTGTTGCCCCAAGACTGCCCCTATTGCATAATCACTAGCATCACACATGAGTTCGAAGGGCAAGTCCCAATCGGGGGCAACAAGAATTGGTGCCTCAGTAAGCTTTTTCTTCAATGTTTCAAAAGCTTTGATGCACGAGGAGATGGGTCATAGGCCGGGCGATCTTGGAAAAATCTTGAATAAACCTACGATAGAAACCGGCATGACCCAAAAAGCTCCTAATACCTTTGACGGTAGTGGGATGAGGTAATTTTGCAATGACATCAATTTTGGCTTTGTCAACCTCAATCCCATTCTTTGAAATTTTATTGCCGAGGACAATGCCCTCTTTGACCATAAAGTGACTCTTCTCCCAATTTAGACATAACCTTGTGTCTTCACAACGTTTGAGCATGTTGTCTAAATAGGAGAGACATGATTGAAACGAATCCCCAATGACCGAAAAATCGTCCATAAAGACCTCCATAGTTTTCCCGATCATGTCAGAAAATATGGCCATCATACATCTTTGAAACGTACCCGGAGCATTACATAAACCAAATGGCATACGTTTATAAGCAACTTTTCTTGATCTTGTGGATCAATGGGAATCTGAAAGTAACCCGAGAAACCATCGAGGAAGCAATAATACTCATTCCCCGCTAATCTCTCTAACATCTGATCCATAAAGGACAGAGGAAAATGGTCTTTGTGGGTGGCGTCATTTAACTTACGATAGTCAATGCAGACACGCCAACCCGTAACCAATCGAGTTGGAATCAACTCGTTTTCCTTGTTTGTGACAACCGTAATGCCACCCTTTTTTGGAACACAGTGTATTGGGCTCACCCAAGGACTGTCCGAGATAGGGTAAATCAATCCGGCATCAAGAAGTTTTAAAACTTCTTGTTTGATGACCTCATGAATTTTTGGATTCACCCTTCTTTGTTGTTGGACTGCTGGTTTAAATTCATCCCCCATTAAAATCTTGTGGGTACAAAATTCAGGGTCAATGCCCTTGATGTCGGAGAGTCTCCAAGCAATTGCTTGTTTATGTGACTTCAGAACCTTTATTAGAGCAGTCTTTTCCTCAACACTTAAATCTTTAGCAATTATGACGGGTAATTTATCATCACCCTCCAGAAATGCATATTCAAGATGAGGCGGCAAGTCCTTAAGTTCAACCACCGGAAAGTCATCAGTTTTCTCAACATTTTTTACTTCCTCTTTATGAAGTATTTGTGGTAGAACAGGAAGAGGAGATGGATCTTCATTTAGTAATTTCTCAAGTAAGAGAATATCCCTCTCAGGGTCAATCTCTTGGTTATCGATTCCCTCGGGAATCGAATCACTTTTGAGAAAGGCCTCAATTTCTTCTAAGATGAAGTCACTTCCCTCAAACGGAGTGAGGGAAGGAGAAGAATTGGCAATGATGGGATGAGAAGATTGAGTGAGGTTTTTACTCGAAGAATCATCAATGAAACCTAAAACCTCTTGAGCGTATTCCTCAGCAGCAATATCGATGACATCTATTTGGTTTACCGATTCAGAGTCATAATTGGAGGAGTACCTCGAAGTTTGATCGAGGTTGAAGGTGACAGCTTCAGTTCCAACACGCAATGTGATCTCTTGCTCAAATACATCGATGAGAGGACGCCCAGTTCTAAGGAATCCCCTTCCAAGAATTATCAAAGTCAACAATCACAAAATCTGCCGGAAAATGGAACTTTCCCACTTTAATGAACACATCCTCGGCAATGCTAAGAGGACGTGATATTGAATGATCGGAAAGCTCTAAAGTCATGCACGTGGGAGTAAGTTCGGGAAGAGATAGTTTCTTCCACACAAAATATGGCATAACGTTAATGCTAGCACCAAGATCGGCCAAGCCGAAGCATTCAACCATCCCAGGAAAAATACATGGAATGAGGAATTTTCTGGGATCTCCAAGCTTCTCGGGAAGCTTTTTCAAAAGAACTGCTGAGCAGTTCTCATTTAGAGGAGTTCTTGCCATCTCGAAGAGTTTTTCCTTATTACTTAACAGATTCTTGATTGTTGATGCGAATTTAGGCATCAAGATGACAGCATCCGCGAAGCTAATGTCAAAGTGCAAATCTTGAAAGATTTGGAAAAATTTATCCATTTGGTGACTAGCCTTTTCTCGGAGCTTTTGCTCATTCAAGCGTGATGGGTAAGGAATAGAAGTTTTGGATTTAGGGTTCTCAACTGGAGTCTCAGGTGGATCAAAGACAACTCCAGGTTTTGGCATGGTTTCTGGGACAACCTGAGGGTGGACATGTGCGGTACTTCGGGGACCATTAGATTGCACCTTGTCCTTTGTCACCTCAGGTTCACGTTCCACTACCTTTGGAGGAGAGGAAGAAGAGGTAGTAGGAATCACGGGTTCCTTATATGAAACACCACTACGAGTTGTGATCGCTTTTGCATCGCCCCTCGGATTAGCGATCGTATTGCTAGATAAAGTAGTACCTGAGCCCGAGGGTCGATCATTTAAAGACTTCCTGATGTCAGAAATCTGGCTGACTAACAACTTGTTCAATTCTTCTTGGGACTTCATGAATTGTTTCGACAACTCGTCAGATGAAGGCCCAGTTGGAATAATGGCATGATTGTTAGGAACATTTGGTGCACGATTGTTTTAGTTGGGACCTTGATTTTGGAAATTTCCTTGAGTTTGATGTTGGAAATTCCTTTGATTATGGCTGTTATTTTCATGAAAGTACCCTTGGTTGAGGTTACCCTGACCTTGGTTTCGATTAAAGTTTCCTTGATTTTGGAAACCTTGGTTTTGGAAACCTTGGTTTTGACTTTGAAAACCGTGACCCTGATTGAAATTACCTTGGTTTTGATAACCTTGGTTCATTCTATTTTGATTCTGGTTACGGTTTTGGACATTTTGGTTTTGATTAAAACCAGGTGGTCCAGGGTAATGATTAGGACGATAGTTCGGGTCCATAGAAGGGCGGTATTGATTGCCTCCTTGATTTGAAGACCCGGCTATAGCATGAGCTTCATATGGGGAACCATCAGTAGTTGTGCAATTGTAGTAGGCATGAGGCCCACCACAAGTCACATAGACTTCCACTTTTTTAACCTCAGCAGGTGGAGGATGTTGTGGAAAGGAAACTTTTTTCTGTTGGGCGAGAACCAAAGCTTGAATAGCTTCAGTGAGCTTGTCAATCTTAGCATCCGTGCTAGATTGACTCATAGAAGATGAAGTGGAAGGACCCGCATTAATTTGAGAAACAACCGGCTTGCTTCGTGTAGAGCGGACCTTGGACTTGTTTTCTATGATTTGCAAAGCTTCTTTGGTGGTTCTACTCAAGAAATTACCTCCCGCGGAGACATTGAGTGAATCCTGATCAGCTTGGCTCACGCCATTGTAAAAAGTATCGAGTTGCATCAACTCTGAGAAACCATGATGTGGACACTTGCCAAGTAATTCTTTGAAATGATCCCACGATTCACCAAATGATTCATCATATTTCTGAGTGAACTTGGTGATTTCGTTCTTAAGACTCGTGGTCTTTGAAGGTGGGAAGAATTCATTAACAAACTTTTTTACCAAATCTTCCCATGTCTCAATTGAGCGAGGGGGTTGTTTCTCAAGCCAAATCCGAGCTTGACCCTTTAGGGAGAATGGGAAGAGAAGAAGCTTGAT
Source organism: Artemisia argyi (assembly GCA_030686995.1). Taxonomy (NCBI): domain Eukaryota; kingdom Viridiplantae; phylum Streptophyta; class Magnoliopsida; order Asterales; family Asteraceae; genus Artemisia; species Artemisia argyi. The sequence goes on along the minus strand of CM060683.1, from coordinate 187,459,437 downwards.
TGCTCCACAAGGGACATTCTTGTACTTGATGGTTGATGTGATTTTATTGAACCATCGAATGTGAGCATGAGGATCGTCCCTCTCAAAACCGTAGAATTGACTTGAGGTTACAAGATTGAGTAACCCGGTTTTGAGCTCAAAACTATCAGCCACGATGGCTGGAACAACAATGGCATCTCCGTAACCCACGATGGGTGCTTGGAGAAGCTCATACATGGGGCGGTCTTCCGCCATGGTGACAGCTGGAGTGGAAACAGTATGGATCTCAGATCGGACTGTTGGTGCTGAACGTCTACGAGGTCTTCTAGGTTTCTTTACAAGCTCACGAAATGGGCTCGTGGACCTAGAAGAACGAGTGCGCATGCACTAGGGATAAAAACCAATCAAAACAAAATCGAGGCAAATCAACAGTGAACTTAAACCAAAAATCACAAATGAATGGCTTCTTTAAGAAAGGTACACCACTCACAAGGATACAAAGGCAAGTTTTAATCTTTTGTTTGGGAACTTATTATGTTCACAGCCCCAGTTGGTAAGTGTTCTGCCTTGGTTTGCGACGGTTTATTTTTATGTAATTATTATTCACAAGAAAGAGACGAATGTTTTTGGGTTTTTGTGTATGGGTTAAAAACTTTTGGACAATATTTTTGGTATCGTTTCGTTTACCAAAATCGTATTTCTTAAAGAATCACCTTAAAAGAAACGCGATATAGAAAACGCAACGATCTGTTTTGTTTGTTTTTTATTTTTTTGGTGTTGTTAACACTTTAGGAAAAGTGTTAATGACGTTTTTGTATTATGATTTAAATTTACAAAAAGGTGGTGGTGTTTATACAGTGATGAACGAAAAACCACTAATCTCTAAAAAACCTTTTGAATACGCAGCTACCTCCCAGGCAGCGGCGCCAAATTTTGATTGGTCCTAAACAGTCAACTAAATTGACCAGGTGATGGTCAACCAAGTCAAACATCTAAAACCAACTAACCAAGGAGTACAGTGTATTCCCGGGTCGTTATGTCCCAGCGAGGTTTGCAATTGTATTTGAAAACGTTTTAAGTGATTGGGTGATTTAACAGGAGGATCAGGAATTTGATTATTATGATTACACTACGAGATTATGATTGAGAATAGCTTAGAAACACTATATTAACAATTACTGGTGATCAGATAACCTAAAAACGTGAGTTAAACCTAAAAATGCGCGTTTGAATTTAAAATAAACGCGAACACGCGAAATAAAAAATAAAACGTGAGCAAATAAAGTCCTACGATTGTTAAAATTATATTTTTACAATCCTAATGTTATAAGAAAATTTTTAGAAATTTTAAATTATTTTTACAACTATTTAATTAATTACCATTAATTAATTACTAATTATTAATTACTTTTTAATTAACTAAATTATACTAATTTATAATTTATTATGAAAATTAACTAGAAAAATGAAAATTAAATTTAGAAAAATCTAAAATATTATAAAACTAATTTTAAAACAGAAAATCTATTTTTTCTACTTTTTAATTATTTATTATTAATTAAAACTAATTATTTAAATAATTTAAACTAAATTAAATTATAAAAAGTACTAAATGACAAAAGAAAAGTCTAAAAAAATTCCTAAAATTATTTTAAGCTATAAGAGACCTGAGAAAAATATAAAAATGAGAAATGCTTATAAATAAGCAGGAAAATAACCCAAAATGATTAAATAGAAGCTATCACTTTTTTTGTTTTTGGTTTTTTCTAAATTTTCTTTTACAAACTACTTTTATAACTCAAATGATGAACCTTTTACAAAACCACTTTAGCTGAAACTCAGAAATAAGCACTTGGGAAACCCAAGTGGTTAACAGGTTATTAATTTAGCTTATTAGAACTTGTGGGTTTGTGAAAAAGCTATACTTAAGCTGCTCTAAGATAAAATAAGCTAAGACAGAAAGATAATAACTTGAGATAAGGTAAACAAATCCAAATAAGCACAATAAATAAGCTTATAAAACAAAATAAGCACTTTAACACTACTCAGACCTATGTAGGCCTTGAACAAGGGTCTATTGACCTCTGTGGGGTCCACAGGATTGAAAGGGGGTCAAAAGAGGGAGTTGGCCTCTAAAGTTGACCAGGTCAACTCCAAAATAAGCCAATAAGCTGGGCTTATTGCTTATTATTGAACTCTTTGTGCACCCTTAAACTTGGTTACAAAAACTGATGGGTCAGTATGGGGTCTTGGACAGGTCACAAAAGATAGGTCAAATAAGCTAGTGTACAATAAGCCAGGGTCTAGAATAAGCTCAGAAACCAAAAGTTCTACTAGCATGCTCTCTCAAAATCCAAATTACTTGGGGTGGGGTCCACTGGGTAAGTCACAGTAAGCAAAAGAACATAGGCAGAATGCCCTGGTGCAGGGGAGGTTGCACTCCCTGCAGCCTCAAGGAATGTGATGCACACTCTTCATAAAAAATCACAAAAATGATCTGATTGTTGATTCTTGTAGTTTAGGTGGTAGGTTATAAGCACAACAAATTTCAGGTCCCCAATCAATCCACAAAAATCAGGAAAATTCCCCCCAAAAAGTGGGATTCTGCCTATTCAAGTAATTTTGACTTTTTGAGATTTTTAGCTAAATTGACTTTTATGAGATTTGACCTCTTTCTACTGATTCATGCTTATGATTTAAGCTAAAATGAACCTGAATCCAGTAAGCTCAACAGGTTTTGAAGCTAAAGTGATGCTTATGAAACTTACACTGCTAAAGTCAAAGAGTAATGAAATCAAGAAGTAAAATTTGACTTTTTAACTACAACCACTGGGTTTCAAAGTTTGACTAACCTAATATGACATAATGTGATATGTTTAAACTGGAAATGACAACTGAAACAGCCCTTAGCACATGAGAACCAGTAAATCCAAACACACCTTTAAAACTGATATACACAACTTTTCAAAGCTTTTCAAAGATTTAACACACCAATGTGTTTTCAAACTTTGAAACTAACTACTATTCACTGATTTGAGCTTAGGAATACTAATAAAAACAAAAATAGACTAAAGTTACTTAATATGCTAAATTGACTGAAAAAAATGTAATACCAAGTTATGATGAAAATTTGCAAACAAGCAATAAAGACTAAGCTTCAATATCAATATCCTACACTAGGTAAGCCACAAAACACAGAGAGGAGCAAAAAAAAAAAAAAGCAATTGAACAGTAGTAGATGAGATATTAAGAAAAGTCCTTACAAAAGCATTCCTGCTAAGCTATTAAGAACCAAGGACCAAATATTTCTTCCTACTACTCCCCCAGGAGTTCTAAACCAGAGTCATCAATGATTCACTCTGCTCCAAAGTCTTTTCTTCATGATTCAGCATAGTTTTTTTTATTTTATTTCTATTTTTTTTTTTTTTTTGTATTTTTGCTTTTTTGATGCTAAGCTGATTCTTATGGTTTCTACAAGCCTTAATAAGCTTATGGGAGCTTATGTGAGCCTAAAGAGTCCAGAGAAACAACTATAAATAACAATTAAACCTTCTTGAAGATTTTGAAATAAAATGGGATTTCACAAACTGAGAATTCAATTGAAACTTTGAATTTTATTAATTAGAACTTCAAACTTACAACATTACAACTGAAATTACACTTGCTTAAACTAATTTTGACTAAAAAAGACCTAAACATAAATTCGACATAAATAAAATTAAGCTAACATCTACTACTCTCCTCAAACTGCTTCTTTTGCCTTTTATATATGAAGATTAGGGTTTGGGAACCCTTCATGAGCAAATCTCTCTCATTTCCTTGGCCATTGGATATGTAGCTTTTAATCTGGACCCTTGAAGTGTTTTGGCGCCCAAAAACTCTTTGTCATTTTCTTTTGATAATTGAAGCTAGGGGACATTGTTTGGACTGGGGTGCTTGTTTGGTTAGGCATGGGGAGGGTTGAAGTGTTGCAGGGGGTAACAGGCTAGGGGTGATGATGGTTGATGTTTGGAGTGTTGCAGTGAGTGGGGGTGAGGTGGAAAGGGAAGGTCAAAGGTGGAGGTTTGACCCCTGGTTTAATATTAAACCTGGGTGGGCTGGAGTAGGGTATGGGCCAGGAAGTGGGCTTGGGAGTTATAAGGGTTTGTGTTTGGTTTTAGATATTAAAGGGTCCGGTTGGTTTGTATAGGATTTAAGCCCAAGGACCAGTTTTGTAATTTTTGATGTTTGAGGGCTGAAACTATAATTTCCCATAAGTTATCAAAAGGACATAAATTGCCAATCATGAATAGTACCAGGGTTAAATATGATAAATTCCAATTATTAAAACCCGAGGACTAATTTTGCCATTTTTGAAAGTTGAGGGTAAAAGTTGCCAATTTGTGAAAACTTTCATCCAGGGATTAATTTTGAACAAGTTTGATTATCCAAGGACCAAAGTTGACTTTTTATTCATTTTTAACCTTCAGGGACTAGTTTTGTCAATTTATAAAACTTGAGGGACTGAAACTGGCAATTATGCAAACTTTGTTCATTTTTCATTTGTTTTTAAACATTTTGCATCTGAAACATATAAAACACAATTCTTGGAATAATTTCTGTATTTTGATGCATTTCTGAGTATTTTTGGATGTTTTGGCAGTTCAGATACGATAAAAATGTTGTGTATTTACACACTCATCACCCACTGACCTGTCCATAACTGTTGACTTTGATGGATCACACCATCTATATGGCAAAAAGTCAAGTGACTTGCCAGACCCTAATTCTAAATCTACTGACTTTGTCTCTTATTCTGACAGTGACAAGTCTTCTGACCAAGGGTCTACTTCATATACCAGTTGTGATTCAAGTGAAAAGTCTGACTCACCTAGGCAGTCACTCAAGACCACACCTAAGTCCAAAGTAGCTGATAATGAACCCAAAATAAAAACTGTGACTTATTCTGTTAAACACAATTTTGTTTCTAGTTCTGTTTCTGATAAGTTTATGTGTAATAATCAAAGTTGTGTTAAGGATAAGTCTTTTAAGAAGAAAACTTCTTTTGTGTGTGGTAGTAAGTCTCATCTCATTAAAGACTGTGATTATCATGAGAATAGGATGGGTGTTTCCTATGGACAGCAGACCTCTAGACCCAAATGGAATAATGTTGCTAGTATTCCTCCATTTGTCTCACAAGCACATGTAAAAACCAGCAGACCCAATCCTGCTGATAATTCAGTTTCTGCTGATAAGTCAGTTCCTACTGGTAGGCCAGTTTCTGCTGGTAGATCTTTTTCAGCTCATTGGAAAAGACATGTTGCTAGACCATTCTACATACCTATTAGCACTTACTTTCAGAATGGTTTTTGGCCTGGTTATTATGACCCAAGGTATATGGTGGGGGGGGGGGGGGGGGACAAGATGGGATACTGGTGTTAAGCCCTCAACAGGTTGTTCTTGGACAAATAAAAGAAAAGGTTCATTCTGGGTACCCAAGAACAATAGTCTTTGTCAGGTGCACTGATTAAGGGGAGGCATAAGCCTAAGGGGAGGCTTATTGTTGTATTCTAACCATTTTTGCAGCTGTTGGATCCTCATAAGCCTAAGGGGAGGCTTAGTGTTTCTACTGACACTACATTTTTCTTTGGTTTCTACTGATGCTTGATGGTATATTTTCCATATTTTGTATTTCTTTTTCTTTCTTTCTTCTATTATTAAAAAAAATTAAAAAAAATAATAATAAAAAAAAAAAAAAAAAAAAAAAAAAACTAACATATATTTGTATAGTTTTGTGTATGTTGTTTGCAGGATTTGGTGTTGATTATTTCTACACCTTCTCTGGTTATCAACTTACCTGATGTTGACTATTCCATCAACAAGTTGGCTAGTCCAAAGGGTACAGCTTTGGTAATGACATGTCAAATCTGTTGATAGCTGTAATAGTTTGCTAAAAACTATGGGGTACTCAACTCACCCATGCTTAACAGCTGAGAGTTGGACGGTTCTCAATTGACCATGGATTTTTCCTTTATGGATTCCCAATAATTGACTAGCCTACAAGTGTATGGCTTGTGGTAAAGGCAGTGGAAAACCATATTTGGTATTCAATTTACCAAGGTGATTTAATCAACCAAAATAATTGACTAGTCCTGAGCAAACGGCTACAGGTAAAGACAACTCAAATCCGTTTATAGCTGATGATTTGCTAAAAATCATATGGTCATCGGTGTACCATAGTTTTTGAACTGAAACATTTGGCTACTCCAGTAGTAATGGCTATTGGTAAAGAGACATCAAATCCATTATTTTCAATGATTCACCTCTCATAGGAGTTAACACACCTGGATGTGATGAGAATAGTATGAAACTCATATGTTTTGATGTACATTTGGTCATTTGTTGCTGCAAAGCATGGTGTATGTGGAAAACTAGAAGAGGGGGGTTGAATAGTTTTACGTCCTTTTAAAATTTATAAAAACAAGTTTGTTTTAAAAACTTCGATTCTAGTTTATGTGATCACAATACTTGCACTATATGAACAATTATATAGTAACTAACTAACTAAGCTAATATAGTAAAGGTAAATAAGTAAGTAATGAAAAGAGTTGGAGAGATCAAACCACAACACAAGGATTTATAGTGGTTCGGCTACAAGGTCACCTTCCTTGTTCCTACTCCACTCCCCGAGTCACCTACTCGAGAGTTTTCTTCACTATGTCAACAAACTCCCTTATGGCGGAGAAAACCTTACACACCAATTTACACACCACAACTACGTCACAACTTGATCACAACTTCTACACAACTTCTTCACACCTATTTACTTCACACCTATCTTCTTCACACCTTTCTTCTTCACACCTATCTTCTTCACTTCAATCTACTTCACACCTATCTTCTTCACAACTACACTACTTCACTACTAATCAACTTCTACTTCCTACACAACTTCTATTTCTTCTAAACTACTTATTACAAACACAACACAACTTCACAAATGATATATATACACTATGCACAACTACTCTTCAATACTTCTTGAACTTAGTTGTAGAAGGAGTGTTCTTCTTTTGCACTTTGGATGAGGATGGATGATAAGGGATTGAATCACTTGAAACAAGGATTAATATACAAATGATCAAAGGGTTTTAGAGGATGTTTAGAGAGTTTGAGATCTGAAAATTTCATGCAAAAGGTGAGAAAAATTCCAGATTTAAGGTGGTATTTATAGGCAACAAATTCTGACAGAGGAGCGTAGCCGGTCCCCTTAAATCAAGGTCGGCCCCTTTAAAATTAAGGGGACCGCCCCTTATAATTAAGGGGGCCGCCCAGCTGTAACGGCCAGAATTTTTGTTTTTTAGTGGGGAAAGTTTATTTGGTGAAAAACTAACTGATTTTGGTTAAAATTTTGAAATCATATATTTAGTATGATTAAAACATTTTTCTTTATTACCAAAAGTGTTTTTCAAAAATATATAATATGTTTATACAATTAAATAAACTTTGTATTAGTTAATTAAATACCCCTTTGATCATGAGATGTATTAAACACTTGTTTATCCATACCTTAAGTGATTAAGTTGGATATAGTGATATAAACTAGCTTAATACTTGTTTACGTAGTAATCTTACATTTGATGAGTTTACATTTTGTGATCGTCAAAATATAGAGATATCGAAAAATATAAATAACATTTTCATACATTATTTATGTCAACAATCTCCCCCTTTTTGATGATTACAAAATCTAAACTCATTAATCGAAAATTAGTATATATACAAGTATTCTTGTGAGTTTATATCACTTCTCCCCCTTTTTGTTAGCATCAAAAAGGTTATCCCGATTTTATAGAAGCTCCCCCTTGAAGTATACTCCCCCTCGTTTTGAGGTCAAAAAGAAATCGAGATATGGATATCTTGCAAAAATATTTAGTGGACAAGCAACATATATATGTATATAGCATGCAAGAGTAGAGACTAAACATAACCATAACATTAATAAAGTTAAATAGATACATCAAGCATTACATTAACAAACATAACAAGTAATGCAACTAACAAAAGCCTTAAAGGCTTACAATCATCACTTAAATAATAAACCAAAGCTCAAACATGAGAGTCCTCTCTAGAGCTTGCCATCCAAAATGGTTTAAGATAATTTTATTTGTAAGACACCAAGCATGTTTAATTGGGAGGAATGGATGGTGAACATGGAGATGGTGATGGAGGAGGAGTGTTTGTTGATGGTGGTGGAGGAGTTGTGTTTGTTGTTGGTGGTTGATGCAACAAGTTTTCAATGTGAGAAAACATGTATTGCATTTCATCTTTTAGTCCAAACACAATTGTTCGGTTGTGGATGCAACAAAGCCAAGTGTCTCCATGAGCTTCAAGTAGGCTCCGTGGGACGGGGTTATAGGTTGGTGGATTGACTGTGGATGATGAGAAGTGTGCATCAAGAGGTGTTAATGGTGATAATGAGAGAGTGAGTGCAAGAGTTGTGTTTTCATTGGTAGGTTGTGATGGTTGATCAATTGTTAAAGGAGATAAGTGGGTGTTTATGTAGTCATTTATGGATGAAGTGGATGGTATGGAGGAAGTAGAGTTTCCATTTGTTGATGGTGTTTTGGAGGGTGCATTTGGTGCACTAGGAGATGAGCATTGAGGTGGTGGTGATGGGGTGATGTTGTCTTCATTTGTAAGATCAATGAATAGTTGTTTTGGTGGAATAATGACAAGTTTTTGTTTCTTGGCATTGTTTGAATAGGTGGTTCTTGGTGATGACATGATAATAAGATGATGTTTGATGAAGGTTGAGGATGATGGAATGAGAATTAAACATGCATGGGGATTATATAGGATGAAAACATGTTTAAAAGTGGAATTAATTTGAAATTGTAATGTTAGATTCCAAAATCAGTTTAGTTTTTAAAGGAAATGGTAGCTGGGACTAGCAAAATAGATCACAAGGTGCAAAAGAAAACAGTGTAAAAACTCCCTTAAATGGAGGCCGGTCCCCTTAATTTTAAGGGGGCCGTCCATCTGACGACCCAGAAATCAAAATTTTTCAAAAATTTTCTGAAAAAATGTTATATTTTGTTTTGTTTTTGCAGCAAGCTCTATTTGGACATTTCACATTTGTTTTGGTCTATTAGAAAGCATACATGTTATATGTAAACTAATCATGCAAGCATATAAATAGATTAAGTAATAAAGCATGCATTCATAAGCATATATTAAATATAAATAAGCAAGTTAATAATCTAATCAAGTGCTCAAAACAATTATCCAAGAAAATAACAAGTACTTCCGAATATACTTCGGACAAATAGCACACAAGACATAAAAATAAATATTGTTCAACAAGCATAATCCAAGCACATCATCTCTTTTTCTTCTCGAAGATACCCTTCAATGTCTTCCCGATAGATTTGAAGCCACCTCTAACTTCTTCATGCAAACTCTTTTGTCTTCTAAGCATCTCGGTAGTTCGTTCATGAAGCACTTCTTCAGTTTGATCACTAGGAGATGGGGTAGAATACTCGGGATAGTCAAGATCCTCTAAATTGTCAACGAACTCAGAAAACGAAGGGGTACTAGCATCATGGATGTTTTCCTCCTCATCGTCATCGTCTTGTCTAGAAGATGATCCATGAAAGCTATGACGACGAGATTTTCCCTTGTCACTTCGAGTTCGTTGAGCTTGTTTTAGAGCGAGAGGACGTAAGGTGGGATAGATGGACTCATAGATGCTATTGTCAAGATCGGGGTAGTACTCGATAACATGACGATAGAGACGAGTGAGGAACATTCCATATGAAAGATTGGCTTTGGGAGTTTTTCTAGCACACTCAATCCATTTGATAAAGAAGTAGGCCAAACTGTACGGATTTTCGACAGCTATACAATACAACATGTGAGCAAGGCACGCCGGGAGATGGTCCCGGTGACCTCCAGTACCAAACGCATTCTCACGAATGAGTTCTTCCCAACGCTTCATGTGGGGGACTAATTCTTTGAGGAGAAGTTGGTACGAAGAGATTTGAATGTTTTTGGATTTTATTTTTCGGGTTGTAGTGGCACGTTCCACACCAAGGATTTGACGAATTTCGTCAGGATGAGGGATATCGGATAGATAAGGACCAAAGGTTGGTCGACAACGATGAAGAGATTCGAGGTCCCACTCGTTTGTGAAAACGGCTTGACCTCTGAAAGGAATTTGGAGGATTTGACCAAATTGTTCGAGAGTTAAGGTGATGAATTCATTTTGGATCATGAAGGAGATGGTGATGAAACCAAGATCATTGGTTTGGACGGTGACTTGGCTATAGAAATCGACTATGAAACGAGGAACGATTGGTTCATTAATTTCATAAAGGCAATAGAGGTTGATGCTTGAAAACAAGCGATTAATGTAGTCAGATTGAGGAAAGGCTAGATCTACTACACCTCCCTCATGAACGTTTCTATCTTCAATTTCACGATATGTGGAAAACTAGAAGGGGGGGTTGAATAGTTTTGCGTCTTTTTCGTTTAATAAGAATTTGCTTTTCAAAGAATTTATATTAATTGTAAACACCTTTGAAGCTAAAGTATAAATACAAACCTAATTCACATATATCATATATATATACACTACTTGTTTAAAGTGTTGAATAGAAATTATAATTTCATATATCTCACTTAATTACAAGTTTGTACTAATATATATATATGTGTCTTAGTAATTGTTTATACTTATATTTTACCAAAGTATAATTAATGTTTTAAATGGAACCTAGTTTGATCTTTATGTGAAATCAATATATGCACAACACACAATATTAGCAATATATGAAAAGCTAGTAAGTAAGCAAGTAAAGAGTGAGAGATGGAAAGATCAAACCGAGAGACAAAGGATTTATAGTGGTTCGGCTACAAGGACACCTTCCTTGCCCTACTCCACTCCCCGAGCACCGAACTCGAGAGTTTTCTTCACTAAGTCAATAACCTCCCTTATGGAGGAGAAAACCGTACACACCAAAAGCTTACACCAATTAACGACACAAAGCAAGATGTCGAGTTCTAATCGTAGCTAGAACCAATCTCACACCAAATATCACACCACTTCTTCTTCACACCTTTGCACTACTTCAATACTACTTCACACCACAAATATCTTCACACCTTCAAGGCACTAATGTCTTGACACCTTCAAGCCACCAATGTCTTCACACCTTTAAGCCACTAATGTCTTGACACCTTCAAGTCACTAATGTCTTCACACCTTTAAGCCACCAATGTCTTGACACCTTCAAGTCACTAATGTCTTCACACCTTCAAGCTACTAAAGTCTTCACAACTTCAATCTACTAATGTCTTCAAGTCTTCTTCACTTGGAACCTTCAATATCTTCACAACAAGTTCCTATTGCTACAATCTCCTATCACCAATACTATCTAACCCTTCTTCTCCACTTCAAGTTCCACTTTACACTTACACCAATTCTAGATTCTTCAACTAAATCTAGCTAACTAATACATACACCTTATTCACCAATGAATGAAAGATTTACAAGAAAATATAAACAAGCAACTTAGATAGCAAGATGATACTAAGTTGTAATACTTCTAATAGAAGTATTCTTCTCTTTGCACTTTGAATGGTGAGGCTTGAATCACTTTGAAACAAAGATCAAAGTATATAAGATCAAAGGATTATTAGAGAAAGGAAATGGATGTTTAGATCTGAAAGTTTCTGGTGCAAAAAGGTGAGGAAAATGTGCAAAATGATCCAGTATTTAAAGGGCCAGATTTTACTGTTCGGGAGCGTGCCGGTCCCCTTAATTATAGGCCGGTCCCCTTAATGATTAAGGGGGCCGCCTAGTAAAATTAAGGGGGCCGCCCTCCTGAACGTTTGAAAAGATTCTCTGGATAAAATTTGCCCTTTTTGGTTGGAAATTTGAAATCATATTTTTGTGGTTTAATAAAGCTTTACCAAAAATGATTTACAAATATATATAAAATGTTAAAATCATTTTATAAAATGTTATGTCTTAAGACAAGATTTCCTTTGATCTTATAATGCACTAATCACTTTGTTTATTCATACCTTAAGTGATTAAATGGTGAAAGTGAGTATTTACTACTAAATACTTGTTTACGTCATAACCTTTGGTTTGATGAGTTTACGTTTTGTAATTATCAAAACATAGAGATATCGAAAGATATGAATAACGTTTTTAGTCATTTATTTATATCAACAATCTCCCCCTTTTTGATGATTACAAAACCTAAACTCATTAAATCCAAAAATTAATTTTTAGACAAGTATTTAGTGAGTTTATATTCACTTCTCCCCCTTTTTGTAGAATCAAAAAGGTTTAAGCCTATAAGGTAAAGGCTCCCCCTTGATGTATGCTCCCCCTCGTTTGAGGGCACCAAGGGTTCGAGATATGGAATTCTTGCAAGAAAAATATTAGAGGCACAAGCAAATACATATAGCATAATAACAACTAATAGTAAGCATGGCAGAGAAGAATTTTAAACACATATAAAAGCATTCATTAATTCAAGATGATTATGTCAACCACATAATCATTGTTACAAAAGCCATAATGATGGAATTCTAATACAAAGTAGAATATCCTATTGTGCCAACAAGGAGTGTCACCAAATTTTCTTGAATCCCAAAATGGTTGAAAGGTTTTATTTGAAAATGAGAAACATAAGCATGTAAAATGCTTAGTGGTTTAGTAGAGATAAACTATTGGTTGCATGGATGTTGGTGAGTTTGGAGATGTGGAGGTTGTAGGTGGTGGATTTGAAGTTGGGTTTGTTGGTTGAGGGTTTTGATGTTGTTCAAGTGATGGTGTTTGTTGAGATCTAGTAAGAAGATACTCAATCCAAGTGAAGTGCTCATTCAAAGCAATGGTTTGTTGTTGAAGGAAGATGCAACAAGGGCAATTGTTAACATGCTTCTCAATTTGGTTGATGTTATGTGGTGATGATGGTGAGCTTGATTGGGGTGGATCTAAATTACGTTGCGCAAGATGTAATGCTAAAAGAGCACTAAGCTCATGAGCCTCTTTTAGCTCCTCAACGAACTTCAAGTGTTCGGAGGAAGGTGATGATGGTGGAACATGGTAGTTGTCTTGGGTGGAGGTTTGAACATGCAACATAGGAGTGGCATGTGAGGTTGTAGGATGTGGTGGTGGTACTCTTGGTGGTGGAGACATGGTTGAGCTTGGGTAGTCATGAAAACATGAAATGGATGGAAGAGGTTCTCCAAGAGTGAGTGGTGTTTTTGTTGAATGAGCAACATGTGAGGTATTGATTGAGAGATTGGGATTGTTGTTTTGGGATTGAGCATGCTCATCATAAGAAGAAGCATGAATGAGGGAATGAGTGGGTGATAGGTTGTGTGATGAATCATTATTGTGGGTTTGAGGTTTAGTAGTTGGTTGACTTGGAACAACATCACTTGAGTTTTGACAAGAATCAAGTTTCCTCCTCCAAACGGGTTTGACGGAGATCCTTGCGGTTCTTGAAATTTTAGGTTTTTGGTTGTTAGGAGATGACATGTTTGGGTGTGATGGCATTTATGATGGGAAGAGGGTATTTATAGTGTATGAGAAATGTGGTTTAGGAAGGTAAATTTTGAGGGATAGCATGGGACAAAATATGTTTGTGAATTTTGGGAAGTATAGGCTGAAGTGGGTCAAAAAGTGATAAAGAAAACAGTATCCCCGACCATCAGATGGTCGGTCCCCTTAATTAGGGGCCGGTCCCCTTAATCATTAAGGGGGCCGCCTTATATAATTAAGGGGGCCGCCCATCTGGTGATTCCCAGAATGCCAGAAATGGGTTTTTGGCAGAAAATTTTCAAAAAGGTTGTGTTTTTGTTTTTGGATTCAAGTAAGTTCAACTCTTTGAGGCAATATAGGGCATACTATTTATGAATGTAGAGAGTGATATAGAATTAATTAAAGTAGGCAATTAATTTCTAATAATCATGCTATCTATTAATTTATCAATTAAGATATGCACCAAAGGAGACAACAAGCCAAATAAGCTAAATGAGCAACTATATGAAGATGATAACATTTAGCCTAGAGCAAACATGTTGATGATTGTTGACAAGTAACAAATAGGTAGATATGATTATATGGACTTCAAGACTTGTTACAAACAAGATCCATATGGGCATGTCATGATTCTCATGAAATGATTTGATTAAATTGTAAATGTCATTTCCAATAGAAGTGTATGACACTTGAGAGAATTGAATGTGTTTTAAGTAAAACGTTTTTAGTTTTATTCAACAATGTTTTTTTTTTTGAAGTGAATTCAAGTATGCATTACACTAACATAAATTGAATTTTGTTTCATAACGTGAAAAAAAAAATATTTCAATCTTGTTCTTGAGTAAAATAATGGTTATGAAAGAAATTTTAGTCAAGTAAATTGTTAGAGAAAATATTTCATTCTAAAAGAGAAAAGTTTTGAACATGATGTTTTGATCATGATAATCAAAAAGTTTCAAGTAAGGGGTTATAAGAATATTTTGTTTTATGTCCTTTTAAATTTATTTCCAAAATATTTTGTTGGTTATAAAAACCTAGAAGGGGGGTTTGATATGGAAACTTATCATGCTCAGGAGAATCAATTAAGCCCATCGTCACACATAATCATCTTTAATGATACCTAAAGATATTAACGTGAAATGATAGATATTTATGATCTAAATGCAATGAGACAGGAAAGAGCAAGGTAAATAGTTCATGAATACACGACAGACATGTGTATATATATATATATATATATATATATATATATATATATATATATATATATATATATATATATATATATATATATGTATTCAAAGAACATCATAATATCAAGTTGCAAGCAAATATCAATTATAATATATCTATTAATGCACTTAGTAAGATCATATAGCATAAGTGGAAGAGTTCTACTATAGATCATAGAAGATTAAGAAAAATGATAATATACTAAACAACAAAAAGGTTAATAAAGCTAATATCAAGTATGCATATATCAGTGTTAATAATCTAAAAGCATGGCAACTTATCAGTTAAATCGTATTGGCACACTAATTAAAACATTCTAAAATATAATGTAACGTTGACAAGTTTTTGAAAAGAAAACTTATCTCAGGTCCAGCTTTTCAGAGAGAGTGGGCATGACGGTGATAGTAGAAATCTTAAGAGTTGGTCCAAAACATGTCGAAGTAGCCAAGTGGTATTCACATGCATAGAAATCAAGGGAACTAGATCCGAGATGCACAATCGATCATAACAATCTTCACAAGTCTTGAAGGTTAATAGAAGTAGCACGTAGGAAGCTTCAACTTGAAATAGTAACGGGTACACCATGATACCAATGCTCCAAGAGTGAATAGCACAATGCCGAGACGAGAAAATTCCCGCAAGAATGTCATAGGCGAAACAATTGCAGAATGAGAAACAACGTGATAGAAGCCAATATTCGTCAAAGGTAATAGAGCGAGATGAGAGAATCAACACGCAATAGACTCTTCATTCATTAGTTACCTAAACATGATAAACAGCTTGGTACCCAGATTCACATGGGTCCTAGTTGGTTAGATGAGAACATCCATTGCATTTGAATGCACATGATGGGGATGTCGTCGATAAGTACAAGAATTCATCAATAGTTTGTTTTAAATAACAAACAATGACTTTCTTGACTAGAATAATAAGTAATGAATGTTAATAGTATTAGTTCTAAATTTACTCACTAGATTTAACAAATTTTATTTGTTTTAATGCATTTGTTGAAGGATCATTTGTGATAAATCCTAACCCGGTTTTATCATAAAATGGCTTTTGAATGTCGAGAAGATATTTTAAAGATTTAGAGCTATTTTCGAATTTTGCCAATGTTTTTGCTTTTTCATTTTCAATTTTGATTTCATGTTTGTAGTCTCGACATTTTTTACATTCAAGATCGATTTCGATATTACTTTTAAGTCTAGACATTTTATCTTCTAAAATGATTTCTTTTTCAAAGTTGTTTTCAGCGGATGTTGAAAATTCGTTCTTAAACATGATTTTTGAGTCAATGTTGCAAAAATGTTTGAAGTTGTTTTCCATTTTTAAAAATTCTAATGTAAATTGATCATAGCAAAAATGTTTAGTTTTGGATTGTACCTTCTTTGTAGTTGTACATTCCTCACATGCTATATGGTGATCAATTCCATCTTCCATGTCGCTCCATGTTTTGTTTGTAGTATCACTTGGATCGAGAGACATGTAGTTCTTGCCATCAATACTTGTGTTCTCATTTGTTTGAATATTCTCATAAGCCGTATCATCATCGTCTTCTTTGCACTTGTTGCACCATGATTTATTCACGCTCTTTCTTCGGATTTGGCTTATGTATTCTTCGTTGTAAATACCTTCAATGATCACATTTGAACTAGTAGTACATGTGTTTATTTCAACTAAATATTTATTTACTAGATTTTCTAGATTTACTATTTCTTGTGCAATATCAAGTTTATCATCTTTGGTTTTACATTCTTCTTGGTGAATCTTTAAAAGACATTTCCAAATATCATTTACCGTTTTACAATGAAATAGTCTTTCATATTTAACTTTTGGTAGAGTTTCGAAAATAAGTAATTTGGCTTTAGTGTTTTTATCAATTTTAGTTTGAAAATTATTATTTTGATTTTCAAAATCTATTTTGGTTGATTTAAGATCACCAATTGAAATGATATGCAAAGATCAAGATCTATTGATTTCACATGATTTTCAAATTTGTTTTTCCATTCAAGAAAATGATCATTTTCAAATAATGGTGGTTGTTGCATAAATTCCCCTTCTAAATATTTTTCAAATTCCATAGATCGTTACAAGTTTTAAAATACAGTTTATTTTAAAAATCTTGCTAGACCTGGCTCTGGTACCAATTGTGGAAAAGTAGAAGGGGGGGTTGAATAGTTTTGCGTCTTTTTCGTTTAATAAGAATTTGCTTTTCAAAGAATTTATATTAATTGTAAACACCTTTGAAGCTAAAGTATAAATACAAACCTAATTCACATATATCATATATATATACACTACTTGTTTAAAGTGTTGAATAGAAATTATAATTTCATATATCTCACTTAATTACAAGTTTGTACTAATATATATATATATATATATATATATATATATATATATATATATATATATATATATATATATATATATATATATATATATATATATATATATATATATATATATATATATATATATATATGTGTCTTAGTAATTGTTTATACTTATATTTTACCAAAGTATAATTAATGTTTTAAATGGAACCTAGTTTGATCTTTATGTGAAATCAATATATGCACAACACACAATATTAGCAATATATGAAAAGCTAGTAAGTAAGCAAGTAAAGAGTGAGAGATGGAAAGATCAAACCGAGAGACAAAGGATTTATAGTGGTTCGGCTACAAGGACACCTTCCTTGCCCTACTCCACTCCCCGAGCACCGAACTCGAGAGTTTTCTTCACTAAGTCAATAATCTCCCTTATGGCGGAGAAAACCGTACACACCAAAAGCTTACACCAATTAACGACACAAAGCAAGATGTCGAGTTCTAATCGTAGCAAGAACCAATCTCACACCAAATATCACACCACTTCTTCTTCACACCTTTGCACTACTTCAATACTACTTCACACCACAAATATCTTCACACCTTCAAGGCACTAATGTCTTGACACCTTCAAGCCACCAATGTCTTCACACCTTTAAGCCACTAATGTCTTGACACCTTCAAGTCACTAATGTCTTCACACCTTTAAGCCACCAATGTCTTGACACCTTCAAGTCACTAATGTCTTCACACCTTCAAGCTACTAAAGTCTTCACAACTTCAATCTACTAATGTCTTCAAGTCTTCTTCACTTGGAACCTTCAATATCTTCACAACAAGTTCCTATTGCTACAATCTCCTATCACCAATACTATCTAACCCTTCTTCTCCACTTCAAGTTCCACTTTACACTTACATCAATTCTAGATTCTTCAACTAAATCTAGCTAACTAATACATACACCTTATTCACCAATGAATGAAAGATTTACAAGAAAATATAAACAAGCAACTTAGATAGCAAGATGATACTAAGTTGTAATACTTCTAATAGAATTATTCTTCTCTTTGCACTTTGAATGGTGAGGCTTGAATCACTTTGAAACAAAGATCAAAGTATATAAGATCAAAGGATTATTAGAGAAAGGAAATGGATGTTTAGATCTGAAAGTTTCTGGTGCAAAAAGGTGAGAAAAATGTGCAAAATGATCCAGTATTTAAAGGGCCAGATTTTACTGTTCGGGAGCATGCCGGTCCCCTTAATTATAGGTCGGTCCCCTTAATGATTAAGGGGGCCGCCTAGTAAAATTAAGGGGGCCGCCCTCCTGAACGTTTGAAAAGATTCTCTGGATAAAATTTGCCCTTTTTGGTTGGAAATTTGAAATCATATTTTTGTGGTTTAATAAAGCTTTACCAAAAATGATTTACAAATATATATAAAATGTTAAAATCATTTTATAAAATGTTATGTCTTAAGACAAGATTTCCTTTGATCTTATAATGCACTAATCACTTTGTTTATTCATACCTTAAGTGATTAAATGGTGAAAGTGAGTATTTACTACTAAATACTTGTTTACGTCATAACCTTTGGTTTGATGAGTTTACGTTTTGTGATTATCAAAACATAGAGATATCGAAAGATATGAATAACGTTTTTAGTCATTTATTTATATCAACACGATATATACATCCAATGGAAGGAGATGTAGTAGGGAGTTGGGAAACTTTGGGAATGTAGTTTTTAGTGTGGGAAAGATCTTCGGTAGTCGCTTTTGGCATTTTCACCTAAACACATCAATAATACAAAAGACCAAAATAAATATAAAGAAGAATAAGAAAAATGTATATATATTTTTAAGACTTATGTTGGAACGTAAACTTACTTAGACTCTAGGACGATAATCCTAAGAAGTAGTTTACCATATTCCTTATTTTTAATTTTAACTCGTTCTAGATATATTTTACGATGTTTAGTAAGTAGTTATGGACAATTCCAAACACCCTTTTTTAAACATCTTAATATATCATGAAATTTGCTAGATTTACATTAGGTTGTAAAACTAGCCATTTCTTACGAGTTTCTTATGCATGTGATTAGTTTTCGAAAAAGATTGTTTATATTTTGACTCAAAAATGTCATTTTTCGTACTAAACCAAACGCTTCCCTAACTAGTTACTTATACTACTAGTATGTCAATATATATATATATATGAATTATATATCTTGATAAGTCCGATTTGCAATTTTTAGGTTTATAATCATAACAACGTTTTATAAAAATTATAATGACTTAGCTACGACATCATTTGGACATAATCCAAACACTCTCTTATTGTGAGCAAAAATATTTTTTCTTGGTCGAAAAATGTAGTTTCAAGTTTTACAAGTTATAAAAGTATAATGTGATTAGTTTTAACAAGTTTTCAAAACATCATTCAACAATGTGTTTACTAAAATTTTTGAAAAGGAGTGTATGAAATTTTTCAAAAATTTTTGACAAGATAGTTTATAATTACTAGTTTCTAGTGTTGATTAATCATTCTAATCCTAGGGGAAGTATTTAGTTATGGAGTTTTAAGACTCAATTCGAAAGA
Source organism: Artemisia argyi (assembly GCA_030686995.1). Lineage (NCBI taxonomy): Eukaryota > Viridiplantae > Streptophyta > Magnoliopsida > Asterales > Asteraceae > Artemisia > Artemisia argyi. The sequence goes on along the minus strand of CM060683.1, from coordinate 187,439,752 downwards.
AATTGTGAAATTGAAGAAATTAATAAAACATGCATAATCATGAGTTTGACCAAATTAGATGGAAGACTCGTTCGTTTAACATCTCGTGTATAACCATAGCATCTCGACTCATTCGTTTAACATCTCGTGTAATACCACATCATCTTGACTCGTTCGCTTAACATCTCGTGTAATACCACATCATCTCGACTCGTTCGTTTAACATCTCGTGTATAACCATAACATCTCGACACGTTCGTTTAGCATCTCCTGTATAACCATAGCATCTCGATTCGTTCGTTTAACATCTCGTGTAATACCACATCATCTCGACTCGTTCGTTTAACATGTCGTGTATAACCATAACATCTCGAGTCGTTCGTTTAACATCTCGTGTATAACCATAGCATCTCGACTCGTTCGTTTAACATGTCGTGTATAAATGATTTAACTTAATTAAAATGATTTAAAAATAATTTTAAATGATTTAAATTAATTATAAATGATTTAACATAATAAAAATGAATTAAAAACAATTTTAAATGATTTAAATTAATTATAAATGATTTAACTTAATTAAAATGAATTAAAAATAATTTGTAATGATTTAAATATAATTATAAATAAATCATAAAAATAATTAATTATTAATGATTTATATATAATTTTAAATGATTTAAATAAATCATAAATGATTTAAATTAATTATAAATAATTAAATTTAAATGGTTTAATTAATATTGATTTAAGTTAATTAAAATGGTGCACACTTTCGGCGGGGACTTGTCCCCGCTAAAAGGTGCCACCAATAATTTTGTTTTTCCCTCTAAGCATTTACTTTATCCCGCCAAAGTTTTTGGCGAGTTGTAAAAACTTTTAGCGGGGACATGTCCCCGCCAAAAGTGTGTACTAAAAGACAAGACACACTTTAGCGGGGACTTGTCCCCGCTGAAAGTAAATCCCACTGTTATATCTATTATTAACAGATCTGGCAAACACTTGTAAAAAAAAAAAAAAAAAAAAAAAAAAAAAAAAACCCTCACACACCATCTTCTTCGCCTCTCGTTTTGCAGCAACCACCAACAACATCTCCACCACCACCACAATTACTTCCCCACCACAACACCACTACTTCACCACCACCACAACTTCACCACCACATCACCACTACTTCACCACCACCACCACAGCACAACACTGTGCACATTCATTCCTCAAACCCTCAAATGTTTAATTCTATCCTCAAACCCTCCTTTGTTTGATTCTTTCTCTTCTCATCTCCTTTCTTATCCTCAAACCCTCAATTTTGTTAATTCTATCAGGTGGGTTTTTTCAATTTTGTTAATTTTGTTGTTTGTTAATTTTCTTAATAGTTTTATGTTAATTATTTTTATTTTTTATTAATTTTTTTGTTATTTTTTTTACAGTTGAAGCCGAGACCCGAAGCCAAGAATCGAAGCCGAGACCACAATGCAGCTGTTCTAGGGACCCACAGCTGAGGTTTATTTATTTATTTTTTTTTTTTTTTGTTTATGTTTGTACCGGGGACATGTCGCCGCCAAAAGTTTGGGACTGCATTTTTACACTAAGGGGTGTTTGGAATTGTAATTTTATTGTTTTTTCATTTCAAATCACAGGCTGAGGTTTTGCATTTTGTAGCTCGTTTAAGTGTTTATATATAAGCAGTTAGCGTATATCAGTTAGCGTAGTTTGGCATGCTCCATCAGTTAGCGTAGTTTGGCCTTAGAAGCTTGTTTAGTTTAATTGGTCTCCAACAAATTCTTCAAACTCCTCGTCCCATTGGCCTGCTAGTTGCCCTGCTCCATCAGTTAGTGTACCACGACACAAGTAGTGTCGTGGGGACTTGCTTATTTTCTGCACAAGGGTGCGTTTGATTCAGTTAGTGTCGTGGGGACTTGCCCTGCTCCATCAGTTTGTGTTGTTAGTCTTGACCCACCACTGAGAACCCCACCTAGGGGTGCGCCTGGTTTTGTAGTTTGGCCCGCACCACAGCCCTCAAAGGGCGTGTTTTTGCTTGCTTATTTTCTGCACAAGGGTGCGTTTGATTCAGCTTATTTTCCAGCCCCAACAGGGGATGTTTGTTGGCTGCAAAACAGCCCCAACACAGGTCAACTAGGGTGCGTTTGTTGGCTGCAAGACAGCCCCAAAATAGGTAAACTAGGATGCGTTTATTTTCTGCACCAAAGGGGTCAACTAGGGTGCGTTCATTTTCTGCGTTTGTTGGCTGCAAGATGTGAAGAATCGTTTAAGCCCATCTAGGATATAGTAACATTGATTGCACAGCGGAATAAGAACAATAAGAACATAATCAATATTACTCCAAGGTTTTCTTTTATTGAATATTAAATAAAATAAACTACAACTACTACTACTACTAACGCTCTATGCGTTTCTAGACTCTCATTGGAGAGACTAGCTATGAATGAGATGCTAATAACCAACGCCCTACCCCTCTTTATATAATAGAGAGGCTAGGGTTTACATAAAAAACTAGCTTACTATGAAAGCTAACTAGCAATTACATAATAGACCCTCATTGTTTCTTCTTTCTTCATTCTTGCTTGTAGGTTTTGTAATCTTCAAATCTGCAATTCCCAACAATCTTCCCCTATTTGATATTACAAAACAATCTGCATGAAGAAACAATGTCATCACAAATAAGTTAAGCTGCACATCATAACTATTCTTCCCCTTTTTGTAATCATCTAATAGGGTCTTGTGCAACTCCGTAAACGCTTCCCCTCAATTGATGCATGTAGAAACCATTTTTTTTAATAAGCAGTAACGAGCATCAGCAGTATCGAACAGCAGAAACAAAATAAGCACACCAGCACAAAGTATAAGAGGATGGTCAAGTATATTAACAATAAGCTTCCCCTTAAAAGTATACTTGCCATCTCTTGAATTCAGTAGGCTCCATAGAGTGATCACTGATGAAGAAAATCAAATATAACTGATTTGATGAAGAAATGAAATCTCCCAACCTTGCATCTTATGTCTTGCACTATCCACGTAACGGCCTCTTGACAAACTCCTCATTGACTTTTCCAATGAGACACTGAGCACAAATAACGTAACTCCTTCAAGTGATAGCAAATGTACGCATTAAGCACAATAAGATGGATCATACCCCTTCACGAGAGTCGTCAAGTCTTCGTCACCATACAAACCAAGCAAGTTATCTTAAAAAGCTCCTGATCCCTTTAAGATATGATAAGAACACAATACTTGGGAAAATCAATTACAACATCAAACAAGCGATAATCAAATGTCTTCGTCAAGTAATCTTCTCAACAAAATGATGATGGTTGAGAACTACGTCCTCCCTAACCATTAGTAATCTCACATGACTAGTAGGAACCAAAACCGACCAAAAGAAAAAATATACAACAAGTCAGCAGGAACCATAAAGAAGTCAGCAAGAACCATCGTATGTATCAGCAGTATCCAATCAGTAGGAACCAATCAGGAGGAACGAAAAATCATCATCAGCAGAAACAGACAACCTTAGCAGTAGGAACGAGTGAAATCAGTAGTAATGAGAATATCATACCAGTATGAGTAGCGAACGAAAATACTCATCATATCACATTAGTCCCACTTTTATAAACTTGACCAATCAATATCCATTGTACCAAATAGCCTCACACATAGAATATTATAACTGGTCAGTCAATCTCATTGTACGACATATTCACCGGCCCATTAATCACTTTCAGCCTTTGACCAATCATATTCATCACACAAAAACAAGAGTTATAGCAGCACATGTGAAGATCAACAGCAGTAACACGTGAAGCATAGCAGTACTTTTAACCTTATATGAAACCACACCGTACAGCCCATGACCTCAAACTAATTTCAATTACCAATCATGGTACAAACCTTAAATAAACCTGCTATGAATTTGCACCGTCCCATGATCCCACAAACTTTTAATAAACAAAATTCTGACCCATGTGATGTTGATAACAACGCATGATGAGAACGAATTAATAACATACGAGATTACGTCATCTTAATTGCATCACATTCACCAAATAACAAACCCGCAATAAAAAGTCCTGAATATTACTAACCCCACAAACCATTCGAATAATAAATTAATCAAACAGCAGTATCAATTCACAAATACACCATATAACCAATAGGACCCATGATGTAAAGCAACCAATGAATATTTAATAAGATAGCACCGATCTCCACCTATACCAATTGATGTTTATCATTGGACACCACGGACCAATTAAATTATATTGCTACTGGCCTTCACGAGAAATTGAGAAAGCAACAGATCCTTATATCTCTACTTTATCACCACCGATTCATTAATTAAAAACATTCCACTTATTCACAAACTAATTGATAGTACGAGCCTACGAGGTAAATAATCCCTTATTCACTTTTAATATATATTCGACCCATGTGATCAACACCAATCAGATCAAATAAACAATTAACGAATCTTCAAAAACCCCACACAATAAATATCTTAAAAGCAGTACGAGGTATCATAAGTTATAATAAATATCCTTTTGACCCTTGATATTAATTTAACATGAATTAATTCGTACAGTACCTCATTCAAAGCTGCTTCAATTGTACCAGATCTGCTTCCCTTCTAACTGCTCTTTATTAATAAACACGAACATGAAAACCTTGAAACCCTAGATCTCACGAGCCCCTGTTCTCTGATACCAATTGTGAAGAATCGTTTAAGCCCATCTAGGATATAGTAACATTGATTGCACAGCGGAATAAGAACATAATCAATATTACTCCAAGGTTTTCTTTTATTGAATATTAAATAAAATAAACTACAACTACTACTATTACTAACGCTCTATGCGTTTCTAGACTCTCATTGGAGAGACTAGCTATGAATGAGATGCTAATAACCAACGCCCTACCCCTCTTTATATAATAGAGAGGCTAGGGTTTACATAAAAAACTAGCTTACTATGAAAGCTAACTAGCAATTACATAATAGACCCTCATTATTTCTTCTTTCTTCATTCTTGCTTGTAGGTTTTGTAATCTTCAAATCTGCAATTCCCAACACAAGACAACTTGTTAATTTTATTTTAATTATTTTCATTTGTTTGTTTAGGCTTAACAGCAGGGGTGTTTGTTGGGCTTATGGTTTGGAACACGACACACAATGGTGTGTGCTCGTGATGTGTACCACGATACAAGTAGTGTCGTGGGGACTTGCTAGGTGCATGAAATTGTTATCGAGTGGTTAAATGTGTTTATTTATTTATTTAATTATTTATTTATTTATTATTATTATTATTATTATTATTATTATTATTATTATTATTATTATTGTATAAATTGGTATTTATTTCAATGAGTGTATATGCGTATATGTGTATATGTGTTTCTTCGCTAATTATATTTTCTTGTACTAGTACATTTACAGATGGCAGATGTTATTGCTAGGAGCCACGGTGGCGATGGAGGCAAGGAGCCACCCCGTGGTCCGACGAGGATAGGCAGTGATTGTCAGAGTAAGAATTTCTAGATTATTTTAATTAAACTTGATTATTATTTGAAATTGATAACTTGTTATTTTATGTCATCATCACTTGAATTTGATTACTTGTAGGATTTAAATCCAGACCTCCCAAGCCCAATGCCAAAATTGGGAAAGGCGGGAAGTCGGTGCGTGGTCCCACAAAGAACACGCGGCTCCGCAATGAGAGGAAAGAGACTGGTCGTCCGGTATCGATCAGATTTCGGAAGAACGACAAAGGGATGTGGGAGCATGTGGGCGACCACGCGAAGTGGTTCTCCAACTTGGTCGGGGAATTGTTACGGCAATCAATTCCTATGCATTACAAATCCTGCTCGGCTGTTCCTGCTACCGCGAAGGCCCACATCGACGACCAGCTACACGTAAGTTTTTTTTTATCTTTTATTTTTTTAATTATCGTGTTTGTTTATTTTAAGTTTGCTATTTATTTAAATTTGAATATTTATTTTAATTATATTTTATTGCAGCATTATTTTGATCTCGACGAGCACCTTGCCAGTGCTGATGGAGAGGATATTGTCAAGAGTATCGAATATTATCTCCAAAAGCGATACGACGACAACAAGTGGCGGCACAAAAAGATAAATTTTACTGAGCAAGGTGGGATGGAGAAGCTGGACGAGATCAAGGCAAACCGCCCGGAGAACATGTCGGAGTCGGATTGGGCAGAATATGTAAATTTCTGGATCCACACTTTATTATTATTGTTATTGTTATTGTTATTGTTATTGTTATTGTTTTTGTTATTGTTATTGTTAATAATAATAATAATAATAATAATAATAATAATAATAATAATAATTCATTTATATAACATTTTTTTATTATTTATTATATGCAGGTGAAGCACTGGTCGAACCCGGATAATTTGAAGAGAGAGGAGACCAACAGGCAGAACCGGCTCGCCAATCCTACTGCCAGCCTTCATGGGTCGCATTCATTAGCTGTTATACGCGATAACTTCGTAAGACACTTTTTAATCATTTCATTTATATATATATAGTGTTTGGTGAGTCGTTATTGAGTTTATTTATAAACAGCTGAGAGAACCCACCGACGCTGTGGATGGTATAGACTTGATTGCGATGTAAAGACACAACCATACGAGAGACGGCGTTTGGGAGTCTACATTATCTGAGGCTTGATATGTAAGTATAATTTATTTTCATAAAATTCACCCAGGTTAATGCAAATATAATAAATCACGACTTATATATTACTTTGCTTGTTTTTTTGTGAAACAGAACCAGATGATACAGATGTGGACAGAGAGCACCTCCGGGGGGACGACCATGTCTGACCTCGATATTATGTGCCACGTGATCGGTGGCAAGCAGTGAGGTCATATTCCTGGCATAGGTCCAGTCTTACCCGGCGGTGGTCATCAGACGACGCTCAGCGCCGCACGAGCTCGTGATCAAGCCTCCGCGTCCTCCCTGCACGAAACAGTCCAGAAGCAAACCCAGGAGATGTTCCAGCAAAGGACACTGATTGATATGTTGTTGGGGTGGGCTAAGACACAGCCGGGTTTCCCCGCTGAGCTAGCGACTAAGGCGATGACATCGGGATCCCAGGAGGCTTCACCAGGTGAGTCTACAGGTACCCAGGAGGAGGGGAGTGGGGCTAGTGGGGGGACTTAGGAGTAGCGTATGGGTTGTTTGGGTTGATTTATATTTGTTTTGGGGTTATGGATAAATGTTTGGATAGTTTCATGGATTATTATGTCTTTATAGAGTTTATGTGTTAGGATTCCCGCTACATTGTTCCCACGTATAGTTTTGTAGCGTATAGCGGATAGCTAGCTTATGTAGTGATCATGTCATAACGGTTTTTGAACCGTAATTTGCGAATTTGGATACAAACACATGATTTTGTTAATTTTAACAAATTTGGATATGTATGATATTATGTTTGGCGAATTTGTGATTTGAGTGTCTTGTGGTGTTGTAATTAGATGATATATAGGTTGTGAATTTGTAGTGATAATGTAGATTTTTTCCGAAAAAATTCCGGAAAAAATCTGGAAATTACCCATTTTGCAGCAATTTGCTGAAAAATGGGTCAGTCACTTTTAGCGGGGACATGTCCCCGCCAAAAGTTTGCTGCAATATATGTGGGCACAACTTTTAGCGGGGACGTGTCCCCGCCAAAATAGTGAACCATTTACTATGTAAAGCACTTTCAGTGGGGACGTGTCCCCGCCAAAAGAGTGAGAATTATTATTAAAATAAAGGATTAAGGGCTAATTACAACTACGAAAAATATTTCCGCGGGGACATGTCCCCGCCGAAAGTAGTGCCACGCTGGCATGTTTGACCTGACCAAAATCGTCCACGCTGGCAGTGTGGATCCCACGTGTCACCGCCAAAAGAGACGTCCGTCGTCGCCGAAAGTTTACAGCGAAGGGCTTTGGCCGAGGCACTTTCGACGGGGACATGTCCCCGCCGAAAGTTTTGGGCGGGGAGAAGTCCCCGCTGAAAGCGAGGAAATGTCCCCGCTAAAAGCGGTGAATGTTGTAGTGCTATGTCATTTCACTTTCCATTGACTAATCTCATGAGTTGAAGTCAAGTCTGCATAGATTCCTAAATATATCATGACTGAAAATTTCTTTGTTTCGTTTAATAAAAGACCAGCATAAAGTCACACATATATGGTCAAATGCAATGAGATCATCAGGAAAGTTAATTAATAGAGTTAATTTCATAAATGGTCCCTGTGGTCTGTCGTGTTTAACATGTTTAGTCCCTTTATTTTTTTTAAGGATCTAGTCCCTGTGGTTGCAACCCATAACGGGTTTGGTCCCTTGACCAATTTTCTATTTGTTTGACCGTTAAGTTGGTCATGTAGCGTGCACATGGAAGAGTAATTGTGTCTTTTCGCACCAACACACACAAACAAACAATGGAGCTTCATATCTATCTCAATCACTGCCACTACACAAACACACTTATCGTAATGATCAGTTATACAACTCAAATAAACTATCTCAAAGAAAAACAAACAAAGCCCTTAGTTTGATCCTGTTATTCGAAGCACACAAAGACCATGGCTGGCTTCAATATCTTTTAACAGGTCTCGGGTAGATTTACTTTTGTTGTGAGTTGAAGAGTGATTATGTGGATTGTGAGGAGTGTTGTGGGTTACCAACGTCCGGATATGTTCGATGATGGTGATGGGTTTTGGTTGTAGTGGTTTTGAGTGTGTTTTGTTTTTGAATTTTGTTGTTTAACGTATGTTTTTTGCTTTTGTATCTCATTGTAACTTTAAAACCCGCGTTTGGTTTATGAAATCTTTATGGAATTTAGATGTGGTCAGATTTACAAGCATGTGATGCAACTTCCAGTTTGTTAATATGTCATTTGCGTGATACACATTCTGGTTTGGAAAATTAATTGTTAAGTATGGGTGTTTCTTGCAGTTTCTTTTGTTCATTTACTCGAAACTCTTTACTTTCTTTTGTTCATTTACTTAAAGGCGTTCTAAATTGTGTGGAAGAAATTTGTGTTTTTATTTTGAAAGATGATCATGGTTTTGTTTGTGAACATGTGGGTGTATACAATAACTGTTTATTTCATATCTACACTTTCTTTGTTGAATCCAAAAACATCCATCTAATAAGGTGTTTGGGATTTGATTATATGTTCTTGACCTACCAAAATTTCTACCAACTTTTATGCTGCTATTGTGCTCCTGCTTATAAGCCCGTGAGAGAGCTTTATCAGAACAAGCTGATGTGTTCAGATATGGAGTGATTCCATTGGAACTTTGCTTTGTTTTAAAGATGTTAACAACACTTTAGGATTTGGAGTGATTCCATTGGAACTTTGCTTTGTTTTAAAGATGTTAACAACACTTTAGGATTTCAAAGATTAGTATGTATTTGTTTTTAATTGTTATTTAATATAATAAATTTCTGGAAATTTGCTTTGTGTTCTTGTTCTCAATGTTTTTGTAAATTTTAATTTAAAGTTTAATAATAATAATAATAATAATAATAATAATAATAATAATATGGGGGTAGTTTGGTCATTTTATCCTTTCAAACAGTCAAACAAACAGAAAAATTGGTCAAAGGACCAAACCCGTTATGGGTCGCAACCACAAGGACTGGATCCGTTAAAAAAGTAAAGGGACTAAACCCGCTAAACCCGACAGACCACAGGGACCATTTATGAAATTAACTCTAAATAATATGGGAAATGCTAACAACAGCCCTTAAGGTTATTGTTAACAACTAAATCTTTACAAAATTTGATGATTTAAGACATAATTAAAGACAAGCTCCATATTTTTAGCTAACATAACCAATTAAAAGAGTGTATTGTATTTGTATTTGAGATATTTTTGAAAATTGTTAATGATTTTTGAATGATGTTATTTGAACATTGTGTAATATATAAACATAAATTTCAGGAATTAATTGTTGGCAACAACCCTAAAGGCTGCGGTTAGCAAAACCCAAATAATATATACAAACAAATGACATATTGACATTCTCAAATAAGTGATTTCTTGTAAGACAATGGAAATGAGATAAAAGTAGTAGCGAAAAATATCATACGAGTATACGACTGCTGATTGCAAGTTGTAATGGGATAAAACAATATGTTTCAATTATGCTTTCCAGAAATTATGACCACAACTTGAAGCATTGGATTAAGTGAATAAGTTATCCACCCTTTTGCATCCTTTCAAACAATTCCATTACCTCAAATATCCTTGGTATCATAACAACTATTTTGCTTCATCAAATGAGCCCATGACCAAGTTAGGATAGATTAGCATAACACTAACAGTTGAAGAAATATAAACTTTTTTTAGGCATTAAATCGAATGCTTGGCCTTCATCTCTAAATTGTCCAGAGTTCATTATCTCGTCGATCTATGGATTACATAAACACTTGCTTTACATTTATAAGCTGACGACCCTTAGGGTGTTTGATTGTGACTTAATTGGCTTAATATGAAAAAACTATATTAGTTAAGTCATATAAAAACTGTTTGTTTGTGACTTAATCTATACTACATATAAAGAGAAAATGGTCAAACTTTGAAAAGTGAAATCTTGAAAGTCAAGAGTGAGAGAAAATGAATTGTATAATTAATACTCTTATTAAAACACCCTATAACTTAAAATTACAATAATTTATTCATATGGTACAACCAATTAAAAGCATATATATCTAATTAAAAACAATCAATTAAAACACCCCTTACTAAAAAGTACAATAAAATTTTCACAATATACAATTTAAACAAGCTACAACATAATATAAAATATAAAATAATTAAGCACACTAATTAATGTTATTTTTAAAATACCCTAAAATGAAAAGTATATGTTGTTATACACATTATACAAATTAATAAAACACACAAAACTTCATACAAGCTAACAAGTTGATGTTGCATATTGTTTTGAAAACTGGACCGGACCAACTGGGAAAACATATAGTTTTGAATACAAGGACTAATACACGACGGGTTCAGTTATTAAAAGCATGACTCGGTTTAAATCGACCCGTTTTTCGAACGAAACGGTTCAACCGGGTTTCAAAACATTATGTTTAATCCCCAAATCTTCAAACTTTTATTAGAGGTGGCAAAACGGGCGGGCACGGGCTAAAGTGGCACGGGTTAAAACGGGCACGGGCTAAACGGACAAATTATAAATCGGGCCAAATGGGCACGGGCTAAAACGAGCAAATTATAATTGAACTATTAAAAACATTCGGAACAGTCCTAAAAGCTCCTTTAATTCATTTTGTAAAAAAAGATCAAGCATCTAAGTCTTAACTATATTTAATTATTTTTTCCTTAAAAAAAATAAAAAATAAAAAAATCTGACTTCAAATTTGAGAAAATCTGCTGGGACAAATGAATAAAATGCAACTAATTAAACATATCTATCAATTAATTAGAGTATTAAATAATTATGCATAAAATAGTTAATAAATGAGATAAATTAAAATTAAAATAGTTAGAATGTTTTATAGTTACCAGTGACAAGTGAATTGGTCGGAAAAAAATGAGAGTAATTGCTTGAAAGTTGAATTGTGCAGTTTGAAAGCCAATCTAATAATATATGTTTTTATCTTTTGCCTGTAAGAGCCCATCAAATAAATGCAAGGGGGCAAAAAACGCCCCAAACTTTTAAAAAAGTGTCAAAAATCACCCAAAAATTACAAATTGGGCAAGATTTGCCACCCCTAACTTTTATTATTTTTCATTTATAACCCATAAAATTTCTTTTATCACTAAACGATCTGTCGCTATAAAATCCCGTTGCCATGCACGAATACTCTTCTAGTAGAAAAAGATCACTTATAATATTAAGTAATAAAACTGAGGTTGTATACATTAAGTCTTTTTTTAATTAAACATGATGACTTAATAAAAAAATATCAAACAAGCCCTTAGTTCATCTCTAATTTGACCACATTATCTCGTGAAGGGATACAAAGTTTTGATCCTTTCATTAACTCATCAGCTTATAGTCCAAATATATTCCCTTTTTTATTTATTTTTATTTTTTTTGTCCTTTTGGATTTCCATTAGGACGATTTCTATCATAATACAATTGTTTTTCACACACACATATATATATATATATATATATATATATATATATATATATATATATATATATATATATATATATATATATATATTCGCCAATATGTACATGGAAGGTATTCAGAAACGGAAATTATGAAACTAGCACGTTCATCGAGCAAGTCATGCAACTAGTGTTTTAATATAGTTATAGGTGCTTTGATTTAGGGCAAAGGTCAAAGAAATGTAAAGTACTCTTTCAAGTGTACCAATGTAGGTAATAGACCCACAATTGTCACATTACATGCAATATACATTCAAATTATCTATAAATACCTATTTTGACTTATAACTTGTTTAACCGGTTACTACCTTTCATTTCACCTTCCTCATGTTTAAACCCAGATTCCGACAACCCTAAACCCATAATCCGGCGACCAACCACCCATAATCTGACAACCAAAAATTAGTACTTGGTTTTGAAAACAGGGGTGTTCAAAACACTAAAAAACAATCTAAGCAAACCAGCATCCACCATAACCTACTCCTCATCATCATTTTTAACCAAACTGTGAAACAAACCATCACTCAAACCCACCATCTTCCAACAAAATAAACCACCCCATCAACTTCATCACACATAAACCCTCCATTACCCATATTAGCCCTTGCACACACCTTCCATGACTCTGGCATCAAATGGGTACTCGCTAAGAATCTTCCCAGCATCTCACTAGTCTTAAACCTGCAATTTTCCCAAAAAAATATGTGTTAACGAACCTTAATTTTATACTTTTATAAAGATAACTATTAAGTGTTAGACGAAATGCCTAAAAAAATAAAAGAAAAATAGAGTTTTTAATGAATTAAACATTGAGTCGTCAAAAGTAAGGAAGAAGACAAAGTGGGTAACTTAAGATGAAGATTCTTGGTCCATTATTTTGATCAATTTTGATTATTTATTTATTTTTTTATTATTGAATTTGGAATTTAGATGTTTTGTGAGGTTGTGGGAAAAAAATGTCTTTTTTTTTTTGTTTGGTATTAAGGGATGCTTTTTGTAAAAAATGGGCTTGATTGTGATTGTGGGGACAACTGTTGATGGAGAGTCAATTTGGTTTGATATTTTTGTATGTTTTAGTGTGAACATTTGATGTTATGAGAACTTAAGTGTTAACAAATTCGTTAATGATAATTAAGTCAATTGGTGTTTTAGTGTGAACATGTAAAGTTAATTTCCTAAGTCCTCATGACCTCATACGTTCATACCAAAACATACAAAAATGTCAAACCAAATTGACTTTTCGTCAACACTTGTCCCCACAAGCACAACAAACCCATCTTTTACAAAAAGCTACCCTTAAAACACAATTTTTAATTTTAATTTTATTTTTTAATTTTTTAATTTTTAATTTTTTCATTTTTTTTTTATTTTTTTATAAATCAAAACTTGATCACAATAATGGACCAAGAACCTTCATCGTAAATTACCCACTTCGTCTTCTTTCTTACTTTTGACAACTCAACGTCAAATTCATTAAAACCTCACTTTTTATTCTTTGAGGCACTTCGTCGAACACTTTATAGTCATCTTTATAAAAATATAAAATTAACTTTCGTTAATGCATTTTTTTTTTTTGGAAAATTGCATGTTTGAAACTAGTGAGATGCTGGGAAGATTCTTAGCGAGTACCCATTTGATGTCGGAGTCATGGAAGGTGTGTACAAAGGCTAATCTATACTACATATAATAGAGAAAACACTCTCTCACCAAAAATTTCATATTTACAAAAAATGATGCATGGTTTACAACACTTTAAAGCAGCCAATTTTTATAATTACAACAACCAAAGCATGGTGTACAACAAAAAATAGCATGGAACAAAATTCAGACCACTTTGCTAAAAATTCTACATTAATGCTATTAAAAACACCCCTACACCCAAAATTACAACAATTTAAGGACAATGTACAACCCTACAATTCAGTTTCGATTGTCAACGTGATCAAGGGCATGGGCCGTCACACGAACAGGGTTTGCACCGGTACCGACTTCGGAGAGGTGTAATCGCCGCCGGAAATAATCAGATCTGTTCGTAAAAGCCGATCGTAGGCAAGATCCAAAAGAAAAAAAAAAAAAAAAAAAAAAAAAAAAAAAAAAAAAAAAAAAAAAAAAACTTTTCCTTATATATCAGACATGACAGCAAATGGCCGGAATTTTAGATGAAATAGTGATCAGCTTTTACGCAGAAGACAGAGAAGAAGAAAGCCGTGACCGGATTTTTAGATGAAATAGTGATCGGATTTTCCTTATATATCATTCTCTCACATATGGGCAGTTTCACAAGACAGAGAGGAAGAAAGTCGTGGATGCATGTGAGAGAATGAGGGATTTGACTTAGCAATCTTTTATATAATACAAGAATTACATCATTTTGAAGTGTTTTTGCAAAACCATTCTCATTGAAAAAAAATTAAACCAATAGGAGAGCTCGATTTTGACACATAAGCGAAATTAAGCAATATGATTGGCCAATAAAAAGTCAAAATTGAATTGATTTTGGTCAAACTTTAATAAATTTGGTGGAGAATTTGATTGATAAAAAAACACATAAAAATATAGGTGTCAAATTTATAAAAATAATAACTTAAGAAAAGAGGAGGTAATTAATAAAACTTTAGTGATTGAATTTTAAATATATTAGAGTTAAGTGTAAAATTATAAGTCTTCGTGTTTTTTAATAACTTTAGATAATAAACAATTAACCCCTTACACTTTATACCCCTATACTTTATAATGTTAACTTTGTTTAAAATTACATGAGTAATAGTATTAGGTATATATATATTTTTTCATCAATTAAAGTAAATTTAGTAAATATGCGAATTAGTTTTAATATACGTTAAATATTTTTTAAACTAACATTAGTTTTAAACTTTAATCTATAGAATTTTTTTTAAATAAGGACTCATGTTACTATATAAAAGTTAAACTTATGCGTACACGAATTTGAAATACGGCTAAATTATTAGTAACGGGGATATAAATAACAAATGGTAAGCATGAGTTACTTTGATATGAAAATAAATATACGCGATTCTACTTATAACAACGACTCATGAAATTGTTATTTAAAACTTATATATGGATATCCATAAAAACATTTTAAAAACTTTACGGAGCATATTTTAACTTCATCAACGCTTATTATGTTCCACTAAATTCGCACATTTTGTACAACATGATATCAATAGTTAAAGTTAAATAACAATATTAACCTCAAACTCAACATCTCTGTCAGTGAAAAACGTTATACAAAGCTAATTATTAAAAAAAACAAACAAAAATACATCGGTTAGATAGTCATTCTTTAATATAGAAGGTGTTTTCTTTACATTATAAGAAAAAATGCATGCATCACAATCCTTATTTGATAAGAATCACCTCCTAAAACAAAAAATAAAAAATAAAAAAAATAAAAAAATAAAAAAAAAATAACGAAAATATAAGTAAAAGAAATACCACAATTACAAAACACATCGTAAATTTATAGCACGGGTTTGCAAAACTAAAAGCATATATTACTAACATATCATGCAAGTCAAGTATTATCATGTGATTTTGCTTGAATAATAAAATATAATTTTTAATCGAAAAGTATTCTCCTAAAATAATAGGTAGATTAGAACATATATACATATGATTTTTTTTATCTTTAGTCCACTAAATAAAACTATTTGAAACATGTTAAGTGGTTTATTTTATAATCGATAATAATACATAATCAAAACGAAATTTTAAAAACCCTGTGCGTGCACAGGTATTATAACTAGTTATGATTAATGAGATGCACTATGTTAGGAATGTCCATTACACAAAATGCCCTTTAATTTTTTAAATGATTTTCTTTCAAATATAAATATTAATTTCCACATGGCAATAAAAAATAAAAAATAAAAATAAAATAAAAAGATCTTATGGCTTCCTACACTAACTTATTTTAATTACTTTCTTGCATAAACCTCATTCTATATAGGGTAAAGTTAAAATAAAAAGAAAAATATCCGTACATTACGTTAAAAGTTTTTTGTTTTTTTTTGTTTCTTTTTAGTTCGCGAAAAAATCAAAAAAAAAAAAAAAAAAAAAAAAAAAAAAAAAAAAAAAAAAAATCCACAGGATCCGTTATGTTGGTGCATAAAACTTTTGTGAATGAAGTTTTTCTAATTTTGAGTTTTTATATTTTTTTAATGCACAAAAAAGAATTTTGATGCGCAAAAAAATTTTGATGCACAAAATTTTTAACTTATTGTAGTTTGATGCGCAATGTTATTTTGATGAAAAAATTCAAAAGAAGTTGGGTACAAAAATTAATTTTTGATGCAAAAAAAAAAAAAAAAAAAAAAAAAAAAACGATTTATTGTTTGATGTAAATTTTTTTGGATAAAACCGAACCGAAAGCCGAATCGAATAACTTGAATTACTTAATTTTCGTTATTTATTTATCTCCACTAACATATAAATTGAGACTATTTTAGCAAATGCTAAAAAATGATATATCATTGTTATTACTTAAAGTCATTTTAATATAAATTATCATTTATTTGTGCGATTATTGTTAAAGAAAAAAAATGTAATCGAACAACATTTGCTTGCTGTAAAATATAATTACAGGGTACCCGCCGCCGCATTGCGCGGGTACCCTGCTAGTATGGGTAATGGAGGGTTTATCTGTGATGAAGTTGATGGGGTGATTTATTTTGTGGGGAGATGGTGGGTTTGAGTAATGGCTTGTTTTAGGGTTTGGTTTAAAATGGTGATGGAGATGAGGTAATGGTGGATGATGGTTTGTTTAGATTGTTTTTAGTGTTTTGAACACCCCTGTTTTTCAAAACCAGGTACTACTTTTTGGTTGCCGGATTCTGTGGTGGTTGATTGCTGGATTCTGGGTTTGGGGGTCACCAAAATCTGGGTTTAAACAAAAAGAAGATGAAGATGAAGGGTAATAATTGGTTAAACAAGTTACAAGTTAAAATATTGCCTATTTGTGAATTAATTTGAATGTATATTGCATGTAATAAGACAATTCTGGGTCTATTACCTACATTGGTACACTTGAAACGTTTCCTTAACTTTTTCCATTTGATTTCTCAACTCAAGTTACTTCAACACACTATTAGGAGAATGAAATTGAATCATACAACTACCACGAATGTATTTCATGGCCTTCAAAGACATACACATACAATTTTTTCTTGAAGGAAATGCTACAACCACTCAAATTTTACAAAAACAAAATCCACATAATGATATGGATATATATGATTGAGTTAATCAAAGAGAAAAGAGGGAATATAAGAGTGAAACTACCAATGATAAAAATCCATGTTATTGTATTGGTTTTGCTTTTATAAAATTTGATAGGGTGTAGCATTTTTTTTTTCTTGTGCCTCCTAATAAACTTTTTTTTTTTTTTTTTTTTTTTTTTTTTTTGAAAGCAAAGGTGTATGTTGTTTGAATGGAGATTGATATGCATTTTTTTTTATTTTAATTGAGAGTTTATTTTATGTTTTACATAGCGGTATTATATTTTTATTATGCTTTATTTGCTTGTATAATAATGTGTGCATATCATAAAACAAAGTATGCAATTCATCTCCTTGTTTGAATGTTGATAAACAATGGTTTTGCTCTTACTAAATTTCTGTTCACCATTATACTTAGATGTGTTTGTGGCACAAAAAAAAAAAA
This sequence comes from Artemisia argyi, assembly GCA_030686995.1. Classification (NCBI taxonomy): domain Eukaryota; kingdom Viridiplantae; phylum Streptophyta; class Magnoliopsida; order Asterales; family Asteraceae; genus Artemisia; species Artemisia argyi. The sequence goes on along the minus strand of CM060683.1, from coordinate 187,421,909 downwards.
AAAATAATAAAAAAAAAAAAAAAAAAAAAAAAAAGTGGTAGAGCTTACTATGAGCATAAATAAGTGTTGAAAAGGCAAACCAGAAGGTTGTCCTGATTTGTTCTGCTGTTGAACCTTGAAATTCTTCATTTATCCGATGTTCAACTATCCAAACGACAATGCCAATCAAAATAAAGAAACAAGAAGACACAACCCAAAGATCTGAACTAAGTGGTTTCATAAAGATCCAAATGCTTGTATTGGCGTTTCTTGATAGCGTTACAAGGCCAATATCTGTATATGGCAATGTGAAGTCAACATATTTAGATCTATTGGCTGTGATTGTTATATCTCCAATTGCAGCATCAAATTCCTGATACAAATGATAATAATAAATTACAAGTTACATTTCTTTCCCAATATATATTGATGATAAAGAATACTGGTTTATATAATATGCATAACCCATTATGGAATCGATCGATAAGGTCAATGTAATTTTCTTTGCCAATTTCAGCTTTTCCTATAAATGGAATATATTCAAAGGCTGCATCGTGACCTAATCAATTAAAGGCGGTTCGGAATACTTCTGCACAAAACCATGAAATGATTGTTGAATTAGTTTTATTATCATAACTCTTGAAAAAGTCTCCCTGTTCTGGATGCCATTGGAATGCTGATTCTGAGGGTTTTTCTGCTCGTTTGTAGCATCCTATGTGGATTAGTTGAGATACCTCCTAGCCAGATGATATCAGAATTTAGCTTATCAATCTTTCTGGTTAAACCAACACCCTTTGTCCCAAACCCAACCCTTCGCTCCCTGTTACTTATCACATTTATTATTTCTAAGACTTGTGTACTCATCGTACCGTTTATAAGTCAGCCAAACCACGAAATAAGATTGTTAACATCTGATTCATAAGAGATGTATCCCTTGGAATTTTGCTTTATGTTTGTGTCCTCTCAATAGCCATTGCTAGTGCTGAAACTGCATCATATGCCCAGACATAATAAGGGTTTATTTTCTTGAGCTCCATCAAAGGGTTCATAGCATGATATTCCTTTTTGTTGGGAGTTATGAGCCCAGAACAGGGTGAAGATAATCAATAGCCTAACTACGTACCAATTAAGGTTACCGGATATCACTTGGAATCGTGTTATCACTTTCCAAAGTGAACTATTCGACCCTAATGCCTGGGTATCACGAATATCTACTTGGGATAAGACCAAATGTTTGTTAATGATTTAGGCACAAATCAAAAACCCTTTGCGTTTAAGTGTTATATGTTTTCTATATATTCCATGCATATTCTGATTTCCTTTTTAAATAGGAAAAAACTCATGACTAGTTAAAAATGGAATTATGAGAATTAATCGGCCCATTAATCTCCACATAATTGCCCTCATTATAGCCAAAAATAGTGGTTACATGACCAATTAACTGTGGTCATAAGTGCAGATATAACTGTCATTTGAATAGGTCAAATCAGTTACATTCTCATCAGCAGATTCTACTTAGCACTAGCAGCAGAATCGCTGCTCAGCAGCAGAGTCATACTACTAGCAGCAGGAACCACTAGCAGCAGAATCCTAATACTAGCAGCAGGATCCATTATCAGCAGGAACCAACACTAGCAGCAGAGTCCTGCACAACCACTATTGAGTCAGAGTAATCAGGGACTTGATGGGTGTACTCTCTGTACCTCCAAACCCATTTCCAAGTAAGATTTGATCCCTCAAGTGCACTAAATTTTCCAATAATCCTCCCCAAATTTAGTTCACTTCCTTTGCATGAAAATCAAACATTAAACAAAGCATATGCATAAACGAAAATATCCTGAGGATTGAATTTCCATCTTAGTACATTACACGTTCAAATATTCGAGAATCAGGGTGTTTTAAGAATTGAACCCTTCAACCCATTTGAATATCTGAAGATAAAATACACATACATTTTCAAACACTTAAACACTCCTGACACTATATAAGCCATGTGTCCATATCCAATTTATAAATGTTGTAAAAGCTAAAAGTCCATAGCTTCCTGAAGCAGCAAAACTTCAACATTCACATAGGTGGTTCCTCTTTATTCATGCTCCTGCTTAGCACTTTTTCAAAGAAATTAACCGTTGAGAAGTAAAGACTTCATCCTCTTTTTCAGCAGGTTCTGAGCACAACATTGGGATGATTGTAATACATGTGCTCCAGTACACTGAATGTTCAGCTTTCCACATTGAACTCAACTCCCAAGTTTCCTCAGGAGGGAGTTGGGTGTCTTAGCATTCAGTGACTAAGTTGGACTTTAAACCTAGCCCTTTAGCAGACTTTAAAACCAAGTATCTAACCAGACCCTTCGTCAAGTGATCAGCTAATTTCTGTTGAGATCTTACAAACTCTATAGATACCACCCCATTTATGATAAGCTCACGAATCATGCTATGCCGATGTAGCAGCACTATCACACCGGATAGAAATAGGTGCTATAGGTTTAGGCCACAATGGAATCTCAAGAAGCAAGTTTTTCAACCATTCAGCCTCTTTACCAGCAGCTGCTAAAGCCACAAATTCTGATTCCATTGTTGAACTAGTGATGCAAGTTTGCTTCTTGGATGCCCAAGAAATTGCACCTCCACCAAGTAGGAATACCCAGCCACTGGTAGACGAATTGTCTTCAGTGTTACTGATCCAACTTGCATTAGTGTATCCTTCTAACACTGAAGGATAACCAGTATATGAGAGACTATAATCCATAGTTCTCTTCAAATACTTCAGTAACCTCTGAATAGCTTGACAGTGCTGAGCACTAGGATTACTAGTATACCTGCTCAGTTTACCCACTGCAAAAGCAATATCAGGTCTAGTGCAAGTCATGGCATACATCAGGCAGCCAATCACCCTGGAATACTCAAGTTGAGATACATCTTTTCCAGTATTAGGCATCAGCTTCTCAGTTGTATCCATAGGAGTACTCACTGGAGTACAATCAAAGTTATTGAATTTCCTCAATACCTTCTCAATATAATGAGATCGAGAGATAGAAATTCCTTTACTTTCATGTTTAATCCTTACACCAAGGATAACATCAGCCTCCCCCATGTCTTTCATGGAGAACTTTGATGACAAAAATTCCTTTGTCAGGTCAACTTGATTTTGGTCAGTGCCAAAGATCAACATGTCATCAACATATAGGCAAATGATGACTCCTTTACCAGATTCATCAAATTTACTATATACACATTTGTCAGCCTGGTTAAGTAAGTAACCATTAGACAAAACCACTTCATCAAATTTTTGATGCCATTGCTTAGGTGCCTGTTTCAGTCCATATAAAGACTTAATTAGTTTGCACACCTTGTTTTCATTACCAGGAAAGATGAAGCCCTGAGGTTGGTTCATATAAACCTCCTCATCCAATTCACCATTCAAGAAAGCTGTCTTCACATCCATTTGATGAATAATCAGATTGTGAATTGATGCCAAAGCAATCAACAATCTTATGGTACTGATACGTGCCACAGGGGCATAAGTATCAAAGTAGTCTATCCTTGACTTTTGTCTAAAGCCCTGAATGACTAGTCTAACCTTGAACTTTTCAATAGTTCCATCTACCTTCATTTTCCTTTTGAAAATCCATTTGCAACCAAGAGGTTTGCAACCTGGTGGTAGATCAACCAACACCCAAGTGTTGTTGCCCATGATGGAGTCAATCTGATCATTTATTGCTTATTTCCAGAAAGCAACATCCTGGGACTTCATTGCTTCTTCAAATGTTTTAGGATGTTTGATGAGTGCTTATTCACTCATCCTTTTTAGGCCTTATTTCAGACCAAAAACACAAAATACTAACCAAAAATGCCAAGAGAATGCATGTTTTTGTATTTGTGTATGTGCAGGTATGGATATGAGAAAAATAAACGAAAACAAAGCAAAACAGACAAAAACGAGCACGAGAATGGAAAGTGTAAAAAGCCGGAGCCGGGGAAGTCAAATGGTCAAAGTCCAAGCTTAAAAGGTTAAAGTCAACCTCAGAGATTCGTCAAAGTTACAAAATTGATCCCTGGTCAAAGTTTTGAAGATTGGCAATATTAGTCCCTGCAGTTTCAGAATTTTACAAAAATGGTCCCGGGAAGAATTATTTAAAAATCATCAAGTGGTCCTCCATGAATCTTAGAATGGCAAGTAATACCCTTGGGAATAAGTTTTGGAGAAATACAGTTCTGGTCCCTATGGTTTGAATTTATACAACTTTGGTCCTTGAAAGTTAATACTACTCTTAAATCATACATCCGGATCCAAATAAAAACTTTAGTCCAATAAATAATACCACAATCCCTTAAACCCCCCTTGGGCCCAAAACAAACACAGGCCAAAAAGCCCAACCTCCCATTCTTCTACCCGACCCACTAAACTTTACCTCGGTCAAACCACACTTACCCGGTCAACTTTACCCCCAAATAAATAAAACAAACAAACGCGTCCCTTTTCCCCAATTCATAGAGTTACCCAGTTTTCTACTGTGGATAGAACCCTAAATCCTACACGTCCAAAATTACCCAACGTGAATATTAACTACCCAATGATTATAGCTTCTAGAACGTCAGGGCATGTCAGAGAATGTTTTGAATGGACGCGTGGACCAATGGGAGCACACACGGGGGATTCACAAGCATCACATCAATCAAATCAATGGACCAAATTCAATGGAATGATCTGGAAGCAATCTCACGGCTAAGATGAGCTCAAACAAACACAAATGACGCGGATAGCCAGCCTGGACTCCAAGACTCACCTCTCCTCAGCAGCTATAAATACCCCCTCACATCAGAGATTAGAGAGTAGTAGGTTTTTGAATTTAGCATTGTAATTTTCAAATTTTTCTTTCCAGTATTGTACTAAACTTTTTATTTTAATAAAATTTTACTTTCAATTAATTGTCTCTTAATTTCAATTTCATTTAAATTGCTTCTATTTAGTTTAGTTTGTTTATCATTACAAATTATTTCTGTTTATCTTATATAATTAAAAAAAAAAAAAAAAAAAAAAAAAAAAAATATATATATATATATATAATCGACATCAGCTTATTGCAAATAAGCTATAGCTTATTAAGGAGAAAAGGCAGCCAAAAGGAGTCGTTTGGCCTGTCTAAGAGACAGGCTGTGAGGGAGACCCTCTCTGTTTGGCTGAGAGGGTGTGTTGTAAGTTTTTCGTTTTAGTTTTAAAAGTTGAAATTGAATCTGTCATTTAATATAGTGTAGATCTGTTTTTGTTGCTTGACTCTGATTCATATATCTTATTTAGTGTAATATTAGATTACTTTGTCTCTTCATTGCTAGTTTAGGCTATTTCTCATTACTGTTTCATCAATTCATTATCATTTTGGATCTGTTAATTGTCATGGTTTATGCTTTTGTGGGAAGAGTATATCACTGGATCTCTATCTGAGTAGTTGGTATTATTGTAGTTGTATTTAAGCTGAGTTTGGAGTTGAAATTATTGAGGAAGCATTTTTAGAAATAGTTGGTTCATAATTGACTTGCATCAGTAGTGGTTAAAAAATCAGCATAGCAGTTAGGGTGTTTGGATCATTGTGGTTTGCTGGTATAGTTGGAATTTCAGAGTTTGTGCTTGTTTTAGTTTAGTCACATAGGTTTCACTTAAGCTTTCTCTATCACTAAAACAGTTGGTATATTACATTATAGTCAAACTAGCTTTTAATTTGCTCATCAGTTAAGTTTTTATTGCAAAATCTCACAAGTAGTAGCATATTAGCATTAGGAAGCTTAAACTAGTTCAAGTTTAGTTTATTGCAACTTATGTAACCAATTAAAGCAGATTAAAATCCAAAATAGTCAAAGAAAATTTCAAATCAAAAAGTCAAATCAATTTTTGAATCAGTATTTGGACACAACTTTGGGATCATCTGTAGGATTGAATTTTGATTAAAAATACTTTTGGTTTGCTGTTTTTAGAAGTTCAGCAGTTGGGGAATTATTATCAAAAAGAAAAAGTCAGTTTGGATCGTATTTGCTTATTAGAATAGTGCCTTATAGTTGGCTGTTTAGCTTGTTTATTGCCCTGCACCTCAGTTCTTGGTCCACTTTCTTGGGTGATTTTAGGATAACTAATTAGAGTAAAGATCTGTTTTAAGGTTGAATTGAGATCCCTGGTAGTCAGTTAATGTTTTGCAACCATAAGCCTTTAGTTTTGAGATTATTTGCTACAGCTTTTCAGCTAATTTAGTTGATAGGATTGAGACTAGGGTCTGTTTTAGCTTTTAGGGCTGCTAGTGTGTTTTAGAGCTTAATATCTGAATTTTATTGTTCATTTGAGTTACTTTGTACCCGTAGTTGCTTTGTCCATTAATCATTTGCCATTTGCTTCATCTAAGTGCTCATTGCTTATTTCTATTTGCTTATTTGAACCTAATTGTGCCGCAAACTTGTGTTTCTGAGTTCATCTTGGTTTCTAACTGTTCCATCAAGCTCAATTAAGTCCAAAATGTACTTGGTATAAGTTTCAGGTCAAATAGTCAAAGTTTGCTCATTAATAAGCACTTCTTTATAAGCAGTTTTCATCCAATAAGCAGTTCCACAGTAGATTTTTCAAATTTTTTATTTTTCCTAGTTTTTAAATAATATTTTAGAATTTTCCTGAAATTTTCAGATTTTTCCAAGCTTATTTGCTATTTTTCCTATTTTAGTTTCCTTTTTAATCATTTTTAAATACTTTTTAATTACCAAAAATCCAAAAAAAAAATCAGAAAAAGTCCAGAAAAATCAAAAAAAATATTAGAAAATTATTTTTAGTTATTTTAGATTTTTAGAAATTTATTTTGTATTTTTCTCATTTAATTTGAATTTCTTTTGAATTTTTAATTAGATTTAATTGTTTTTAATTTCTAGAAATTACATAAAAAGCCAAAAAAAAAAAAAAATTAGTTTTTAGTTTTAAAATTTCTTTTTAGTTATTTTATAATTTTCAAAATTTAATTTTTATTTTTCTCACTTTATTTTCAATTTCTTTTAATTTTTAATTACTTAAAATAGTTTTTAATTCATAAAAAATAAATAAAAAGTCAAAAAAAAAATATTTTTCTTTTTCTCAAAATTTTCTTTTATCATTTTTGATTTTTAGAAATTATTTCCAAGTCCGTAGGAGTAGCGTAGCTTAAAAGTCGCGTTTTATTTTGTACGGTTACGTTTATTTTACGTTTTAATTTACGGTTTTCGATTCTTCGTTACGTTTCTAGTTGCCTTATTTGATTTACGTGTTTAGTTGATTATTTGTGCTTCATTTACTATTTCATTAGTGTAATCTCATTCACATCACTTTTTACCACTTTTCACGACACGATTTCCGAATCGGAAATTCGGAATTCCATTCACCCTTCACACGGAATACGACCTCGGATTATCCGTATTTCTTTGCGGATTTCTTGAGCTTACTACTATACTATAATATTGATATTGTGTTTTACCACGAATCAATTTTGGCGCCGCTGCCGGGGAAGGTTGAAGTGAATTTTTGAATATTCGTTTTTGAAAAATTGTGTTTTGATAAGCCTTCCTCTATTTTGTATATATTATATAAATATCGAAAAATCAAAAACACTTTTCCTAAAGTGTTTTCACAAAAATACCAAAAAAAAAATAATAAAGTTACAGCCTCGTTCCGATCGAAAGAAAGGGCGTTGTAAACCAAAAAAGTCTCCCAATATAACTACGCGTGAAATTAGTTGCGAGTCGGATTACTTTAATTCTACAACCGAATAAGCGGAAAATACGGAAGCTTTGACATTAAATTGCAAGCTGAAGAGAGATCCATTCTTCTCTCCCGTTCCGTTGCGAGTAGATTAAGGGAAACGGTTTACGATTAACGTAACGTTTGAAAAAGAAAAACAAAAGTTTAAGTTTAAGTTTTGCTTTATAAAAACAAAAATACAAAAAGATTTTCCTTTTCAAATTTGATTTTCCTTTTATTTTTCAAAATTTGAATTTTTTGTGGTGTATGAACACCCGGTCATCTTCTAAACGTCTTATTTCTCCATTATCGAACCCCGAGAGTTTGATACGTCACACACACAAAGTTCGTTTCCCCAACATCACGGAAATGGAACAAAACAACCACAACAATCAACACCCTCCGGTGGGTGTTGTTCAAAATGCACCAGCTCCCGATCTCCGAACGATGGAGGAGCTGTGTCAACCGACAATGCACGGTAGAGGCGGTCCGATTGCCCCTCTCAATATTGAGGCTACGGATTTTGGACTTAAGCACCATATGATTCAACAAGTCCAGAATTCGTGCCAATTTCACGGTTTACCGGGTGACGATGCTAACAAGCATCTCGACAAATTTTTAACCGTCACCCAAAGTATGAAACAACATGGGGTCTCCGATGACGCCCTTCGTCTTTCTCTCTTCCCCTATTCTCTTACACATCATGCCACAGCTTGGTTTGATCGTCTTCCCAAGAACTCGATTCATACCTTCGAAGAGATGGTATCGAAGTTCTTGGCGAAATATTTTCCACCATCGATGGTGACGAAACTTCGAAACGATATTAGCAATTTCCGTCAGCTTCCCGACGAATCTTTATTCGAAGCTTGGGAACGTTATAAGCTTGCTATTGATCGGTGTCCAAACCATAACATGCTTCTTGTTACGATAATTGATACGTTTTACAATGGTTTGACTTTGCGACATCGGGACACGATCAATGCAGCTGCGGGTGGAACTTTTATGAAACGACGTCCTGAAGATTGCTACGAACTTATTGAGAATATGACGGCTCATTACAATTACTGGGATTCCTCTGCCGAGAGGAATGAGTCAAGAACAACCGTTGCTCACAATTCTTCTACGTCTAATTCTGAAATAGCCGCAATTACTAAGAAACTCGATGATTTGTCGACTGCTGTTTTAAGAATGCACCAAACGTCTCAGAATCAAAATCAAGTCAAGAACCATCAAGTCAATATGGTGAACAATGTTTGTGAGACTTGTGGTGGTCCTCATTCGTATTTTGAGTGCACAGCCACCGGTGGCTTCACTCACGAGAATGCGTATGCTGCTTCGGGAACCTACAATATGGGCGGTAACGGATACCAACCACAGGGTGACCGAAATCTTCTTAGCTACCGTTCGAACCATTTTGTTGGACCACCCGGTTTTAATCAACCGTCTCAAGTTAATCAAGTAAATCAAGTTAATCAAAATGTGCAAAACCGAAATCATCAATTCAATCACAATGCTAATCAAAATCGGATGAACAATGGTTTTCAGAATCAAAATCATGATTTTCAAAATCAAAATCGGGGAAATTATAATCAAGGCCCGAATCAAGGGAATTTTCAAGGAAATGCTAATCATGGGAATTATAATCATGGAAATCAGAATTTTCAGAATCAAGGTTTCAATAACAACAATCGTGCTCAAAATTTTCAAAATCCAGTTGTGAATCAGTCTTCTTCGGATGAATTACTCAAGCAGTTTATGAAAAGTCAAGAGGAAATGAATAAAATGTTAATTAATCAAATGGCCGAATTGAAGAAGTCTTTAAATGATCGACCCTCGGGTTCGGGTACTCTACCAAGCAACACGATCGCTAACCCGAGGGGCGAGATCAAGGCGATCACGACTCGCAGTGGTGCTTTATATGAACCCACGGTTCCGACTACCTCTTCTTCTCTTCCACCAAAGGTAGTGGACCATGAGACCGAGGCGACAAAGGACCCGGTTCCTCCTACTAATAACGGAGGTTCCGAAAACGTCCAACCTCCGGTTGTCCAAAAGTCAAAGGATAAAGAAAAAGTCGTTTTTGAGAATAATGTGAAATACAAGTCTAAATTGCCATATCCGTCACGATTTAATGATGAAGAGCTCCGTGCAAAATCTAAAAAACAAATGGAAAAGTTTCTCGATATTTTTCAAAAGTTGCACTTTGATATCAGTTTCATGGATGCTCTTGTTTACATGCCGAAATTTGCCTCAACGTTTAAGAATCTAATAAGTAATAAAGAGAAATTGCTCGAATTAGCCGAAACACCGATTAATGTTCAATGCTCCGCGATTCTTCTCAAGAAGCTTCCCGAGAAGCTTGGAGATTCGGGAAAGTTTCTTATTCCTTGTTCATTGAAAGATCAAGAGGTTTGCAAAGCCCTGGCCGATTCAGGTGCAAGCATTAACCTTATGCCCTTGTCAATCTATAAACAACTTGGGATGGGGGAACTTAAACCGACCCGAATGACGTTAGAGCTTGCTAATCGTTCGATTACTCATCCGGTTGGAATAGCCGAAGATGTTTTTGTTCAAGTGAACTCGTGTACTTTTCCGGCCGACTTTGTCGTTGTTAATTTCGAACCCGATCCGAGAGTTCCTCTTATACTAGGGCGACCGTTTTTACGAACCGCAAAAGCCCTAGTAGACCATTATGAGGATACTCTAACTTTACGACACGATGAAGATATTATGATTTTTAAAGCCGATGCTCCGAAATCAAAGAAATTTTCCGTCAACAGCATTGATGTTTGTGATTTTACCTTTGATGATTTTGTGAAAACTTTCGTCTCCGACTTTTCCCCATCATTTCCTTCGACTAAGGAATATGATTTTCTTTGGGAAGAGGTCGATGAATTTCTTGCAATTGAAACGATTCCGATTTCTGAAACTGACGAACCTTACTTTGATTCGGAGGGGGATATTATTTTTCTTAATAATTTGATGAACGATGAACCGTCAATCCCTCCGAATAAAGTTAAGACGACGATTGAGCTTATAATTGACGATCCTCTTGAGCCCGAGCTCGAGGAATTTTTACCAGACGTTGAGAGTTTCTCCTTTGACACGACTGAGGAAATAAATGGCAATCCCACTTATCGTCATGATTTTTTTTATCCGACGTTTGAAGCTTTTCATTTCGATTATTCGAAAGAGACGAGTCGTGGCAGTACCACTTCTCATGCTTTTATCTCTCTTCCTGAGTATGAGTCATTTTGTTTTGACAAAATTGAATGTGAAATTGAAAAGTTTTCTAAACCTGAATATGAAAGTTTCAGTTTTGATCTTGGAATTGATCATGATCAGGGTGGTGTTCTTAAAAATGAAAGTTTTAATGAAAAGTTTTTCCCAACCCTCCCACCCGGACAAGATTTTAAAAGGAGCTTAAATAATAAAAGTCATAATTTCATAATTATGAAATTCTCTTTTGATGAGGATGAGTTTTACAAGATTGTTATCATGACTTTCTTGCCATTTGTAATGTTTAGTATAGTTTCTCTTATCCTTCACTCCGTGGGGAGTGAGGATGTTGTATTTGATCCTGGTATCGTTTCTAAACGTTTTCAACATTAAAATACTGGTGGTTATCTCTTCGGGATGGAACTTTCAATTAAGTCTTATGTTTTTCAAAATATTTTGAATGAAAGCCCGAGAGAGATTAATTTTTCCATTTGCTCTCCCCAAGGACGAATTAATTCGGGGATCGAGTCAAGCTCATGTGACTCGGTGAACAAAAACAAGCGCTTCGTGGGAGGCACCCCATGCTTATCCTTTTCATCTTCTATATTTTCTATTTTCTTTAATAACGTGACGTGAGGGGGGCGACCCTTTCCAAACTCGTGTTTTCGTGGTTGTTTGTGAATGTTCAGGAATTTCCCCGAAGTTTGAGGACTCTCGTGCTCGTGGTTTGTCGTTCTCTCCACTCGAGTCTCATCCTTCGCTGCTCTTTCGGAAATTCACCATATCCAAAATCTTATCGACTAACGTTTATCTCTTGGCATACTTAATAAACGGCCTTAGATTTTACGTAGGATTACCTTTACCCTTAAAACATTGAGGACAATGTTTCACTTTAGTCTGGGGGGGTGAATCTTCGATTCGATTTGACCTGTACCATCGTCTGAGCTGTTAACTTACGCAACTCCGTTTTCCACCAAAAATGTTACTTTTTATCACCGCTTTGAAATGAAAAAAAAAAAAAAAAAAAAAAAAAAATGAATGAAATGAAAAAAAAATATATGATATGAATAATAAGTTTTGACACCTTGTTTTGACTTTCCTACCGGCGAGAGTAGAAATAAATGTTCCGACTTGACCGGGCGTGTTGAGCCCTAGCTTGTTTCCCTTAACCAATATAATCATAAGATTATGGCTAAGCATCCGCGGATCTCATTATTTGGGATTTTAAATTTGCGGAGATCGAGGAATGATAGAGTTTATTTAGAAGTTTCGTGCTATACACGGATCGCATAACTGGGATTTAAAAAGCCCACAAGAGGTACTTGTGGCCTCCTTGTTCCCATCAGCAACGTCACCAATATATAAATAGATGTCTAGGATTAATTAAGGGTATACGGTTTGGGCAATACTTAGTTTTTTCTCGTTCCCAACAAAATCTCTGCATATGGGGGTTTGGTACACATTGAGGTACTGCCAGTGTTACGGTGAAATAGACTATTGCATCTTGCCGGTTCGCAGCCGATGTTGTGATCTTAGTAAAGACCGTAGGACTTGGGGTTTGGCATATAGTTATGAATATCAATAATAATAGTCCAAAGCCAAATAAAAAGGCAGAGGAATCCAAAGCTATAAAAAGCAGCGGATAGAAATCCAAAGTCATAATAAAGCTCTTACATCTTGGCGGCTCATAAACCGTTGACTGTAAAAGAATAAAGGACTAAGGACAAAAGTATTATTAAAGTGCTTATGATTATGCAAAAAATGCCAAGCTTCGACTCCGGGGGTTTCCCTAATAAAAAGCTTCCGTTTCGGGTATCAAACATGGTATGTCTCGGTCGTAAATAAAAAGGGAGCCCCTACAAATCGTGTTAAATCAGAGACCTTCATGTGAACCCGATTTCTGTATGCAGGGATTTTCGAGGGAAAGTTTGGAAACTACTTAGCGTTCAAATTTTGTGCTCTTATCGGACTAACAAATATCGAAACGAGAAAATATGAAGCAATTCATTTCTCACAAATTAAAATCCTTAGATACAAAACTTAGGATCTGGGGATAAGAGGTAATACACAAGTAACTTTTGTGGGCAGTGTTAGCATCTAACTTCTGGTAAACAATGATCTCGATTTTACGCTTAGTTTGGGAGCTTGTGAAAAATCAAGGATGACGATTTTTATCCGTATGGTCTCTTCTCTGTGAGAAGTGTTTCTACTCGTTGACCCTGAAAGTTATCAACAGATAAGAATTGATAATGAAAGTCAAGGCAAACCGTCACTTATATAGAAATGAAAAAGTACAAAAAAGTAGTAGTAGTTGTTATTCATGAAAATCGGAAAACGGAGCGTTTTTGAGAATAAATGATTTTACTATCTCTCTTGAACATCATTACTACTTTACAACGTCAGTAAAGAGAGGTTTTAAAAATTATTTATCTTTTAAGCGTGAGGTGATGACATTGCGTGAGGGCACGGCAATACCTTAGTCTGGGGGATTTTGATGAGTGCTTATTCACTCATCCTTTTTAGGCCTTATTTCAGACCAAAAACACAAAATACTAACCAAAAATGCCAAGAGAATGCATGTTTTTGTATTTGTGTATGTGCAGGTACGGATATGAGAAAAATAAACGAAAACAAAGCAAAACAGACAAAAACGAGCACGAGAATGGAAAGTGTAAAAAGCCGGAGCCGGGGAAGTCAAATGGTCAAAGTCCAAGCTTAAAAGGTTAAAGTCAACCTCAGAGATTCGTCAAAGTTACAAAATTGATCCCTGGTCAAAGTTTTGAAGATTGGCAATATTAGTCCCTGCAGTTTCAGAATTTTACAAAAATGGTCCCGGGAAGAATTATTTAAAAATCATCAAGTGGTCCTCCATGAATCTTAGAATGGCAAGTAATACCCTTGGGAATAAGTTTTGGAGAAATACAGTTCTGGTCCCTATGGTTTGAATTTATACAACTTTGGTCCTTGAAAGTTAATACTACTCTTAAATCATACATCCGGATCCAAATAAAAACTTTAGTCCAATAAATAATACCACAATCCCTTAAACCCCCCTTGGGCCCAAAACAAACACAGGCCAAAAAGCCCAACCTCCCATTCTTCTACCCGACCCACTAAACTTTACCTCGGTCAAACCACACTTACCCGGTCAACTTTACCCCCAAATAAATAAAACAAACAAACGCGTCCCTTTTCCCCAATTCATAGAGTTACCCAGTTTTCTACTGTGGATAGAACCCTAAATCCTACACGTCCAAAATTACCCAACGTGAATATTAACTACCCAATGATTATAGCTTCTAGAACGTCAGGGCATGTCAGAGAATGTTTTGAATGGACGCGTGGACCAATGGGAGCACACACGGGGGATTCACAAGCATCACATCAATCAAATCAATGGACCAAATTCAATGGAATGATCTGGAAGCAATCTCACGGCTAAGATGAGCTCAAACAAACACAAATGACGCGGATAGCCAGCCTGGACTCCAAGACTCACCTCTCCTCAGCAGCTATAAATACCCCCTCACATCAGAGATTAGAGAGTAGTAGGTTTTTGAATTTAGCATTGTAATTTTCAAATTTTTCTTTCCAGTATTGTACTAAACTTTTTATTTTAATAAAATTTTACTTTCAATTAATTGTCTCTTAATTTCAATTTCATTTAAATTGCTTCTATTTAGTTTAGTTTGTTTATCATTACAAATTATTTCTGTTTATCTTATATAATTAAAAAAAAAAAAAAAAAAAAAAAAAAAAAAAAATATATATATATATATATAATCGACATCAGCTTATTGCAAATAAGCTATAGCTTATTAAGGAGAAAAGGCAGCCAAAAGGAGTCGTTTGGCCTGTCTAAGAGACAGGCTGTGAGGGAGACCCTCTCTGTTTGGCTGAGAGGGTGTGTTGTAAGTTTTTCGTTTTAGTTTTAAAAGTTGAAATTGAATCTGTCATTTAATATAGTGTAGATCTGTTTTTGTTGCTTGACTCTGATTCATATATCTTATTTAGTGTAATATTAGATTACTTTGTCTCTTCATTGCTAGTTTAGGCTATTTCTCATTACTGTTTCATCAATTCATTATCATTTTGGATCTGTTAATTGTCATGGTTTATGCTTTTGTGGGAAGAGTATATCACTGGATCTCTATCTGAGTAGTTGGTATTATTGTAGTTGTATTTAAGCTGAGTTTGGAGTTGAAATTATTGAGGAAGCATTTTTAGAAATAGTTGGTTCATAATTGACTTGCATCAGTAGTGGTTAAAAAATCAGCATAGCAGTTAGGGTGTTTGGATCATTGTGGTTTGCTGGTATAGTTGGAATTTCAGAGTTTGTGCTTGTTTTAGTTTAGTCACATAGGTTTCACTTAAGCTTTCTCTATCACTAAAACAGTTGGTATATTACATTATAGTCAAACTAGCTTTTAATTTGCTCATCAGTTAAGTTTTTATTGCAAAATCTCACAAGTAGTAGCATATTAGCATTAGGAAGCTTAAACTAGTTCAAGTTTAGTTTATTGCAACTTATGTAACCAATTAAAGCAGATTAAAATCCAAAATAGTCAAAGAAAATTTCAAATCAAAAAGTCAAATCAATTTTTGAATCAGTATTTGGACACAACTTTGGGATCATCTGTAGGATTGAATTTTGATTAAAAATACTTTTGGTTTGCTGTTTTTAGAAGTTCAGCAGTTGGGGAATTATTATCAAAAAGAAAAAGTCAGTTTGGATCGTATTTGCTTATTAGAATAGTGCCTTATAGTTGGCTGTTTAGCTTGTTTATTGCCCTGCACCTCAGTTCTTGGTCCACTTTCTTGGGTGATTTTAGGATAACTAATTAGAGTAAAGATCTGTTTTAAGGTTGAATTGAGATCCCTGGTAGTCAGTTAATGTTTTGCAACCATAAGCCTTTAGTTTTGAGATTATTTGCTACAGCTTTTCAGCTAATTTAGTTGATAGGATTGAGACTAGGGTCTGTTTTAGCTTTTAGGGCTGCTAGTGTGTTTTAGAGCTTAATATCTGAATTTTATTGTTCATTTGAGTTACTTTGTACCCGTAGTTGCTTTGTCCATTAATCATTTGCCATTTGCTTCATCTAAGTGCTCATTGCTTATTTCTATTTGCTTATTTGAACCTAATTGTGCCGCAAACTTGTGTTTCTGAGTTCATCTTGGTTTCTAACTGTTCCATCAAGCTCAATTAAGTCCAAAATGTACTTGGTATAAGTTTCAGGTCAAATAGTCAAAGTTTGCTCATTAATAAGCACTTCTTTATAAGCAGTTTTCATCCAATAAGCAGTTCCACAGTAGATTTTTCAAATTTTTTATTTTTCCTAGTTTTTAAATAATATTTTAGAATTTTCCTGAAATTTTCAGATTTTTCCAAGCTTATTTGCTATTTTTCCTATTTTAGTTTCCTTTTTAATCATTTTTAAATACTTTTTAATTACCAAAAATCCAAAAAAAAAATCAGAAAAAGTCCAGAAAAATCAAAAAAAATATTAGAAAATTATTTTTAGTTATTTTAGATTTTTAGAAATTTATTTTGTATTTTTCTCATTTAATTTGAATTTCTTTTGAATTTTTAATTAGATTTAATTGTTTTTAATTTCTAGAAATTACATAAAAAGCCAAAAAAAAAAAAAAAATTAGTTTTTAGTTTTAAAATTTCTTTTTAGTTATTTTATAATTTTCAAAATTTAATTTTTATTTTTCTCACTTTATTTTCAATTTCTTTTAATTTTTAATTACTTAAAATAGTTTTTAATTCATAAAAAATAAATAAAAAGTCAAAAAAAAAATATTTTTCTTTTTCTCAAAATTTTCTTTTATCATTTTTGATTTTTAGAAATTATTTCCAAGTCCGTAGGAGTAGCGTAGCTTAAAAGTCGCGTTTTATTTTGTACGGTTACGTTTATTTTACGTTTTAATTTACGGTTTTCGATTCTTCGTTACGTTTCTAGTTGCCTTATTTGATTTACGTGTTTAGTTGATTATTTGTGCTTCATTTACTATTTCATTAGTGTAATCTCATTCACATCACTTTTTACCACTTTTCACGACACGATTTCCGAATCGGAAATTCGGAATTCCATTCACCCTTCACACGGAATACGACCTCGGATTATCCGTATTTCTTTGCGGATTTCTTGAGCTTACTACTATACTATAATATTGATATTGTGTTTTACCACGAATCAATGTTCCTTAACAATGAAGCAATTGGAGTATTGGTCAGATACCTCATCCCTTGTACCTTCAATTAAGTATAATTGAAACTCAGGTCCAAATGATTTTGGAGTCCTGACTCTTTTGCTCCTTATGAGCTCAGGTTCAGGTTGTTGAACCACAACCTCATCAGTGGCCTGATATGATAATTCATCAAGGATCTCTGATATACCAATGTCATCAGTTCCATTTGGAATCCTTTGACTTGGTCTAGGGACTGATGAGAATTTATTCTCATCAAATTATTCTCATCAAATAGTGCATCCCTTGATTCAATTATTGAATTAATTGAAACATATTCATTAGGTTTAGTAACATAGAACCTATAAGCCTTGGAATGCTTAGCATAACCAACAAAGATGCATTCAATGCCTCTTTCACCCAAAGTTTTCAACTTTGGATCAGAGAGTCTTACAACTGGCCTATGATGCGTAGTTTTGAAACCTTGCAAAAGGTTTTACCTCTCAAGGGATCTTGAAAAGCTTGAAATCCCCACCAGGCAGTGTACCTGACCGATGAAATATAGTGTAGTGGCAAGTACCGGGGGATTGATCGTTCAACTCAAAGAATAGTGTTCGCTAGGGTTAAAACTTAGTTAAACTAGGTCTAGAGATGAGGGATGATTCTTTTTGTATTTTTATATTTTATGGAAAGCAAGTAAAAATCTCAATTTTTGGAAGAATGGGAGGAATTAGTTGCAAGTCAACTAACCCAAATAAATACAAATGCAGTAGAAATAAAATAAAATGACACGAAAGTAAATATGGAGAAAAACAATAATAAGAAGAACGTGTTTACTTAGATTTCACTACTCCCTAGCTATCTTTTACTGGTTTATTAGTTTGTTACAATTGCATGGATGACGGGTTATATTCCTTAATACCATTCGTAGGGCCGTATACGATCTTCCCTAACTCTATAAGCTCCTACCTCTTCCTATGTCGAGCCGACAACTAGTTCCTAACATGGCATCCTTAGTAGTTACTTATGCATTAAATATAACCAATTAATCGTAGTACACATCCGATCAATGTTTCTTAAGATGTTCAAGCATGTTACCAAATGGAAGTCTGCCAATTTTCTTAAGCCTAACATCGATATCATTCATCTACAACAATTATAAACAAACAACCAACCAATAATCAATAACTAGGTTTCATTACATCTAAGCAAACACAAAGAAAACCTAGCCTAGCATGTTAAAGTAAAGACACACATAGGATAGAATCAAACAACACATAGACATATTGAGTGATTATTGGAAACTTATCTTCAATCAAACATGGATGAAACAAGGGTTTGGAACCCTTAAAAGTAAGGTAAAATTCGTGCTAGGGTTTCTCCAAAACTGTCCCAAAGTTCTCCTCCCTTAACAAATGAAAAATAGAAAACTATATATAGATTCTTGGGTCTGACGGCGTCACGTGTAAATCCTGACGCCATCAACTCGTCGCCAATATTATTCTCGTATTGCCTAGATCCAGATCTGACGCTGTCCCTTGCAACTTCATCTCTTGGCCGTCTCTTGTAATTTGAATGTGACGGCCTAGTATGACGCCGTCACGTGTTAAATGTTAATTTCCATTCTGGCGCGTCACATGTATTTTTCATATCCACCTCTTTGTCAAAGGGTGACGGCGTCACATGCACAACCTGATGCCGTTAGGTACTGTTCCCAGCATGATTTGGAGACTTTGTCGTTTTCTTCACTTTTTCGCTCCAAAAACGTCCAAAATGCTTCCTTTTCCAGATTTCTTTTCCAAAGTACCTAAAATGACTAAAAGAACGATTTAGGGCAGTATTTGATTAAATAATCTCGAATTTAGGCTTAAATGACCCCCTAAAAGCGGTACACTTTTCGCCTTATCAAATACCTTTACACTTGAGATTTGCTTGTCCTCAAGCAAATGCGCTTTTATTCTTATCAAAATACAAGTTAGGGGTCATTTAACACTAATATAAAAGTAATTGCAACAAATAATCATTCCACTTCAACCAAAACAAGCACGGAAATTATACACTAGCACCTCACAAATAGTGTTTAGATACTCACATCTCTTGGGTGTAATAAAAGGATATATCACAATATGGAAATGGAAAACATCTCTCACTACCTGTCATAGCAAATAGATTACCATAGGCTTGGGAAAGGATTAAACCTCCACCACTTGGCGTAAGCACCTAGGATAAAATATCAAAGAGGTCTTTTAAAAGGGTTATAACGTGAGGTGTAGGGATATGATATACACGGTTTTGTTGAATAAAGGCAATCTTTATTGGTGGCGAGTTAATCATCTTGGTCAATTACATGTACAATGTGGCATTGCTAAGCCAAGACTCGACTCGACTTAAGCTAATCATAAACTAACAAAAACATAAAATAAAAATAAAAGTAAACGGATGGTAGTCCGTATGTTTTTCTCTTTTCTTTTTCTATTTTTATTCTTTTTCTTGATTTTTTTTTTATTTTATTTTTATTTATTTTATTTTAGTTTTTTTTTTGCATACACTCTTGCTCTACCATCCAAAATAATACATCATAGGGGAATTACATTTCCCTTACACTTGAACTTTTACATACTTTACAATCAACTATTCTAATGACTCGAATTAAGATAATCAAAACACTTGGAGTACTTTTTAAGATTAACGAACATGTGGGGGTAATAAATGATGTTCTTCAACAGTACTCCATAACAATAATACTTTACCCATGAATCCCAATAATCCCAAAACAATATGTATAAGATATGACTCGACTTAGCAACCATGTAATCAATTAGACAATTAACTAAGGGTTTAAACATGTAACAATAATACACTAAAGATGAGTGCATACACGGAAGGCTAAGGCGATTTGGGTGTACATTTGGGGTGGATTGTTAATAAATTCTTCCTTTAAGTAAAATGCTTAAAGATAGAAACGAAAAGATAGGCTCGGAGGGGTGTACTAGGGGTATCGTGTACTAAAAATGAGTACAACGCCAAGGTATGGGAAAAATTAATTGACTTATTAGTTAAGTAATTATGACTTTATTGGTCAAGTAATTATGACACGGGTCTAACACAAGGGTTATCCTAATGCCTCTTATCATGTAGTAAACCCTACTACACGAATGTAGTCTCACTAGCGGTCTCGGGATGCATCACTAACGCAAGTTCTAGAATCTAAATACTACCGGTACACTCATAAGCACTAATGATGAATGCTTTTCCTAACAAATCTAGGGGTGAACCTCACATATTTGGAGTGGAAACTTTTTTTGAGTCGTACGGTTTTTGTGCTAGTCATACAACTCCTATCCATGAGACACTTATTAAGGCTAAAGCTTCACTCCTAAATGTTGTAAAAAATTTTAAATTTGGCGCTAAAATTGCCCTAACAAGTATTTCTCTTAGTTTTATTACACACCTACTATTAAACAAACAAACTCAAGTGCAATTGCATTCTCTAAGGTATCATCATTTACCCTCCCCTTACACTTAATCTGAACATTGTCCCCAATGTTCAATAAAAAGGATGTAAAAGTAATGAAGGTAAAAGAATGAAACAAATACTCCCCTGATTCGTTCGGTGTGGATAATGTGATAACATGGTTAAATCCTCCTCCAAGAAAATGAACATTGAAAGCTTCCCTCTAGAAATATAAATCATCTTCTTGTCTAATATAACCTGCTAAACCTGAGAAAACAATCAAGGCAAACTTAGTGTAAAATCGGCGGCAATCTATATATACTAAAATCCTAGAAAACAAATTAAGATATAATGCTTGTGGAATGAATGCTTGCAGTTTTCCTGGAGTTTATAAAACTAGAGAATTAACAAAAACTTTAATACTCTGGTAGAAAACAAAACTTGCAAAATTTTTCAGAATTTTACACCTGACAACGTCAGGTTATAACCCTGACGCCGTCAGAGTGTTCTGACAGAAATCTTATGTTAAGTTTCCGGAAATTTTTTGGAAAAGCTCTTGCCTTAATTCCTGGAATTCCTGCAAAACATCATTATGACTCGATACAAGCATTTGACTCAAACAAATACTAATATGCATGTTCATTTAATATTGTTGTGGTTCATGTCCACTTCTGTTCTTTAGAAACAAATTTAGATTTCCCTTACACTTATCTTTTGCGAAATACCTTTATATGAATTAAGACGAAGTTAATCAAGAAAATAAAGCATTTTCACAATTTATTTCTAAACATGAGCCACAAACAATTAAAAAAAATGCATACGGAAACAAATAAAATCAAACAAACAAACAAACAAACAAATAAAAGCTTGGGTTGCCTCCCAAGAAGCGCTTTTCTTTATTTAAGAGTCTTGTAGCTAGACTCAAGGTCACGGGTTATCACGTGACCTCGTCATTGGTCACATTCTCTAGGTCATCCTCGTAATCTCTATCATAATCACATTCATAGTGCAGGTATTTTGGGTCCTCAAATTCGAAAATATCAGCACGATATTTGGAATTAAGCTTATTAACATCCTTAAAGAACCCACATGACAAGTCAAAGGTGTTTTCACATCCCCTCCGGATATCATCATCACACAAAACAAGTTGGGAATCTAGCTTATCAAGCCCGTCACAGTCTATTCCTTCGAACTCTTTCATCTTGTACGGTGTTTGGTATGAGATTCTCCTAATCCCATTGGTGAAAGTCATGATCCCGTTCCGGTCATCAACTATTAGGTCAGTGATCTCACAAAAGGGCGCCCCGAAAACAAACTCTGATAACCTAGGGTTGATATAATCTTCGATGTTGTCTACGATCGTGAAGTCCATTGTGAATGTCATATTCCCTACGAACACTTGTACCTCATGATCTCTGCCAACAATATATTCTCCTTTATAAATTAACCCCCATCTACAAATATTGTTATAATTAAACAAGGACATAACATTCATCGGTAGGCACATGTCTATGTAAACATTATGAAAATGCTTGTGACCAATCATACAATGGATTTTTAGGTTATTCGGATCACGTCGCCCTATCTTTCCTGACCTTCTAACTTGTAATACCATTGCATTACAATCTAATGATGGTTGATATTCATATACTTCCTCATTATTCTCCTGAAAAATCACTTTCCTTACATCATTGGTAAATAATGCACTACCATCGCTTTCATCTAGGGTTACTCCTGTTTCTCTTACGAAGGGTTTTCCGAGAACGAGATTAGTTAGCGTTGGGCTCATACATGAGTCCATGTCATCGATCACAGTTAGATCAATCTCATAGGTGAATCCTCCAGTCGTGAATGGTAACCTTTTGACTATCATGCCAAGATTGAAGTCCTCATACGTGACCTGTTCAGGGAAGGTGTCGTTATAAAGGGAGAGAGAAATTGCATTTATTGGGAAGTCAGGATCCATGTAGGCATCAAGTATAAGATTTTTTCTAGTGGTGAAAGAGATCTTGAAAACATGGGATTCGCCTTCCCCTATCCTATTTCTTAATCCAAAAGAGAGCCCTACTGTGCCTTTCTCGATCTTTTTCATAATAGAATTATCTACAACTCCCGGATTTTCCTTAATCCCATTGGATTCTTCTTCCAACTCCTTCCTCTCGCTCGACCCTTGTGTGATGGGGTTCTCGGGTAAGTCTATAGGGTTCTCAGTCACATCACGTTCCTTCTCAGGGGCTCTACATTCCATTTCATGTTCCTCATTCCTAGTTGGTTGTTGGCTCTTATCGGGTATAGGAGCAGGCATTGTGGTGATGCTGTTCACGAAGTGGATCGGTCCTGAGGAGTAAGAAGGGTCCCTAGTTTCCTTCCCATTTGGTGATATGTGCTTAAAGAGTTTACTAGGGCTCTTTATTTTTACTTGTGAGGGCGGCTGATTAATGATAGTGACAGACTTGACCTCTTTAGCTTGAGCCAATTTACTAGCAATGCGCTCATTGATAGCATTCAACAGGTTACCAACCTTTTTATCCACCTCGGCTTGCTGTTGTCTGAGTTGATTCTCAAGTATGGAAAGCCGTGTTTCTTGAGAGAGAAAAAAATTCCGAAGCGTTTCTTCATAGCTTTGCTCGGGTGTGTTTTTAGGTGGATAATGTTTGGACCAGGTGAGTGAGGGAGAGTCATTGAAGGATACGCTCCGAATCTGGTACATTCTAAAATTTGGCTTATCCTTCCAAGTTTCATATGCCTCGCTGAAATTCCAAGGTCCACGATTAGTGGTGAGCCACCTATCCTCCGCTTTGTTGGCACGTGAGGAGGTGAATTTAGGGAGTTCCATGCAATTATGAGTCTCGTGGGGACCACTACATAAATCGCACGAAGAGGTGATTTTGTTCACTTGGCTTGAAGGTTTTGGAGCCTCGTAAGATTTCATGAGAAACTTTACTTGGTCTTCAAGTTCCAGGATCCTACTATCGGGAGTGCTTGAATTGTTCGAAGGCAAAGATATTGCCTTGACCGTTTTGTTCGAATCACGGGGATCATTCCAACTTTCGTTGTCATAGAGAGCAAGATCTTCTATGAGTTCCCATGACTCTTCAGCACTTTGATCATGTAGCCTACCACCGGCCGCTTGGTCAACGATTTGCCTCGTGGAGAGATTGATGTGGTCATAGAAGATTTGGACTTGGAGCCAAAGATCAATGCCTTGATGAGGGACTTTTTGGTGTAAGTCCTTGAAATGAGTCCATGCTTCATAGAGAGTTTCACCTTGACATTGTTGGAACATCAAAATGTCATTTATAAGCTTGGTAGTTCTCCCTGGTGGGAAAAATTGAGCAAGGAATCGAGTGGTAAGATCATCCCAAGAGGTGATGGATCCCTCGGGTAAATGCTCAAGCCATTGACTATCTTGGTCATGTAAAGAGAATTGGAAGAGACACAATCGGGTCGTCTCTCAAGTTTCAACATCAAGATCTATGGAATCTACGATTTTTTGGAAATCCTTGAGATGTTGATTAGGATCTTCGGAACGAAGTCCATGGAATGCACATCCACTTTGCACCAACCGGATGGTGTCGGATCGCAAGGGAGACACATTGGCTCCTTGAGTGAGCTCAATGGTATTTCGATAGCCTTGGTGGCCAGGACGGGAGTACTCTCCTAAAGTTCGGGTTCTAGGAAGTTGATTTGGTTGTGGTAGATTTTGTGGTTGGTTTAGTTGTGGTGGGTTGATAGGGTCAAAGAGATTACCACCTTCCATGATGGTGGATGGTAATTGTTACGAACAAAGGAATGAAGAAAAAAATAGACTAAAGAAGACCTATAAAAAAAAAATCATACTAGAAAGGACTCTAGCAAGTAGACCTAATAAAAAGAAATTTCAACCTAGACAATAACTATTCCCCGGGCTGCGGCACCAAAACTTGATGCGTTGTTTTGCAACCTTGCAAATGGTTTTACCTCTCAAAGGATCTTGAGAAGCTTGGAATCCCCACCAGGTAGTGTACCTGACCGATGTAGTATAGTGTAGTGGCAAGTACCGGGGGACTGATTGTTCAACTCAAAGAATAGTGTTCGCTAGTGTTAAAACTTAATTAAACTAGGTCTAGACATGAGGGATGATTCTTTTGGTATTTTTATATTTTATGGAAAGCAAGTAAAAATCATGGGTTTTGGAAGAGTGGGCAGAATTAGTTGCTAGTCAACTAACCCAAATAACTACAAATGCAGTAGAAATAAAATAAAATGACACGAAAGTAAATATGGAGAAAAACAATAATAAGAAGAACGTGTTTACTTAGATTTCACTACTCCCTAGCTATCTTTTACTGGTTTATTAGTTTGTTACAATTGCATGGATGACGGGTTATATTCCTTAATACCATTCGTAGGGCCGTGTACGATCTTCCCTAACTCTATAAGCTCCTACCTCTTCCTATTTCGAGCCGAAAACTAGTTCCTAACATGGCCTCCTTAATAGTTATTTATGCATTAAATATAACCAATTAATCGTAGTACACATCCGATTAATGTTTCTTAAGACGTTCAAGCATGTTACCAAATGGAAGTCTGCCAGTTTTCTTAAGCCTAACATCAATATCATTCATCCACAACAATTATAAACAAACAACCAACCAATAATCAATAACTAGGTTTCATTACATCTAAGCAAACACAAAGAAAACCTAGCCTAGCATGTTAAAGTAAAGACACGCATAAGATAGAATCAAACAACACATAGACATATTGAATGATTATTGGAAAACTTATCTTCAATCAAACATGGATGAAACAAGGTTTTGGAACCCTTAAAAGCAAGGTAAAATTCATGCTAGGGTTTCTCCAAAACTATCCCAAAGTTCTCCTCCCTTAACAAATGAAAAATAGAAAACTATATATAGATTCTTGGGTCTGACGGCGTCACATGTAAATCCTGATGCCGTCAACTCGCCACCAATATTATTCTCGTATTGCCTAGATCCAGATCTGACACCGTCCCTTGCAACTTCATCTCATGGCCGTCTCTTGTAATTTGAACGTGACGGCCTAGTATGACGCCGTCACGTTTTAAATGTCAATTTCCATTATAGCTCGTCACATGTATTTTTCATATCCACCTCTTTGTCAAAGGGTGACGGCGTCACATGCACAACCTGACACCGTTAGGTACTGTTCCAAGCATGATTTAGAGACTTTGTCGTTTTCTTCACTTTTCGCTCCAAAAATGTCCAAAATGCTTCCTTTTCCAGATTTCATCTCCAAAGTACCTAAAATGACAAAAGGAATGATTTAGGGCAATATTTGATCAAATAATCTCGAATTTGGGCTTAAATGACTCCCTAAAAGCTGTACACTTTTCGCCTTATCAGCCTACAACCCCATACCGTGAGATAATTCAGGTTGGATTTCTTCTTAGTCCAGAGTTCATAAGGGGTAATCTTGTTCCTTTTATTGGGAACCCTATTTAATAAATAGCAAGCTGTTAACATAGCTTCACCCCAGAACCCTTGACTTTGTCCTGAATATGAAAACATGGAATTAACCATCTCCTTCAGTACCTTGTTTTTCCTTTTAGAGATACCATTTTGTTGAGGAGTATAGGGAGCATTCGTTTCATGGATTATACCAACCGACTGAAAATACAAAGTGTCCATGTATTCACCTCCCCTATCAGTCCTGAATCTTTTGATCAGGGACCCAAGTTGCAACTCAACTTCATTTTTAAATACTTTGAATTTATCTAAAGCTTCATCCTTGGTATGTAATAGATAGACATAACAAAACCTAGAAGTATCATCAATAAATGTCACAAAGTACTTCTTATTCCCTAAAGAGGGAGCGGTATGCAAATCACACAGGTCATTGTGTATTAGCTCCAAGAGCTCAGTCTCACGTTTTACACCCTGAAAAGGTTTCTTAGTAATTTTGGTCAACATGCATGTTTTACACTTTTCAGTGTCCATGTCCAATGCTGGGATTAACCCATCCTTAGACATATCTTGCATCCGTTTATAGTGTACATGGCCAAGTCTAGCATGCCACAGGGTAGAGTCATTCAGTTTAGATGTTGACATAAAGGCTGAATTACAAATGTCAGTGACAATATTAAGCCTGGACATTTGATTACACAATAGCCGAAACCAATAAACACACCATGTTTAGACAATATAAATTTACCAGATTCAATAATTTGTTTATATCCATGATTATTCAAAATACTACTTGAAACCAAGTTTTTCCTTATATTAGGAACATGAATAACATTAAACAAAGTTACAATATTTCCAGAACTAAAACCAAGATCTACACAACCACGACCATGCACCAAGGCTGTTGACTCATTTCCCATGTGAAGAATAGAACCATCATTCAATGACTCGTAAGTCTTGAACCATCTTCTATCTTTGCACACATAAACAGTTGCTCCAGAGTCAACCCACCACGCAACATCATCATCCTGTACATAGTTAAGGTCAGATACGTTGGGAATTACAAGATTTGAAGATTACAAAACCACAAGCAAGAATGAAGAAAGAAGAAACAAGAGGGACCTAAATATAAAATAGTTAGCTAGCTTGATTAGTAAGCTATGTTTTTATGTAAACCCTAGCCTCTCTATTATATAAAGAGGGGTAGGGCGTTGGTTATTATTATCCCATTCAATAGCTAGTCTCTCCAATGAGAGTCTAGAAACGCATAGAGTGTGTAGTAGTAGTTTATTTTATATTTAATAAAGAAAACCTTATTAGTAATATTGATTGTTCTTATTCTTATTCTGCTGTGCTTATCAATATTACTAAACCTAGATAGGGCTTAAACGATCTTTCACAATTGGTATCAGAGCACAGGGTGCTTGATATCTAGGGTTTATTCAAGGTGTTGTTGTTCGGTGTGAAGCAGGTTATGGAAAAAGATTGGTGACCACAAAGGCCACATAAGCAACAAAAGGTTTTCGTATCAATTTTAGTGACAAGGTGAAGGTACCATTTATTACAAAAACTCATACTATATTTATTTAATCGAATCATATATTATTTAATTAAGAATCGATTCGGTGTAGTGTGGCGTATAGATGGTACGTGGTCTTGATCATGATTGTTTAATAAAAACACCTCGTGCTGTTATCTTTTGAGAATTGTAAGATGAACATCGAATGAAATTACATTGAATTAAATTGAACCTAGTACTAAATTAATTCAGTGGGGTCGATTGGTTTAAATCATTGGTTCATTAAAGAGGATTTGGTGTCTTATGCATGATTGGTGATAATTATTGATTGGTTTTGTCGTGATTGATTATGGACTATTGATTCATCATGCTTATCTCGTATTAATTGATTGGTCATTCGATCTGGTTTGTCGTTTACCGCGTGTGAGAGCAGTTATTTGACCAATGCAAAATTGATATTGTCACAAGCAGTTTCACTATTCTTGTCGCCTTGCTGTTGATTATTTAAATGAGAAAGTCAGTTATGGACACATGATTATTGGTTGATCGAGGTTTTAATTTGATATATCAATTAAGAGTTGTCGTTTTCAAGGTTGATGTATTAAAGATGGGTCATTGCTGATATTTTATTCTAGTCAAGATTTGGTACTGCTGATCGCTAAACATTTGATTGGTCAAGGCATTTTAGTGGGTCGGTGTCATTGATTTGTTTGTTGTCTGGTATTGAATGTTGCTGCTACTATTGGGGTACTGGTTGTGAGGTGTAATTTTTTGTTCCTGCTAAGTTGGTTGATGCTGCTGCATCTGTTCATTACTGCTCATTCTTAAAACCACTACTGGTGTGGTTTGGTTCCTGCTGATTCTATACTTCGTTCCTGCTGATTTCACTTGTTTCTGCTGCTCATTAGTATAATGGCAGAAGCATTTGCATTCATGGGTGTCATTCCTAAGGTACATAATTGCCCTTTTGATTGTGATAGTAAATATAACGAGCTTAAGAAAGAGTTTGATAAATTAGAAACTCTTTATAATGATTGCTATATTAATGAACAAGCTAAAAGAGAGGCAATTAAAACCTTAGAAAATCAAAAGGTTTGGTTTCAAATGAATCAACTTGCTTATGAGGAAAAGATAAGAGTTTTAAAAAAAGATCTAGAGATTACTAGTAATGAGTTAACGTTTTGTGAAAAAGAAAAGGCAAAAGTAGAATTGGAAAAACAAGAATTGCAAGATAAGTTTGATAAAGAAGTAGCAGGTCGTATGAAGTGGCAAGAGGGATCAAAACATCTTGAGAAGTTAATCAATAGTTCTCATCCACTAGGTCTAAGAGAGCTTTAGGATATGAACACCTTATAGGGGCAGATGAAGTGTATGACACTTATGAATCTAGTGTCTTTGATCCTGAACCTCCTTTACAATTTCAAAATCCTATTAAATATGTTAAAGAAGGAGGTATGAATACTGTTGCTCCACCCATAACAGGAACTTTTAAGCCTACCTCTCCCCAATACCCAATAGACTTAGATGAATCACAGATGACTTATGGCAAAAAGTTAAGCGACTTGTCAAACCTTAATTGTAAAAATAATGACTTTGTCTCTTGTTCTAACATTGACAAGTCCTCAGATCTTAAGTCCACTGACTATGCCTCATGTGATTAAAGTGAAAAGTCAGACACACCTAAGCCAGATGACTTCTCATTAAAGAGTAGCTGCTAATGAATCCAATTCTAAGATAGCTTCTTCTGATAAGTTTGTGTGTAGGAAACAAAGTTGTGTTAAGAATAAGTCTTTTAAGAAGAAATCTTGTTTTGTGTGTGGTAGTAAGTCTCATCTTATTAAAGACTATGATTATAATGAGAAAATAATGGGTATGTATGCTTGTTACACCTTTACCAAAACGTTGTCGTGTTTTAAATTATTTCAAAACTTTTATGGACGACATCGAAATTTTTGATGAAACAATTGAACGGAATTCGGAAATAAAAATTGACACTTTTCAATCTGCTTATGAGCGAGAAAAGAGAGATATTTTTCAAAAACAAATGTTGCCAATTGTTCAACACCTACGTCACTGTGCTACACGTTGGGAACAGGAACTTCAAAAAGAAGTCAAATCAATGATAAACATTTTCAATTCAAATGAAAATGCGATTTTGTTTCAAAAGAAAAGAAACAGAGTTTTAAAAAATAATGCTGATCGACTCCTGGAAAAAGTTCTCAATGCTGATATTTTGTCTGTAATTATGAATGCTCTTTATGAATCTGGTACTTCTATGCTTGTGGAAGATCACTGTGCTGATAATGATTTGCTGAACACCGAAATTGAGACATTAAAACAAGAAAATGATAAGATGAGAAAAAATAATGATGATGTGAAAAAACAATTTTCAAAAGAAATTTGTCAACTCAAACAAAGGCTTGAATGGTGTCAAGCTCAAAGTCTTGAACTGGAATTGCAGCTTCAAAGTCAAAATGTTTCAAAATCTTGTCAAATTTGCAAAAACAATGAGTCTTTCAAAAATAAATGTCTTCAATATTAAAAGGAAATTGTAAAATTGCAAATTGACAATGCTAAGTGGGAACAAAACCGGATTTATATTGTTCATTGCAATAGAAAAATTGAGTCTCAAATTCAGGATAAGAATCACATCATCATTGACTTAAAAGAGAAGATTAAGCTACTTGAGAGAGGAAAGTTTGTTGACACCACTGTGATAGCATCAGGATTGTATAAAATAGACAAAACAGACAGGAATAATTATGCTCAGACTACTAATGTTAATCCTTCAACTTCTACAGGACTAGTCTTCACTAATAGCATTAGCAGACCAAAGAGAAAAAGTAAAAAGAAGAATAGGATCTTGCAACGTAGAAGAGGAACACTAGAAGCCCAAGAAGTAGAAGACCAACTTAGGAATTTGAATAAAAATCATGTTGCATCTGAATTAGATTCTAATATGGCAAATTGTAATCAAAATCTTAGTGTAACGAATGATGAATCTATGAATGTTTTGAATATTAATGCATCTTGTGTGTTTTGTCGTAAAAGTGTATCTTCTGGTGATCATACAAAATGTGTAGCTAATTCTCTCTTAAATCGTCATAAGAAACGTAGGACAGGCATTCCTTCTAGGCCTACTACTGCCTCTAAGTCTATATTAGGAAAACTGCCAACTACGGTTTCTAATGATGTTGTAGTTACCCCCATAATTGAACAGAACAAATCTAGGAACAAGCCCAAAGCTAGTGAATTCACCAAAAAGAAAGCGAGAACTAGTTGGAACTGGCAACGTTGGTTACAATATAAACCAGACTTTAAATGGATTCCTAAAATATTGAATACATGTTCTTCTAACTAACAGGATCCCGCACTTTCTTTGGGTTCCACCCTTACTTCTGTTCCTCTTCATCGTCCTCTTGTGATGCAGGTGGTTCAGATTGTTCTCTGGATTGTTGATAGCGGATGCACCCGACATATGACAGCCAATCTCAAACTATTAGTCAACTTTTTTCCAAAGTTTATCGGAACTGTCAGATTCGGGAATGATCATTACGCTCTAATCATGGGATACGGTGACTATGTAAGTGGGAACATTGAAATTAGTCGTGTATATTATGTGGAAGGCCTAGGTCACAACCTCTTTTCAGTCAGTCAATTTTGTGATGGGGATTTAGAACTAGCATTCGTGAGAAAACTTGTTTCATTCGTGACTTACAAGGAAATGATCTAATGTCTGGCTCACGTGGTTCAAATCTTTATTCAATATTGATTTCTGACATGATTGCTTCATCTCTGATATGTCTTCTCTCCAAAGCAGAATCGACTAAATCTTGGTTATGGCATAAACGTCTTTCACATTTGAATTTCAAAACTATGACTGAACTTGCTCGTCATAAACTTGTTGATGGTTTTCCAAGATTTTATTTTACCAAAGATCACTTATGTTCCGCCTGTGAACAAGGAAAAAGTACTCGAGCACAGTACGAATCATGTTTTACAATTGCGTCATATGGATTTGAGTAGCCTGATGCGTGTTCAAAGTATCAACGGTAAACGCTACATACTTGTAATTGTTGATGATTACTCCAGATGGACTTGGGTTTATTTTCTACTAAGCAAAGATCAAGCTCCTTCAATGATCATCACCTTTCTCACAAAAATTCAAGTTTAGTTATGCAACACGGTCAGAACTGACAATGGAACATAATTTAAGAATCAGACACTTCGGTCATATTTTGAGAAAGTGGGAATTGAACATCAAACATCTATTGCAAGAAGCCCAGAACAGAATGGAGTAGTTGAAAGACGCAATAGGACATTAGTGGAAGCTGCAACAACCATGTTGATCAATGCTCAATTACCAAATTACTTATGGGCGAAAGCTGTTTCAACTGCATGTTATACCCAAAACCGTTGCATGATCACAAAACGCCATCACAAAACACCTTATCAACTTGTTCACAAAAGAAAACCAAACATCGATTACTTTCATGTATTTGGAGCACTTTGTTATCCGAAAAGTGATCATGATGATTTAGGTAAACTTAAAGCAAAGGCTGACATAGGAGTGTTCGTTGGATATTGTGAAAATTCCAAAGGCTTTCGGATATGGAATCGTCGTACAAGAGAAATTCAAGAAACTATTCATGCCAATTTTGATGAACTCACACAAATGGCTTCTGAGCAAAATAGCTTAGGACCTGAATCCAACCGTCTTAACTTTCCGGATTCTTTGGCTGAACCATTGTTTCTCAATCGCAAAGAATTGGAAACCCTGTTTGCTCCACTGTTCGATGATAAAATTGAAAACCGTCATTCTGAGGTCTCACCTATTTCCGCTGCACAACCTGAAAATATTCACGTACCCGACTCACCTCAACAAACAACAACAACTGTTGAGAAAGACGGCCCTCCAATTGCATCTCCAATAACAGTAGAATAAACCGCATCCAAGTTACGACAATCGGCTGAAGATCCTACACCACAATCAATTCCACAACCCGCATAGTATGATCCAAATGTGTTCTTTAACCCATTTGCACTGGCTCCAACAGTTCCTGAAATAGCTGAGTCTTCCACACGCAATTTGGATCCTGCTAACATGCGAGATACCTATCAACTTCACCCTTCGACATACAAATTCACTAGAGATCATCCCTTAGTTCAAAGTATTGGCCATCCAGATGCACCAATCATGACAAGACAATGACTTTACGCAGATGGCGAAACTTGCATCTATGCACTTACAGTTTGTAAAGATGAAGCTAAGAACATCAAACAAGCAATGACTTATGAAAACTGGATGGAATCTACGCAAGAGGAACTTTAGCAATTCAAAAGATTAGAAGTCTGGAATTAGTTGAAAAACCTGACGGAGTCTTTGTCATTGGGTTGAAATGGATTTGGAAAAATAAGCTGGATGCAGAAGGCACTGTCATATGTAACAAATCACGCTTGGTACCATTAGTTATATCAAGTTTTCAAATTAACGTCTCGAGGTTGGTTCAAGAGGAAGTAACGTCCAAAATACTCATCGTACTTCTTGCTTGGACTCAAATTTTAAGTTTTGATAACTTAAGGGGCTTAATATGCTGATTTATCAAATACTTTGAATTGAAAACAAGTGCAAGGACCAGAAGTGTCAATACTCCAAAGTCACTAATATTAATACAAGTTTCTATATCTGTTTCTCTTTTTTTACGTAAACAAACCACCCCACGCTGCCAATTTTTTTTTCCAAATTCAAGATTTTAAAGATTAACGAGTTTCTGTGATTGTAAGTGTTAGTATTAATCATTTTCTTGCTACAATCACTCGCCCTAATTCCCTTTATGTTTTATGTGATTACATTATCTGAAATCGCCAATTAGGGTTTATGCTTATTAAAATTGGGTGTTTCTTGGATATGATGTTTTAGGATAATTAATCTAGATGGGTAGCTTCGGTATGACCTAATATGTTAGAATACATCCTTGTTTTGATTCCTATTACATCTGTCTAGTGAAATTTAAGTGTTTAGGGTTTTGGTGCTTGTCTTTCTTGGCTGACACTTTCTAGGTTTATGTTTGTTTGTAATGAGAGTTGTTTATGGCTTATTTGTGCTCACTTAACATGTTCCTTATGTCTCAATACATCAAAATAACATTTGCTTGTGGTTCTGTAAAACTCATCAACTGTTTGATCTTTTGTGAATAAGTTGTTAGGCTTATTTTTCGTTTAAGATTGGACTGTGTCTCTTGAGGCCTATTGTCACAAAACTATAGCAGACCCATGGCCCATTTCTTTCATATATTTTTTTGGTCTATCGAGTTAAGCAATGAACTTATCAAGTTAGTAATGAACTTATCGAGTTAATTGACGAAATTTTCGAGTTAAGTGTTGGACTTGTCGAGTTTGATATTTGTTAGTTAATTTTATCAAGTTAGAAATGTGTTGCTACAAAAGTTGGGGCATTCCTTGTTTGGGTTCCTGTTCTCGTACCAATCAGATCTTAATGCTTGAGACCTGCACACTCAGAAAGCAAACAAACACCGTTAGGCGTATCGTGGGATTGTCTCCCACGATTATCCTCCGGCGTGAGAGTAAGTAATCGGTTTCTAGGGTTGTATTGAAGAGTTAGGGTTGTAGATCGTAGCTTTAATGAGAATTATGATATTATTTATGTAGGCACGAAATCCTTGTAGATTTCGTGTTCCTTACTCTTTGGCGTATCACGCCTATCCGGTCTAGGGATCTTTATCCCATAAACAAGAGATCCTTATCTAGACCATAAATAATGTATTTGGTTTTGGGCTTTTGTGAGCCCAAAACCGTTAGCATGGTAGCCCAAATCATTGTTATGATAGCCCACTAGTGGTGGGCTGGGGCGTTAGTAATGTTCATTAATCGGGCTCGTGACCCGAATATGGACTATACGTCATCATGTCCCCCCAGTCTAGTATGCGCAGGTTTTAACCGAGGATGCTAGACTAGTAATGTCAGTGGTAAGCGTGGCGGGGAAGCTTCTAGTATTTGCCGCAAAAAAAAAAATATATGGTGTATCTAGTCTTAAAACATCCCACGTATCCCTTAAAATACGTGAAAAAGTGCTTGTACCTGTTGGTATTCTAGCCACATGTTTAAGCTAGTGGGTGACACGTGTCAATCATCTATGAATCATGGTAACCCTATATAAACCACCGCCTCCTTTTCACTGTGATTATCACAGTGAAAATTCTCAATTCCACCATTGTTAAACCTTTTCCATAGCTCTCCAGAAATCAACAACTTATTAGGTAATCCGCGAGTGCGTCTATTATAACAATGGTGCTTTAATTGACCGAAAATGCGTCTGATATAACCGAGGATGAATACCGTCAGTTCACCTCGGATTATTATATCCCACTCACACTGCATCCGGAAGTGCCAGATGCGGATGCGTTTATAGCGGACTTCCCCGAAGGGAAGGTGGGGGTTTACACACGTTTTTTCGAATTCGCGAACCAACGTATGCCCATGTCGCTTTTCCTTTGCGATATTCTAAGCTTCTACCATCTTGACATTTCTCAGCTGCACTGCATAGGTGCAGCAAAAATAACTAATTTTGAAGTGAATTGTCGCCTGTTGGCGATTGACCCCACCATTCACTTGTTCCGCGCCTTTTACCACACCTCGTGGTCAAACGGGTGGGTGTCATTTTCCAAGCGCGCAAGGAACTTGCAGTGCTACACGGAAAAGTTAGACGCCTTAAGGAATTAGAGGGAAAAGTTCTTTTGGGTCGATAAGGCCTTTTTCCCATGGGAATTTGAGTTCTATACTCAAGGGTCCTTACCGAAGGATGAGCGCCCACTCCCTGGCTTATATAGCGCAGCGGATGCGGATACAATAAATACCAACCGCATCCCTATCAGTGCGTACCCTGAAGAGTTCCTGGTGCACATGGGCATCAGTCGTAACTACTTCCAACCGAAGACGGAAGTGCCAACATTCTTGTACGAGGATGGTCAGGGTGGGTGCTCATCCTTCATTCTGTTAGTTTTGATATTGTAAGCACCCCTTCCTTTGTATTGTTTTTTAATCATTGTTTTTTGTGTATGTTTTGCTACGCAGAGATGGATCTGTTCAGTGTAGTGAACTTGGAGAAGCCCAAACTGGTGACGGTAGGAGTGCGCCCTCTAAGAGAAGGCGAGACGCAAGTTATGGAAGCTACCGCGGGGCGCACTATGGAGCTTGATCAAGAGGAGCATGAGGATTCTCCCCAGCCGGCTTTACTAGTTACTCCAGTGTAGAGTGTTCTCCAGTCTAGGGAACAGTCTCCAGTAGCGGCTGAATCGCACACCGAGTCATCAAATAGTGTGCAAATCCCTGAGCCGGAGGGGACTAGCCAAGGCGTGAAGCGTAAGGGAAACTCTGGTGGTTATGCCGCTAGCACCTCCAAAAGGATACATCAACTTATTGCTGGCGAGGAATCCTCCACAAAGGAGGATGCGTCCGCCACTGGTGCGGACAAAGACGTTCCCAAGTCTCCTCCCCTCATGTAAGTAATGTAGTTTATGCTATTATTGCTTCAATTCCTTTACCATCTTTAAACTGTTTGTTGCATGCGCACAGTGTTGAAGATACTACGGATGCTGCTACTTTTGCGCAAAAGTCACCACCCAGGGCGAGTTTTGTGCCTTCTGATGAGTTTTCGTACAAGGGTGATGAGACTGAGTCAAGGGCGCTATGTAGTGTATCCTTTGGTTCCTTGGTGGAAAAGCTAGACCTTGCCGCTGCGCATCGGGTCAAATTGGTCGCTCAGTTGAAGACTAGCTATTCTGGTGAGAGCAGCCGTCTTGCGCAGAAGGATGAAGAAATCGCGCTTCTGAAGGCGCAGCTGGCTAGTGCTCAGGCGGAAGTAGTGTCAACCACTGTGTACTCCAGGAGGCTTGCAAATGAGAGATTGACCTTGCTGGCTGAGGTGAAGCACGAGCGTGCTACCTCTGAGCAGTATAGATCTAACTGTGCATGGGGACTGAAGTACCTGCAAGAGAACAGAAGCAAGCACTTCGTCCAGCTTGATGAGTTCCGCAAGTTTGTAGAGACTGCCTTGGAGACGCAGGAAAGTAAGTTGCGCAAGCTGAGCATTGAGTATGATGAGGAGCTGTGCCCTCATCTAGTGTTTGCTGTTGCTGAGCGCAGGTATTTGTTTCTTTTTGATTTCTTTTTCCAGCTATTTTTGCATAATTCCCTTGAAGTTGTTATCTTCTAACGCGTGTGTTGTTGTATTCTTAGGTGGTTGATCAGTCACGGTCTTCCTTGGCTGCTATGGGCATCCTGGAGTCCCCAGAGGTCCTTGGGGGTTTTGGGGATGTTGTGAAGTGTGCCTTGGCGCGTGGCAAGGCCAAAGCCATAGAAGAGCTACACAAGGGGAAGATGCTGACTGTTTCCCCCGCAGAGGTGCCCGGGTATGCTGGGGATGGCTACGCAGAACTGGTTGCGGCCATGGAGAAGATGAAGGTCTTTGATTTCCCCCACATCGCCCAGCTGGAGCGTGACCCGGATTACCCTATTGGCGTGATTATGCAGGGGTTAACTCGGGCGAGGCACGTAGCGGAAGATGCGGAGGCGCAACCTGACTTCTTTTTGAAGCCGGATGAGTCTCAGCTCCAGTGCCTATTTTTGCTCTCCCCGCAACATGCTGAATCCCTTTGCCCTCGATAAGGAAGTATCTCTGAAGAAGTCCTTGGAAGCCCATGCTACAAGGCTTGCGCGAAAGGAGGGCGTGAAAGGGAAGGCTATCGTATGTGGTGTTGGTGCAGCCCATCTTCCAAGGTCTGATGGGATTCCTGTCAGCATACCGACGGTGTCGCAGGAAGATAGTAGCCTGTTGAGGAGGCTTGATGAGGCTGGGAGTGTGGCATCTACAGCTAGTAGCGCAGGGCATAGGCATGCTCGTAGTATGTAGACTGTTTTTTCATTGTATGTGTTAATTGTATGACTTGTGTAAAACTTCGTAGATGAATAATAATATTAGTTTCTGTGCGCACGTTTGTATCATTTTGTACTTAGATTATGTGTCTTTTCGTGAAAGACTTTCCAAGAGTCAAATTGAAACCAAAACATAGTTAGGAGAAATTGTATTAAGTCCATAACTTAATGAATATATGTGAATAAAAAATCATAAATATATGGATAAACTTGTAGCGTGCTACAAATACCATATCAAGGAACCAAGAGTCTTGGCTCCTAAATTGCTAAACGCGCACAGTGTGCGTTGTTGCATATCCTGCGTGGGATACGCATTAAACTTATTTCAACGTCTTTAGAGTAAGGTGTTTAGCAAGGATGCGTGATCCAATGTTGATGGGTTTGCGACCCTCTTACTCAACGAGTTATTTATTAGGTTTACTCATCCTTTCTGCCATCTTGGGTCTTAATAAGTGCATGCACGCCATGTAGGCAAAAATATACATTAACGATATTGAGACATAAATAAAAAATGTAAGCAATAAAGTTAAATGTGTTGTGGAGTTAGCTAGAAACCACAACGTTTTATCAATTATTGCAAGTTTTTGAAAATAAAAGACAATTCCTAAAAAGAAAATGTAAATAATACCCGAACATTTATTAGGCACTTACTAAAGTGCAGGGTTTTCTGTGTGTGGGCCGTACCTTTCCTAAAGATAGCATCTCTTGAGATTGCAAATATTCCAAGTGCGCGCTAGCTCATGGCCATCTATATCACGCAGCTTGTATGCGCCTCTGCCTAATGCTTCTGTGACCTTGTAGGGTCCTTCCCACTTTGGTCCAAGCTTTCCCGTATCTTCTGCGTGACTTGCATCATTGGCATGGTACACAAAGTCTCCTGGCCTGAAAGAAGTGTTTCTGACTTTTGCATCATAATACTTCTTCATTTTTGACTTAGCCCTTGCCTCACGTATAGCTGCCCGTTCGCGCCTTTCTTCCAACAGATCCAAGTCTATGCATCGTTCATCATCATTTTTTGTAACATTGACCTCCGCCGTGCGAATAGTTGGCATCCCAATCTCGGCTGGTATGACAGCTTCTGTCCCATAGACAAGAGGGAATGGTGTATCTCTAGTGCTGACTTTGATTGTTGTGCGGTGCGCCCATAAGACATGCGACAATTCATCCACCCATCTTCCTTTATGTTTGTCAAGACGTGCTTTAATTCCTTCGCCCAGACTACGATTTGCGCGCTCAACCAAACAATTGGTTTGTGGGTGCTTAACTGACGCGAAGTGTTGTGTAATATTTAATTGGGCGCACCAATCTTTGAACGGGTTGTCACAGAATTGTTTTCCGTTGTCCAAAATAATTTCTCCAGGTAAGCCAAAGCGGCATACAATGTTGTCCCAAATGAAGCGTTTGACCTGGTTTCCTGTGATACTTGCCACTGCTTTTGCCTCAATCTACTTAGTGAAATAATCTATGGCCACTATGAGGAATTTTAGTCCCCCTGCTGCAACTGGAAAGGGGCCTGCAATATCAATGCCCCATTTATAGAATGGCCATGGTGAGGTGATAGGTGTCAGCTCTTGTTGTGGTCGACGTAGGATGGGGGTGTGGACTGGCAGTCGCTGCACTTCTTTATCATATCCCATGCATCGCGGTACATAGTAGGCCAATAGTATCCTGACCGCAAGGCTCGCGCCACAACAGACCGTGGTCCTGAGTGCATACTACATGAACCAGCGTAGATCTCTCAGAGTATGTAATCTGCCTGAAGAGGTCCAATGCACCGAAGCCATGGTTGTAGGAATGAACGTCGATATAGGATACCATCTCGAAGTTCAAACCTCTGTGCTGTGCGCCGTATCCGTCGAGCGTCCTTCTGTTCCTGGGGTAATATCCCTTTGCTTATAAATTCGATAATAGGTGTCATCTACGTAGGATCCTGTTCTTCTATCACCGTGGATATTTCCATCTCCGAGATTGATTTGTTCTTCAAGGTCTCCACCAATACCTGTTTTGACAGGTGCGCAAAGCTTGTGGATGCAATCTTGCTCAGCGCATCTGCTTTTCTATTTTCTCCTCTAGGAACTTGTTTGATGGGGAACCTGTCGAAATTCTGGATCAGAGACTTGGTCTTGCCGAGGTACTGGATCATGTTATCCTCCTTAGCCACATATTCGCCTAACACGTGATTTCCTACTAACCGGGAATCGACATTTGCTTCTAGGTTGTGTATACCCATTTGAGTTGCAATGCGTAATCCAGCATGTAGGGCCATGTATTCTGCCTCATTGTTTGTGGCTTTGAATTCAAAACGCAGTGCATAAGAGAATTCCATTCCATCTGGGCTAGTGAGGATAAGGCCTGCGCCTGACCCATCTACGCATGAAGATCCGTCTGTGAATAGAACCCATGGTTCTTGTAATTCTACCTCGCTATTTGAAGGTGGAGTATCAATATCTGGCTTCTCAATAATGAAGTCGGCTAATATCTACCCCTTGATCGCAGTGCGTGGTCTATAAGAGATGTTATTGTTGGGTTTGAAACTGCTGCTAAGTGAAACTGCTGTTGTGAATGAAACTGCTGCTAGTGGTAATGATT
This sequence comes from Artemisia argyi, assembly GCA_030686995.1. Classification (NCBI taxonomy): domain Eukaryota; kingdom Viridiplantae; phylum Streptophyta; class Magnoliopsida; order Asterales; family Asteraceae; genus Artemisia; species Artemisia argyi. Next base: position 187,381,834 of record CM060683.1, on the reverse strand, counting down.
CTGCTGCTAATGTCAAAGTGCTGCTGAGGTTAAATACTGCTGACAGAATCTACTACTGATGGGATAAGGATGTAAATGGTTTAGATAAATATAGAATAGATTGTGTAAATATTATATTTATCTAGAATATTCTTATCGTGTAGAGAAAGGTATTGTAAACCTAGTAGGATTCCTTAGTCTATAAAAGGAGGATCCTAAGGTTAGTTTATGTACGTATTATTATTCACTTCAAGGTTGTAAAACCCTAGCATTGTTGAGTGCTCGTATTAATAATATTGAAGTGTTGAAAGTGAATCATTATTCTTCTTAAGTTAAGCTTTTACATTCCGCATATTAGCTTAAGTGTTTAATCAAGTTAACTTCTATACAAGATCGTTTAAGCTCAACTAGGATCAACAAGTGGTATCAGAGCTTGTGATCTAGAAGTTATTATCAAGAAGATTTTGTTTCTTAAAAGTCTGTTGTTCCAAATCTATTGCTAAGATGGGTGATGAAACTCATATGGTGACTGCTTCAAGGGTGCCCATGCTAAATCCTTCTGAGTATGAGCTATGGAAGAGAAGAATCAGACAGTACATTCGCATGATTGATTTCAACATGTGGAATGTGATTGTTATTGGTGACTCTGTACCTGAGAAGAGTGCTGATGGGAAGGAGATACCAATTAAGTCTGCTGAAGCTAACACAGTAAGGAAGATGGAAATCAAAGCACACAGTATTCTTTTAATGGGAATACCTAATGAATTCCAAATGGACTTTGATGACTGTGAATCTGGAAAAGAATTGATGGATGCTGTTGAATTCAGGTTTGGAGGGAATGATGCTACTAAGAAATCCAGGAAAAACATGCTGAAGCATCAGTTTCAAAATTTTACTTCTGAAAGTGGAGAGAAGAAAATTGACACATACAACAGGCTAAACCAACTTGTTAGTCATCTAAAGCTTGTTGGCAATGTGGTTCCACAAGAAGATGTAAACCTAAAGTTTCTAAGAAGTCTTGCACCTGAATGGAGTATGCACACAGTTGTGTGGAGGAATAAGCCTGATTTTGAAACTATGAAGTTGGAGAGTCTCTACAACAATTTAAGAGTGTATGAATCAGAACTATCTACTTCCTCTACTTCATCTTCTGGTACTAAAAATCTTGCCTTTGTATCCTCTAAAGGAAAAGGATCTCAAGAATCTCACTCTGCTGCTCATTCTACTGCTTATGGAGTATCTGCTACTGATGGATCTGCTGCTAGTTCAAATGATAAGATTTCTACCAGTGATATTGCTTTGTGTGCATTCTTGGCTGAGCTCACAACTACTATAAGGTCACATGTCATTAATCAAGACTTGGATCATATTGATCCTGATGATCTTGAAGAAATTGATCTTAAATGGCAAATGGCTATGTTGACCTTGAGGGCAAGAAAGTTTTTGAAGAAGACTGGAAGAGAAGTCAAGTATAAAGCTAAGGATAGTCCAGGATTTGACAAATCAAAGATAGAGTGCTACAATTGCAACAGGAAGGGACATTTTGCCAGGGAATGTAGAGCTCCAAAGAAGAATGCTGATGTCACAAAGAAGGTTGCTGAAGAATCAAAGACTGCACTAGTATCTTGTGATGGACTGGGAGATTATGATTAGAGTGATATGGCTGAAGAAGAACCAAATTTCTCGTTGGTAGCTGTTGCTCAACCCAAAGTGCAGAACTTTGCACTTATGGCCTATGGTTCATCATCAGGCTCTGACTCTGAGGTATCCAATGATTTAGACTTATCTGTGTGTTCTTTTAAATCTTGTGCTGATACTATAGAAGAACTTAAGTCTAGGGATGAGAGTTTAAATAGAGAAATTGAACACCTAAAACTTGATAACTTAGGTTACAAAGAAGGTATTCAAAATGTTGAAAGAAGGTTAGAATATCTCAAAGAGTGTGAGAAGGAATATGTAGATCAACTTAATATCAGAGATATAGAAATTTTTAAGAAAAACAGTGAAGTAGAAGTTCTTAAAAATAAGTTAGAAGAAGCAGAAAAAGAAAAAAAGGAAGCTCTTGCTGATAAAGATAAACATGTAGTAAGAGTACAAAAACAACAATATGCTTCTGATTTGGTTCATAAATCTATAGAGAATACCTTGATGAGAAAAGGTAGTGGAATTGGGTATAATGAAGTGGCTCCTCCAGCCAAAAGTGCTTTTGCTCCACCAGGAAAAGAACTATCCTTCATTAGTGAGCTAAATATTGAAAAACCTGTAGGTGAATGTAGCACAAGTGTTAAAGAAACACCTAAGGTTGAGGTTAGAAAATTTCCTGAAGCTCCTATTATAGAAGATTGGTATTCTGATAGTGACAGTGATGAGGAACAGGTTAAAACAGAACAAAGTGTGAAAAAGGAAGAAATTCCTACAATGTTTAAACATAAAATTGAACAGGTTAAGTTTGTCAAACCTGTGTTAGGAAATAACATCTCTAGGAAAATGGTAGAGTACAATGAGGTACCTAGAGAACAGATGGAAAAGTTTAATAATAAGCCTAGGGGTAACCAGAGAAACTTCAACAACCTAGTTTCACACAGATTAGGTAATCAGTTTCAATTACAAAAGAAGGCTTGTTATAAATGTGGTAACTTTGACCACTTGATTGTTAGATGTCCTGAACACCAAAAGCCTGTTTGGAATCAAAACACTAGGGTGAATCACAAATATGTAACTAAACAAACTCACCCACATCCTAATAGGAATATGGTTCCAAGAGCTGTTTTATTAAGATCTGGTGCAACTAGATCTATTTATGCTGCTAAATCAAATGGTGTTTTCAAAACCACAACTGGTTCTTCTACTGGCTCTACTGCTAGTAAGCATTCTGCTGCTTGTATGCATTATGCTGCTAACAAGCAATCTGCTATAGTACAAAATTTTCTACTTTGGGCCAAAAGTTTTAACAAATACAGTTGTTGGTAATCACTTTTATGCTGTTAAGGCCTCAGCTTGCTGGACTTGGAAACCAAAAACTATTGGTTCAAATTCTGTTTCCAAGAATAGTAGTGCATCAAGTGATTTAAAGAAATTTGATTATGTTGATGCACAGGGCAGATCCAAGTCAGTAATGGCTTGGGTTGTCAAGAGGAACTAATGTTTCTACTTTTCATGTGCAGGTCAATCTACTGGATGAGCTTAAGGATATGGTTATTGTTGACAGTGGATGTTCTGGACACATGACAGGAGATGAGTCTCAACTTGAAGACTTTGAGGCTTTTGATGGTGGTTATGTTGCTTTTGGGAATGATCCACAAGGTGGAAAGATTGTTGGAAGAGGAACTCTAAGAACTGGAAATTTGGAGTTTGAGAAGGTGTTTCTTGTGAAAGGACATAAGTTTAACCTTTTTAGTGTCTCACAAATGTGTGACAAAAAGAACTTTGTTCTTTTTACAGACACTGAGTGTATGATCCTTTCTCCTGACTATCAGTTGCCAGATGACAAATCTGTGCTTTTGAAGGTCCCTAAAAATGAGAATATATACAGTGACCATATTAAGAACATTGTTCCTAAGAGGGCTTTGACTTGTCTAATTGCAAAGGCCACTGTTGATGAGTCCAAATTATGGCATAGGAGATTGGGACATCTGAACTACAAGACCATGAACAAATTGGTAAAAGGAAACATGGTCAGAGGAATGCCTATAAAGACTTTTGAAAATTGTGAAACTTGTGTTGCCTGTCAAAAGGGTAAACAACACAGAGTTTCATTCAAGTCTAAGACTGTGAACACAAATACTGAGCCATTACACTTACTACACATGGATTTATTTGGGCCTGTATTTGTAAAAAGCTTGAACAAGAAGTCATATTGTCTTGATGTCACTGATGACTTTAGCAGGTTTACTTGGGTATTCTTTCTAGCCACCAAAGATGAAACTCCAGAAATACTCAAGGCATTCATTACAAGAGTTGAAAACCTGCACAATCACAAGGTGAAGATAATCAGATGTGACAATGGTACTGAGTTCAAGAACAGTGTGATGAATCAATTCTGTGTGGGGAAAGGAATTCGTAGACAGTATAGTGTAGCAAGAACTCCACAACAGAATGGTGTTGCAGAAAGAAGAAACAGGACACTAATTGAGGTTGCAAGAACAATGTTATCTGATTCAAAACTACCTATACCTTTTTGGGCTGAAGCTGTGAACACTGCATGCTTTGTGCAGAACAGAAGTAAGGTAGTCAAGCCTCACAATAAGACTCCATATGAGTTATTTCATGGAAAGAAGCCACTGATTGATTTTCTCAAACCATTTGGATGTCCTGTTACAATTTTAAACACTAAGGATCAGCTAGGCAAATTTGATGAAAAAGCTGATGAAGGAAATTTGGTTGGTTACTCTGTGATTAGTAAAGCTTTCAGGGTATACAATAAGAGAACCAAACATGTAGAGGAGAATTTGCATATCAAGTTTTCTGAGAATACATCTAATCCTGAAGGGAGAGGACCAGAATGGTTGTTTAATGTTGATATGCTTACCAAAACAATGAATAATGTACCAGTTATTGCCAGTATTGACACTAACCAACCACAAGAAGAATTTGTTTTGGTTGAGAAACTAAAGGTTGGTCCTACTTTACTTCCCTTTTAGACAGATTTAAGTCCTAAAGAAGATATTGTTTCTCAAGAGAAACCTAAGGAAACTGAAGAAGGTATTGAAATACCTATTGAAGCAGAAAAAGAAACTAATGAAGTTCCCAAAGTAGTTGTTGATGTCTCTCCTACAAAGCCAGAAGACTCTGCTATTGACTTAGAAGACTCTACTGCTAGGCCAAAAGATACAACTACTGCTCCACCAAATTCTGCTGCCAAGCCTACTAACTCTACTGCTACTTCAATGTTTCCTAATTTGGACACTCAGGGTTGATTTATTGATGATTCTATCTATCCTGATGATCCAAATATGCCTGATCTTGAGAATATTTATTATGACACAGATGATGATGCACTTGATGGTAAGTTATTTGGAGCTGATGCAGACATTACTAATTTGGAACTCAATATTCCTGTTAGTCCCATACCTACCACAAGAGTACACAAGGATCATCCCAAAGACCAAATTTTGGGTGATCCACAATCATCTATTCAAACTAGGCAGATGACTAAAGCACTGAAAGATCTTCAACATCAAAGTTTCTTTGCCAGATCCCTGCATCAAAGAAATAGTCATAAAGATCTTCAGAATTGCCTGTTTGCATGTTTTCTTTCTCAAATTGAACCCAAAAACACTTACAAAGCCCTACAAGAAGCAAGTTGGGTGGAAGCAATGCAAGATGAGCTTCTACAATTTAAGCTACAAGAAGTTTGGACTTTGGTTGATCTGCGAAATGAAAAAAGAGTGATTGGCACTAAATGGGTTTTCAGATGCAAAAGAGATGAGGGAGGAATAGTCATAAGGAATAAGGCAAGGTTAGTAGCACAGGGATACACACAACAAGAAGGTCTTGATTATGATGAAGTATTTGCTCCAGTGGCAAGAATAGAAGCAATTAGATTATTCTTGGCTTATGCTTCATACAAAGATTTTGTAGTGTATCAAATGGATGTAAAGAGTGCTTTTCTATATGGGACCATTACAGAAGAAGTTTATGTATCTCAACCACCAGGCTTTGAAGACCCTGATCATCCTGATAAAGTTTACAAGGTAAATAGAGCAATGTATGGCTTACATCAAGCTCCTAGAGCTTGGTATGACACTTTGTCAACATACTTGCTAGAGTCTGGGTTTAGTAGAGGAAAGATTGATAAAACTCTGTTTCTCAAAAGACAAAAGGATGATATTTTGCTGGTTCAAATCTATGTTGATGACATCATCTTTGGGTCTACAAACAAAGCTATGTGTGTTAGTTTTGAGAAGCTTATGAAGGACAAGTTTGCTATGAGTTCTATGGGAGAACTCACTTTCTTCTTAGGTTTGCAAGTTACATAGAAAGACAATGGTATATTTATTAGTCAGGATAAGTATGTCAATGATATTTTGAAGAAGTTTGGATTTGAAGATGCTAAGCCTGCCAAGACTACCATGGAAACCAATAAACCATTGCTGAAAGATGAATATGGAAAGGAAGTGGGTATTCACTTGTACAGGTCTATGATTGGCTCATTGATGTATCTCACAGCATCAAGGCCTGATATCATGTTTGCTGTGTGTGCCTGTGCAAGATTTCAAGTGTGTCCCAAGGAATCACATCTCAATGCAGTAAAGAGAATTTTTAGATATCTGAGGTACCAACCAAAATTGGGCCTTTGGTATCCTAAGGATTCACCTTTTGATTTGGTTTCATATTCAGATAATGACTATGCTGGAGCTTCTTTGGATAAAAAGTCTACTACAGGGGGTTGTCAATTTCTAGAAAGCAGATTGGTGTCATGGCAATGCAAGAAGCAAACAGTGGTGGCTAATTCTACAACTGAAGCTGAGTATGTGGATGCTTCAAGTTGTTGTGGACAAGTTCTCTGGATGCAAAATCAATTATTGGATTATGGGTATTATTTCATGAATACCAAAATTCATATTGATAACAACAGCACACTTTGCATAATTAAAAATCCTGTTTTTCATTCCAAAACAAAACATATTGAGATAAGACATCACTTTATCAGGGATTGCTATGAAAAGAAGTTGATCCAAATTGTTAAAGTTCATACTGATAACAATGTTGCTGATCTTCTCACTAAACATTTTGATGTGGGGAGGTTTCAATTTTTAATTGCACACATTGGTATGATAAATCTTTGAAAAACTTATCTCTTTGTTTTTGTAAAAGTATGTAAAGGAATTATGCTGCTTGTTACTCTGCTGCTTATCTTAAAGCATATGTTTGTGATGTAATGTACTATGCTGCTATTTCTAACTCTACTGCTAGTACATATGTTTGTTTGCTTTGTGGTGTTTGGTCTAATATTTTGCAGAAATAAGTCTAAATGATGATTTGCAATAACAATATTATGACAACAAAGAAGAACATCTGTCATTCATCATTTATCAAGTTCAGAGGTTCATACATCAAAAGACAAATTACAAAGACTACTGCAGAAATCACAAAAGAGTGCAACAACCTAAGATGAAATTAATGACTACAAGCACTACTTCCTAGGGCATGGAAGTCCAAGAACAATTTTTCTTTCCTGAGGGAGAGGAGGGTTTGTCTTCTTTGTCTTGGTGGACTTCTTTGGTCGTGGCCTTGATGACTGAGGCCTCTCAGGAGTAGAAGGTGGTTCATTTGGAGGCTCATCCTCATCGGATGAAGTGTAGATGAAAGGGGAAATAAGCTCCCTTGCAGATGGTTGCCTGATAGGGATCCAAGCTGGGTCTTCTGATGATTCTGAAGACAATGGAGACTCAGGGGACATAACGGCTTTACCCCTGGAAGTGCTTGGGGTTTGATTCAAATGAAGAAGATCTTTGAACAGAGTGAGATCATGCTTTCTCTTTTTGGCTTGCTCTTTGGTTCTACAACCATTATGAGGAGGACGGAAGGGAGGCACATATGTTTCAAAAGGGGTTTCATCTTCAGATGATGAATCGGATGAGATATTGATGATTTCGGGTGTTGATTTCATGATTATTTGATTTGATTTGGGTGAATTGAAGTTTTGATTTGGTTGATTGGCATTTTGATTGCGATTAGGGTTTGATAGTGATGATTTAGGGAAAATATTTAGTCCGTTTTTATAGGGATTACGGAATATCATCACATTAATTACTGAGGATTCTTGACTTTTTGACCAAGCTTATTTTGTCAACTCTGCTGCCGGATTATTTCACTCTGCTGCTAGTTATATAACTCTGCTGCTAGTGTTATTGTGCTGCTACGGTTGAAAGTGTGAGGGTGGGATGTGTAACTTCTTCAATTAGTTTAAAACCTAATTGATCTTCCTAATTGGTTTTCTCATGTTTCAAATTGAAGTTATCACAAACCCTAACACTCCATTTTTCTCAAAGTCAATTATTCCCAATTTCCCTAAACCCTAACTCATGGATTGCGTTCGTACCTGGGCAAAGCAACACAACAGTGTGGTCGTTCTTGATGCAGAATCAGTTAATGAAGATTTCACAGACATGGTAAAATTTTTGAATGCTACTTCTCTTAGGTATGCACTCACTGTGAATCCTACTATATTTGCTTCCCACATCAAACAGTTTTGGCTTACCGCTAAAATCAAAACTATGAATGGGGAAAAATATGTTAGTGCTTTAGTAGATGGGCAAAAGGTTCGTGTAACTGAATCATTAATAAGAGAAATCCTTCTATTAGATGATGAAACAGAGACCACTTGTCTTGCCAATTCTGCTATTTTTGCTGGGTTAAAAGATTTGGGATATGAGGGGAATCATACAAATTTAAAATTTCAAAAATCTCTCCTCTGTCCTCAATACAAGTTTTTGGTACATCTTCTCCTTCATTGTTTGAGTCCTAAAACTTCTGGATGGCATGAGTTTAGTACTACTATTGCTTCTGCAATGGTATGCTTAAGCAAAGGTAAACCATTCAATTTTTCTAGAATGATATTGGAAGGGATGTTTCAAAGTGTTAAAGAGTCTGGTTCCTATTTGCTTTATCCAAGGTTTATACAACTCTTTGTTCAAAATCAACTTACAAAGTTTAGAGGACATGTTACTACCTATAATGCTCCAAAATTGGATTCTAAAACCTTTACTTTCTTGGTTAAACATGGAAAGAGTTTTTCAGGCACACATACCAATCTTACACCTTACATGGTGCAATTTGTGCAAAATAATCAGGGTGAAGGATCAGGAAATCCCACTGACTCCCATCACACACCCAATTTTACTGCATCTGCTACACAACCTAAAATACTCTATACCCGTAGGAAAACCAAAAAGAACACTGATCTACCTCAGGATAGTGTTAGTATGGCTGTACCAGATGAGGCTGTCCTAGGTGATGGAGAGGATATGTTGGCAAGGGCTGTCACTACTGCTTCTAGCTTAGCAGCAGAGCAGGATAGTGATAACATCATTAAGACCCAAACCATGGCAACATCTAGAGATGATGATTCTTCTGAATCAAATTCTCAGGATGGTAACCCTTGCCAAATGGCAAATACAGGGGGCTCAGATGATCAAACTAGGTTTGATACTGAGTTTATGTCCCAAGATTCACCTATCGGACCAGGTAACACAGGTCGAAGTGATGAGGACAGGCCAGTGACAAATGAATTGACGGAAACTCTTGTACATGATGACAATGTCCATGATTCACCTCTCGGACCAGGTAACACAGGTCGAAGTGATGAGACTATTATGAAACTCATTCAGGAATTGACGGTTACTTGTACCAACTTGGGGGTGAAATGTACTACATTGGAGGACAAAGTTCTTAGTCTCTCATCTGTTGTTGCTGAGCAGGACAAGACTATCACCACATTGCAAAAACAGATTAAGAACTTTCAGAAATCAAGATCGTCAACCTCTTTGAAAAGATTGAAGAAAGTCGGCACTTCTCAGATTGTTAGTTCTTCTGATGTCTCTACTCACATGGAAGAGGATGCTTTCAAACAGGGGAGGAATGAAGAGGCAATGGGTTCAGGGGAGGCAAATTTGGAAAAGATTGATAGTGCTCTGGGTATGAATGATGAAATGATTTCAGGGGAGGCTCCAGTGATTGGTGATATGGATGTTGAAAGTCCTTAGGATGCTGAAAATTTTGTGGTTACTGATAAATCAGGGAATGAGGTTGTTATGGAAAAGGTGATTGCTACTCAAGAGAAGGTGGTAGAAAAACTTAATACTTTGGAACCTGAGCAATTAGTGAAGGCAATAGGGTTGATGGGTGAAACATTGATGAAGTTGGGAGATTTGGTGAAAAACAAAAGTCTTGACTCTGCTGCTCAAGAATCTACTGCTAAGGATCTTACTAACTCTGCTGCTAGTGGATCTGCTGATGCACAAGACTCTGCTGTTGGGTCTGGTGACAATGCTGCTGCTGAAGCCATGGTATTGTTGAGCAATAAGACTACTCCATTATCAACTCCTTCACTACCACAACAAACAACAACAAGAATCACATCATCAGCACCTAGAAAACCTGAAAAAAGGGATCGTTATTAAAGAACCTGCTGCTCAACAAAAGAAGGTTATTTCTTCATCTTCTACTGATAAAGGAAAGGGCAAGCAAGTTGAAAAACCATGGATTATGTATAAGGGAATTGATTTCACTGATGTACCATTTGAGTCTTGGCCAAAGGCATTACAAGTTGAACATGATACAGCTGCTGCACTTAGAGCACAAGAGTTGATTGATATGGAAGATCAACAGTTAGCTGAGAAAGAGGCTGAAGGCTTAAAGAGGTATGATGAATGGATAAATGAGAAGATCAAAATAGATGCTGATATTGAACTCAATAAGCTGATCAAGATTGAAGAAAATGAAGTTCCAACTTTTAATGTGCAATCTTGGTTCAGAGAGTTTACTACAAAGAAGAGAAAAGAAAATGCTACTGCTAGAAGAAAGATAAAGATACTTAAAGGTCCAACTGTTAAACAACAAAGAAGAGAATATGAAAGGTATCTAAAGAATATGGCTGGATGGACATTGGTACAGTTGAAACCTTATTCTGATAAAGAAGTTTTTGACTTATATCAACAAGCTAAGAGGAAAACAGATACTTTTTATTCTATGGGATGTGCTGAGGATTTGGAACAAATTGCTCAGATGAACAAGAAGTTGGTACCTGAAAAAGTAGTTGAAGCAGAGTATGTTCAAGAAGTTGATGTTGTTAATCAGTTTGATGATGCAGCTAAGACTACTTCTTCTGTGCAAAGTGGTAAAATAAAAGGTGTAGTTCATAAATCATTTGCAAAGAAGAAAAGGAAAACAGGGGAAGAAAGCAGTTCTAAACCAGAAGGGGATGAATTCAAGAATGATTGGGATCATATTCCTCCTGAGCATTTAAAAGAACAATTGAAGGTTTACACTATCGTTGGTAAGATGGAAGATCCTGAAGTGGTTGATGCCAAACCAATAGGAGTTAAATATCCTATTATCAAAGTAACTACAGGATATGATGATAACATTGGAGCATTTCATGATGTCCAGAGATCTGATGGTAAGACTCACAGGTTTCTTAGATTTCAGCAGATGCTACACTACTTTGATAGAGAAGATGTTGATGATATGTGGACATTGTACAAAGCTAAGTTTGGAGCTGAGAAGTTGGATGGTAAAAAGTATGAGAAAGAACAAATTGATCATATCATAACTATGACTGATAATGTTCTGTGGAGAGCTCTAAAACTTATGTATGAACCTTCAATGGATGATTCTGAGTGGACAGAGATAGTAGAATATAAAGTGAGAAAATGGAGATTATTTCAAGATTCTGGAGTTCATATGCTAGAAATTGGACCAATTACGTTGTATATGCTAGATGAAAAAGATTACCCAGTGGTAAGATACTGGAATATTGTCAATCAGATGGTTAATGGTGATAGATCACTTAAGTTGCAGAAAGACTATGATTCTGATGATCAAGCATTCAATTTGCTGTCAAAGTATAAGAAGATATTTGATCAACTGAATTCTCAAGGTTTGAAGTGTTTGGAAGCATCCTCCAAGTGATTAATTGTGCTTAGAAGAAACTTATTTATTTAGAAATAAATAATAAGTTTAGGGGAGGATTGTTGGGTTTGAAACTGCTGCTGTGAATGAAACTGCTGCTAGTGGTAATGATTCTGCTGCTAATGTCAAAGTGCTGCTGAGGTTAAATACTGCTGACAGAATCTACTTCTGATGGGATAAGGATGTAAATGGTTTAGATAAATATAGAATAGATTGTGTAAATATTATTTTTATCTAGAATATTCTTATCGTGTAGAGAAAGGTATTGTAAACCTAGCAGGATTCCTTAGTCTATAAAAGGAGGATCCTAGGGTTAGTTTATGTACGTATTATTATTCACTTCAAGGTTGTAAAACCCTAGCATTGTTGAGTGCTCGTATTAACAATATTGAAGTGTTGAAAGTGAATCATTATTCTTCTTAAGTTAAGCTTTTACATTCCGCATATTAGCTTAAGTGTTTAATCAAGTTAACTTCTATACAAGATCGTTTAAGCTCAACTGGGATCAACAGTTATGCTCGCTCAATAACACACTCCATTTTTGTAGCCGCCCCGATGCGTCGGGTTTAGAGATAACTTGTTTGATAGGTTGGTCCGTAATCAATGCGATTGGGTGTGCTTGAAAGTACCTGCGCAGTCTTTTGGCTGCGAATACTAAAGCTAGGACCAGTTTTTCCATAGCGGTATAGTTAGTGTCTGTCTTCTTAAGTGCTTTGCTTACAAAGTATATTGGTGTTTGAACGGAGTTCCTATCTGTTAAAAGCACCGCGCTGACTGCTCCATGAGTTGCAGACAAGTACATGATCAATTCTTCCCCTGGTCGGGATGCGACAAGTTTAGGAAGTGCTGCTATATGTTGCATAAGCTGTTGAAAAGCTTCTTCCGCTTCCGCAGTCCAATGAAAGTCTCCCTTTTTTGTGCACTTCGCGAGTGTCTTAAAGAGAGGGAGTGACTTATCCGCTAATTTGGACAAGAATTGATTTAGCCCAGCTAATTTTCCGTTTAATGACTGGACTTCTTTCAGTGTGCGTGGTGAAGGGAGTTCGATGACAGCTTTTGTCTTTTCTGGGCAGGGCTTAATGCCATCAGGTTCTATCAAGTATCCAAGAAACATGCCTTCTGTAGCACCAAAAGTACACTTCTTGGGATTTAACTTCATGTTGATCCTTCCCAGTGTTTTGAATGTCTCCTCAATGTCACGCACCAATTCGTCTTCGGTATGACTTTTTATGACAAGGTCATCGACATAAACTTCCAGGTTGCGACCTACTTGCTTTTCAAATGCGTTGTCCACCTACCGCTGGTATGTTACTCCTGCATTCTTCAGGCCAAAGGGCATTTTTGTATAGCAATAGACCCCTTGGCTTGTGTGGAAGGCCATTTTCTCTTCGTCTTCCTCAGCCATCTGAATTTGATGGCACCCTTTGTATGCATCTAGGAATCATTTAAAGGGATATCCACACAAAGATTCTACCTTCGAGTGTATCTCCGGTAGTGGATAACAGTCTTGTGGACATGCTTTGTTAAGATCAGTGAAATCCACGCACATTCTCCAACTACCATCGCTCTTTTTTACCATTACTGGATTAGAGAGCCAGTCATGGTAATAGACCTCCTGCATGATGCCTGCATCTACAGCTTGTGTACTTCCTCTAGAATGGCTTTTGCGCGATCTGGAGCCTGGCCGCGCTTTTTCTGCCGTATTGGAGGATATCCTTGTCGGATTTTTAGCTTGTGCTCTGTGATAGATCGTGGCACTCTAGTCATGTTCTTTGGTTCCCACGCAAAGATATCTAGGTTCTTTTGTAAGAGTGCACACACAGCCGCTCTGCCTTTGTCAGACAACGACCCTCTAATTGATACTTCTTGATCTGGGTAGTCAGGGTGAATTGCGACCTTTATGTTTGACGCTTTGGCTGTGCACTGTGCTGGAATACTCTCCGCTTCATTCGTCACCGTATTGCATTCTTTAGGTGACACAACGGTATTGTAGAGGGTCACAATACCTCCATCTACTTTAAATTTGAGCATCCCATGCGCTGTAGATGGTACAACGTACATGGATGATTTTCCAGGTCTTCCAATTATGCCATTGTACGGCGAGGGAGATTTGATGAGCATAAAGTTCATCCAAGCTGCCGTAGAGTGTTGCTCATTTCCAATGACCACAAGTAAGTGCAATTGCCCCATGGGCCATATCTTCTCTCCTGTGAAGCCAGTCAGCGACGTCTTGGCCGGAATTAACTGACTTCGTATCTCAGGTCGCAGCCTTTTGAAACAATGTTCATACATAATATCTGCGGATGCTCTTCCATCAACGTACATGCGATGGATATCATAACCCCCCGTATGTATTTCAATGGTGAGCGGCTCCATTACTGCGTTGTCCGCAGCCAGAGTGGGGAAGGAGATTTCACACCCAAAGGAAAACTTTTGACTGACTTTTTGCCTCGTCTTTCACTGCCATGACTGTATCATGTAGATGGTGTCAGCCTTGTCTTTGGGTGTCTCTTTCTTACCTCCATTCTTCTGTTTATCCTTTCCCTCTTTGATGTTCTTAACGAGGTGATCCATTTTACCCTCTTTCACTAACCTGTTGATTAGTTGGCGTAGATGGACACACTCGTTGGTGGTGTGGCCCTTTTGTCCATGGTATTCGCAATATCCATTCCCTACGTGCCGATCCTCTGGGGTGCGCACTGGTGGAGGTTTCGGGAAGTTTGCTCCTTTTGTCACAAATATCTCCCTTGGGGTCTTCGTGAGGGGGGGTGTATTTGTCGTTATCTCGTCCGCTTCCCTGATTGCGATAATTCTTGCTGCAGTTGCTACTCTGGTCATTGGATTGTCTCCTGGGCTGTTCTTGTGACCTATAATTTGAGTAACCTTTTTTGCTATCCGCAGCAGCTGCTTCTCCTTGGATAAAAGATCTTGTGCACTTTATCAGTTCATCAAAGGTTTGGGAACCTTATCATTCAGTCTCCTAATGAGCTCTGGGTTGTTCATCCCATTCGTGAACCCTGAGATCTTTAGTACCTCGGGACACGCCTTGACGTGTATACATTCATCTTTTGGCGCACTTTTTTCGTTGAGTAAAGTTCGAACGGAATGCTTTCCGCAACTCTTCAAACCCATTTATGCTTCTTTGTGGAAGCTTGCTAAACCAGGTTCGCGCATTCCCTACCAATCTGGAGTTAAACATGTGGCACCACACTAGTTGTGGCCAATTTTCGATAGTAGCCGTTGATTCGAAAATTTTTAGACGGTCATCAGGATCACCTGTCCTATCATATGTTTTAACATTGGCGGGCATGCACCTTCTCTTTTCATCTGGATAATCGCTGATGCGCCGCGTGAATGCGTCAACCTTTTGGCGGCGCCAAGGAAGGGATATATCTTCATCTTCCATATCGCGATGTCTTCTCTTGGACTTCCAGTGTCCTGTTTCTTTGTCCTCGTTGTCCGAGGAGTCACTTGAGGAGGAGTCGGCCCTTTTGTGGCATTTACACCATTTTTCCTCGGAGTCTGAGCTTGAGGGGCTTTCACTTGGGGAGGGCTGTTTCCCCAGCCTATCATGAACTCTTCTGCTACTAGACCTTGAAGGGATCTCGCTAGGTGAGCATTGCCGTCCAAGTCTGTCCTGGATCTTGCGGCTACCAAGTCTAGTGTGTACGTTGGTACGCCTTCCATAATCTTCATGCTCCTCCGAGTACTGTGAATTAGATGCTTCATCATCCGTAGCCCTCCTTCCAGTTCTAGTGAACTCCAGAAGTTAGCGGGTATCCTTTTCGCGTGTCTCCTTCTGATAGCGCGATGGGGATGCTTCATACTCAGGGCCGAAGCTGATCCGGGCTTGCAGGCTCATGCTTGACCTTCTTCTTGCATGAGGGCAGTTAAGGTTTCGTAATTTTAGGACACAAAATTACTTAGTGTGAACTCAGGCGCATCTCCCTCTACTGCGAGGATATCTGTTTCCACATTAGTTCCCCTGTCTCGATTAGGCACGCATGGTGGCACCGTAGTGTCCACGATGGGTGCCGTTTGGTGGGGAGTAGTGAATAGGGTGCGCTGAAGATCTTCCATGGTAGGGGCCGCCGTAGTGGCTTGGGTAGTCCCAGTGGGCAATTCCACCGTTGGGAGGATCAGATTTGGGCTTGATTCTTGGTGATTGGGCGCACTGGTTGTTCCAGAGGCCTGCCTATGGGCCGAATACTGATGTTTCCTCCTCTGCGGGTCACCATGTGTTTTTTCCAACTGCGGAGTCCGTTGGCTTGAATTTTTATGTTTCGTCATTCTAGTTCTTAGTCTAGTGTCCCACGGATGGTGCCACTTGTTGATACAAAAGTTGGGCGTTCCTTGTTTGGGTTCCTATTTTCGTACCAATTAGATCTTAATGCTTGAGACCTGTGCACTAAGAAAGCAAACAAACACCGTTAGGCTTATCGTGGAATTGTCTCCCATGATTATCCTCCAGCATGAGAGTAAGTAATCGGTTTCTAGGGTTGTATTGAAGAGTTAGGGTTGTAGATCGTACCTTTAATGAGAATTATGATATTCTTTATATAGGCACGAAATCCTTGTAGATTTCATGTTCCTTACTCTTCGGCGTATCACGCCTATCTGGTCTAGGGATCTTTATCCGATGAATAAGAGATCCTTATCTAGACCATAAATAATGTATTTGGGTTTGGGCTTTTGTGAGACCAATACCGTTAGAATGGTAGCCCAAATCATTGTTATGATAGCCCACTCTTGGTGGGCTTGGGCGTTAGTAATGTTCATTAATCAGGCTCATGACCCGAATATAGACTATACGTCATCAAAATGCTTATCGAGTTTGGTGATGAAATTATCGAGTTAGGACATGAATGTTATCGAGTTATATATACTTATCAAGTTTGCAAGTTCTTGTCGAGTTATGTATTATTACCAAGTTTTCTGCTTATCGAGTTATATGCAAGTTATCTTCATATCTGTTTTATCGAGTTTGAAAACTGGGTTTATCGAGTTTGGATGTTTTATCGAGTTACACATCTTCTTGACTTATCGAGTTATAATATTTTTGTGAACTGATCTTGTACAATGGATTTTCACTCCGAGTTAGGAGTTTCATTATGGAACCATCGTGTATGGGTTCCAAGTTTATAACTTTTATGAAAAGAAATGCTGCCCATTTTTTTTTAAAAATTTATCAAGTTATGTGGAATTATCGAGTTATGTGGTGTTATTTCTGTCGAGTTATGTGATACTGTTTGGTTATTATCGAGTAAGATGTAATGATTGTTTTTTGTCGAGTTCGATTCTTAGTTTAGTTTCTGTCGAGTTAAGTGATTTTATCAAGTTATGCAGTATCAATTATGTTGAGTTATGAGTTTGTATCGTTGTCTTTGATGGATGACATCTTGGTCTTTTGTAATGCAAACTAACATGTATATCACCACATTGTTTTTGTTGGTTGTATGACACATTTCAGGTCCAAAAATGTCGATTGCATCCACACCTAGACACGAGTTGATTCAAGAAGAAGAAAGAACAATCGGAAAGTCAAACCTGAAAGTAAATCTTGAGACAATCACGTGCCATCCAACATGTGAAATCATCATAGAGATACTCAAAGGATACTTTATTCATAATCTTCTCACTATCACATGCATAGTACCAGAAGTCTAATTAACACAATTCTGGGACTCTCTTGAAGTTAGCAGAAATAACAAGACCTTGGGTATTCGTCTTGATCACAAAGGTATTGTGTTTGATGTGAAAACTCTTTGCACTGTTCTTGGTTTGCCTGCAGAAGGAACAAGAAACCTCAAGAAATTCACTCCTTTGCCTTCATTGTTAGAAATTGACAGACTTCTTCAAGAACTTGAGTATGATGAATCACAGGTCACACTCAACAAAATATCTACTGTCGACAGAAAGTTAATTCCACAACCATGGCTTACACTTTACTCAATCCTCACCAATAGTTTAACTGGCAAAGAAACTGGGCATGAACACCCTTCTCTAGAACTCATGCAGATCTTCTGGGGGGTTGTCAAACTCGCTACTATTGACTATGCTCAACTGATTTGGGAGGATATGGTTTTTCAAGCAAGACAGTTTAAGAAAGCCTCAAACTCAAGAATTCCATTCTACAGATTCACTAAGTGTCTCATTGCTCATTTCGTGCATATATACCCAGATATTGATCGCAGATTGGAAGATAAAAAACACACAACTGCCATGGATCATATGTATACACGAACCAGAATTCAGAAGACAAATACTCAGAAACAAGGAATGAGAATTCCTGCAAGATTATTACCTGAAGCTATCCTTTGTACTGAAGCATATAAAGTATATGATGATGCTCAAAGAAACAACTCAGTTGGTTTGACTCAGACAAAGAAAGGGAAACCTTCTAAAGCTGAAGCTAAAATCAAAACAATCCCAAGTCAAGAACAAAGAAAGTCACTCTACAACCTAAGAAGAAAGTGACAATTCTTCGTGATGAACCAACTGATGATGAAGGAGATGTTCACAAAGAGACTGAGACTGAAAAGCTTAAACTGATTAAGAAGAAAAAGGCAGAAAAAGGAAAGGCAAAAGAAACTCAGGAAGAATCCGTCACCTCACCAATGTCCGAATCCGAAGAAGATGAACAACTGCAAATAACCATAAGAGGAAGCAAACAAACGGAAGAGGAAAGAATTGCAAGACTAACAAACAAAGGTGAAGGTTCTGGTACTTAGAAAACAGAAATGATGACTCCAGCTTCAGAAGAAGATGATCAATCATCGGAACAAACATGTTCACAAACTTTGTCATCCTCTGATCAAGATGGTGATGATTCCAAAAATGAAGCCGAGTCATCTAGTTTAGAACAAAAAGGTTCTCTCGATAAGCCAGCTGAAAGTGAAGAAGAAGAAGAAGCTCCGAAAAGCAATGATGATAAAGCATCCGAAAGTGAAGAAAGTAGTGATGAGGAAAAGAAGTCTGAAAGTGATGAAGCTAAGAAAACAGCTGATGATGAAGAAGATGTGAATAATGAAAGTGATGATGAATCTGATGGTGATGGTAATGATGAGCAAATTCATACTAGTAAAGACACCACTATCGACATTGTTGGTGTTGATGATGAACCGTCGACAATTCAAACACAACCACAACCCTCATAACCTAAACAAGTTCATCCTCAGCAAACCCTTGATCTACCAACAATAGTTCACCCAAGCTTGCTGAAATCATTACATGAACAACTCAAGATGCTCCAGAAACAAGTTGACGACCAAAAGAATGATGTTGAAGCATTCAAAGTGTACAATATTGATGCAGCAGTTAAGCACCAGGTGAAAGAGAGACTACCAGGAGAGGTTCGTAAGTATATTCGTGAGAAACTTCCTACTACTGTGGAACACTACGTAAGAGACAATCTTGAAGGGATTGTTTCCCAGAATTTTGAAACTACACCTATCACCATTTAAACTCTACCTCCAAACCCTTCTGTGAGTGATCTCAAAGGTAAATTGTTGGAAATAATCGTGAATGATCCTGATGAGAATGATCTACGCAAGGCACTGATTAAGTCAATCAAAAAGGCTGAAAAGAAAGACGAAGCTTGCAAGAAGACAAAGGATAGCAAGCGTCGTCATGATGATTCAGATCCGGATGATCAGCCACAACAAGGTAAAAGGAAGAGAGTATCTGGTTCCACCTCCAGACCTTCAACTAAAACCACAACTGTCAACGTTCCAGATGATCCAAACCCTACACATTCAACTGAGGAAGCAGGAGTAAATATGGATGAAATCCCACCACAAGTCACCGAAAACATTGAAGAACCACCAAAGGAGGCTCAATTAATTACAGCTCCTGAATGGATTAATCCCGATGCACCTTCATTTAAATGGTTTGATGACATGGTCGATTCTCACCCTGATATCCCTGAAGCTGAAGAAATGACTGAAGGATCAATTGTGAACTTCACTAAACGAATCAAGAAAGTGATGCAAACACAAAAGCTTCAGCTTTCTGACTTGTTTAAGATTCGTGCAGCAGGGTTCACAGAATTCAAAACATGCACTACAACCGAACTCGAGTTTGAATATAACGTTGATGAAGTTGCAAGAGCTCTATCAGAGAATATCACTTTGGAAAAGAGGCCATCATGGGACAGAATCTACCCCGGCACGGATCCTGATGACTTCAAGTTTCAAGATTTTTCTCAACCATTACCCTTCATTGGTCCTCCTACTCTACCAAAAATTCCTAAGCAATATTTCTTCAACAACAATCTGCAATATCTTGTCCATGGGAACACAGATCCAGAACACCGTTATGCAAAATCTCTCACCAAATTCAAAGCCGCCTTATATCCTCTAGAAGATCTTGAAGATCAAATGAGAGGATTGTACTCCACGTCTATCAGCAAGTATAATGTTGAAGTGGCTTTGTGCACGCTTCACTGGCCAGAGATGCGCAAATGGTTCTATAAGTACAAGTTGACATTCCGATCTAAGCATAAAGTCTTCTCATAACAACAAATTCTTTTCATCACAGAGGTTCCAGTAACTGAGAAAAGATTCGAGTATAATTTTCTTGACGAAATTGTGGTCCGTCGAATCGATGATAAGTTGTATAAATTCAGTGAAGCAGACTATCATCTGTTGAACCTCAATGATATAGAAGATATGTACTTACTTAAGGTTCAAGGCAAACTTCAGCATCTGCCCGACAACCTTTAGTATGACATCATCAACTCTATTCTGCTCTTCATGCGCCAAACCATCATCAAAGCAAGAGTAGAGGATACACAATTAGGAGCTGAAAGCTATCAAACGTCACTCAACTTTACAGCTCCACAAAAACAAATTCTTGGCATCCCGTATTTAAGACCTTTCATCTTCAACAACAAACCTTTTGCAGTTGTGTACCCTTATAAGGATGCATATAGATTCATGAGATACGAGGAGGTTCACAAGTTAGGGGATCAGACTCTCAAATTTTTCAGAATTAAGCTGAATAAGAACCTTAAGGAACATGACAGTGGGATAAACGTGGGATGGAAAAGTAGAGATGTGAGGGAAGCACTTAAGTTCATGGATAGGATTGATCAAAAATTAAAGTTCAGGGAGCACATACGCAGATTGGAGAGCGTGATTGGAGGAAGGGCACCGATTCCAAATATTCTTACTTCCCACCGTCCGGATACTCCTCCTGTCTGATCATTTTGGTATAACATTATCATTATTTCATCATAATTTTCTTCATCTATAACTATGGTTTGTGCACATATAAGAGTGTACAACCCGTGCTTGTAATGAAAGGACCCTGAGGTACGCTTCAGTGCCTCAATCCTAATATAAGGAGCGAAGGCTTCTTACTTTTGAGTAGAATTAATCAAACATTTTCTGATTTTCATAATTCTGCTCAAAAGACAAGTATTTCACCTCAATAAGTATTCACTTGTTAAGGGGGAGCACTTGGAAACTCATCATTTTGAAAAACAAAAGTTCTTGTTGATACTCTCCATAAGACTCAAAAAGCATATTTTAATCAAAAGTTTAATAAAAACAATATTTCATATGCTATTTTTGAGGGGGAGAAAATTGAAAGTGATTAAAATATGAAAGTTCAAAGTTGCTTAAAGTTAAATCTCATGCGACCTAGACTCAGGATTGACCCAAGAATTGACGAAACATAAAAGTTAATAATCGAAAAGACTTATCCTCGACGGGTAATAACATCAAGTTAGTTACTAGAGCTAGTTGTAACCTAAAAGCTGACAATGGAACTCTTTAACTAGCCACGTAAGCGTGTCTCAAAAAGGATTTGTCTTAGTAGAAATGTACCGTCTCGAGAAACTTTCTGCGGAGTTGACCTGGCCGGGTAATAACTTCAAGCTAGTCTAACTAGTGATGTAAGCGTGTCTCGAATCGGTCTTGTTCACTGAAAGTGGATCAATTCAAAAAGTGCTTGCTCATCCCGCATGTGCAAATTTATTTAATACCTATGAGCACATATGAAGGGGGAGCCCTTCAAAAACATAAAACTCTCAAAGTGTTAAACAAAATATTTGATAATCACAAACATTTTGAGAGATTTTCAATCAAAGGTTTCATGGCAATTGTAGGATAGTCATGGAGTTATAAGGTGACTAAGGTTAGGGAAAAACGTCCTATGATCCGCCAGAGCTGGAGGGATCTACCCAAGGACATCTCCAATAATTAGAATTAGAAGTCCTTAGGTATGATACGAAAAAAAAGAGAAAAGAATGAATAGGGAAAGGAGTTGAAGAATTAAAAAGAAAAGTAAAGAAAAGGGTGAAAAGAAATAGCCGTCCATATGTTCAACCCTAGGGCAGACACCGGGTTCAATTCATATGCTACTGGTTGTTGCTTAAGTGACACCGGTATTGAAGATAAAGACGTCATGGACCCAGTGATGCACTGCACTTAACCTTCTATGCCACTCAAGTTCTCTTAAAAGAGCTTGTTTCATTCTTACGGGGAACCGGTGTAATCTATCGACTTATCTCTTAGAGATGGTTGATATTGAAGCAGGAGACCCCTCCCTAGTCTCTGCATAGGAAACCTAAGTGTGCACTTTTCGAGTCTAGAGCCATGAGATACATCAAAGATCTCTTAGGAACACTTAGTATTTCTACAACTGGTGTTCTACATCAACGGAAATCAGCTGTAAATTATCGAGTCCTTCGCAGATCTTAGCAATCTGCCGAGAACGTTTATGAGAGAATTTACAAATTGTATTTCTCAATGATTGAACGAAAATTCCTGCCAGGGTCAACTTCAAACAGCCCTGACAGCAGGTAACTTCGGTAACCCTTCACGGGTTACGCTTAGTGTTCGCGGTGGTTCCATAGTGGTCTACAGTCGTGGAGTGATCCCCAGCGACTCACCCAGTCATTGAGCTACTTAGTAGGTCTCGTAAGCTCCTTCGGGAGTATCTGATATGGGAACGGCCTTGATAAGGATTAGAAGGAGTCTTCACAATATGTTGTTGAAGAGCTCTAATTCCTTATCTGTAGGTACCGGTTGATTATTGCTAACTGTTTACCTGCAGGTACAAATCACCTCCATTATGGTAGATTCCAGCATGCTCATGCATACATCTTGAAGCCAATGAAAGCTCCCCCAAAGATCTAAGCACCACAAAGTTCAAAGAAAGATTCTACGCTAAAAACTAGAATCTACAAAGTATAAAGACCAAAGATCAAAGTGTGTGTAAAGGAACTTCGTGCTTTTGAAAGTCAAAGTCCAAAGATGTATGAGCATGTTGGAATGGAGGACAATCACCATAGACACAGAAGTGACGAACGGCAGACAACTTCATAACATGATCACCATCACATCAATAAAGAACATAGTACAAAGAACGATGAAATATTTTGCTAACAATTTTTGAAGACGTCAACAACAAAGTCAAAGTTTAGAAGATGACGACGTCGGGCAACCTTTGATGACCAACACTTAGGGGGAGATTGTTGGGAATAGACTTTATTAATTCAAGTGTCGGTCATCAAGTTTTGTAATAGGTTGCAATATTATGTTAGTACGTTAGTGATTTTATATGTTTTGTATTAGTTTTATGCTAAGTTTACATGTTTGGTAAAGGTCTAAGGGCTTAGTATGTAATATTGTCTATGTTAAGAGAAGCCCTAGTCCTCACCTATAAATACTCTTGTATCCCCTCATTTGAGGTTGTTGGTTCTCTTGGTAATACACTTCTATTATTTTCTTATCATTAAGGGTTCCTTCCACTCTCTCTCTCTAATATTAGTGATTATTTGTTAAGAAAACATGAACTAACACTTTCATTGGATTCTACACGTCACAAATATTGATCATACTGCTATTATGATTGGGGATTGATTGGACTATGATCTAAGGGCTCAGTGATGACTTACAGAAGCACAAGGCACACGGATTGCCAAGCTGGCAATCCGTGACCCTTATCCTCTAGATCTTTCCTTCCACTACTATAAATAGAGGAGCTTGTAAGTTGTTTAAGAGTGTAGAGTTTAGAGTAGCGTAGCTCTGCCAATTTCATTTCTCAATTGTATTAGTGTAACTGTACTCTTTAATTTCTAGATAAAATTCAGCTTTTCTCTTATAAAGTTAGCTTATTGTTACTTCTTATTTGTTCAGCTTATATCTCTTTCATTTTCAGGTCATCTCAGTTTTTTATACATTTTATACAAGTTTTTCTTTCAAATCAGTTTCATCTTATACAAAAGCTTTTATAAAAAATCAGAAAAGGAGAAAAATAAAAAATAAAATAAAAAATATGTTTTAAGTTCTTTAAATCTAGCTTGCAATCAAGCTATTTGAAGTATTTTCAAGCTCATTTAAGCTCAATAGTTTATGTGAGTATTGTTGTTAGTATAAATAGTTCCAAGTTCTCATTCCAATAAAAGTCAACTATAGTCAACTGTTCATGTGAAGTGATTGATACGTGGGGATCGCACCAGGCTTTACCTCTCAAGGTATCATGAGAAGCTTACAACCCCCAACAGGCAGTGCACCTGATCGTTGTAGTATAGTATAGTGACAAGTACCGGGGGATTGATCGTTCAGCTAGGAATAGTGTCGCTAGGATTAGAAAACCTAAATATTAGTTCTAGAGATGAAGGATGATTCTTTTTGTGTTTTAATATTTTTATGAAAGCATGTAAAAATCTCGGGTTTGAAGGATATGGGCAGAATTAGTTGCTAGTCAACTAACCCAATACTAAGATGCAATCAAAATAAAATACGAAAAATGAAAATAAACTAATTTAAACTAAGGTTGTGAACAATAAGTGGGAGAAATATGTTTACTTAGATTTCACTACTCCCTAGATATCTTTTACACGTTAATTACTTGTTATAGTTGCGTGGATGACGGATTGTATTCCTTAATACCATTCATGGGGTAGCGTACTTACTTCCCCAATCCTATGAGTGCCTACTTCACTCCTATGTCGAGCCTGCAAGAAGCTCCTAACATGGGATAATTAGAATTTACTCATGCATTAAATACAACCAATAAAACCTAGTACACATCGGTTCATGTTTCCTAATACATTCAAGCATGTTACCATTTGGAGATCTGCCAGTTTTCTTAAGCCTAACATTGAAATCATTCATCCAATACAACCATAAACAAGTAATCAACACATAATCAACATCTAGATTTTATTAGATCTAAGCAAACACAAGATAAATCTAGCCTAGCATGGTGGAATCAAGACAAGCACAAGATATATACAACCAACACATAGACATATTAATTGAATTAAGAAAAGACTTATCTTAATAACACATGTAAGGATTCAAGGGTTGAAAACCCATGAAAAGCTGTAAAATTCGTATATGGTTCGGCCTTAGGGTTTCTCCAAACTTGTTCTTCTTAATGAATGAAAATTAGAAAACTATATATAGATATTAGAGGCTGACGGCGTCAAGAACAAACTTGTGACGCCGTCATCTCGCCGCCAAAATAATCCTCGGACTGCCTTGATCTACATCTGACGCCGTCATGTTGTCTATTTTTGCAGGCCGTCACACTTTTAACTCTTGACGCTCTACTTGTGACGCCTTCATTTCTGTACTGGGTCGTCATGGTATTTACTCTTGACGCCATCAGGAAAGTCTTCTTGATGCCATCACACACTGTTCCCAGCATGGAAAATTAAGTCTTTAGCGTTTTCTTCACTTTTATGCTCCAAAAATGTCCGAATTGCTTCCTTTTCCAGATTTCACTCCCAAAGTACCTAAAATCACAAAAGGAACAATTTAGGGCAATATTTGATCAAATAAATTCAATTCCGGGCTTAAATGACCCCCTAAAAACGGATTATTTTTCGCCTCATCATATACCCTTACACTTGAGATTTGCTTGTCCTCAAGTAAATGCGCTTTTATTCTAATCAAAATACAAGTTAGGGGTCATTTAACACTAATATAAAAGTAATTACAACAAATAATCGTTCCACTAAAGACCAAAGACAAGCACGGAGGTCATATACTAGCACCTCACAAATAGTGTTTAGATACTCACATCTCTCGGGTGTAATAAAGTATAAATTACAATATGGAAACGGAAGATATCTCTCACTACCTGTCATAGCAAAATAGATTACCATAGGATTGGGAAAGGATCAAACCTCCACCACATGGCGTAAGCACCTAGGATAAACTATTAAAGAGGTCTTTTAAAGGGTTGTAACGTTAGGTGTAGGGATATGAAATACACGGTTTTGTTGGATATAGGCAGTCTTTACTGGTGGCGAGTTAACAATCTTGGTTAATTACATGTACAATATGGCGTTGCTAAGCCAAGACTAGACTCGACTTAAGCTAATAAATGAAAAATAACCAAAAACATAAAATGAACATAGAATAAAAAGGGATGGTAGTCCGTATTTTTTTCTCTTTCTTTTTTCTATTTTTTTTTCCTTTTCTTTTTCTTGATTTTTCAAATATATATATATATATATATATATATATATATATATATATATATATATATATATATATATATATATATATATATATATATATATATATATATTGCATACACTCTTACCCTACCATCCAAAATAATACATCATAGGGAATAAACATTCCCCTTACACTTGAATTTTTACATACTTTACAATAACTAATCTAATGAATCGAATCAAGAAAATCAAAACACTTTGAGCACTTTTAAGATTAACGCACATACGGGGGTAATAAATGATGTTCTTCCCCATTACTCCATAAATAAGTACTTTACCCATGAGTCCCAATCGTCCCAAATCAATATGTACAAGGATATGACTCGACTTAGCAACCATGTAATCAATTAGAAAGTTAACTTAGGGTTTAACAAATAACAATAATGCACTAAAGATGAGTGCATACATGGAAGGCTAAGGCGATTTGGGTGTACATTTAAGTGGGGTGTAACAAATTCTTCCTTTAAGTAAAATGCTTGAAGTTAGAAATCAAAGGATAGGCTCGGAGGGGTGTACTAGGGGTTTCGTGTACTAAAAATGAGTACAACGCTAAGGTGTGGGAAAAATCAATTGACTTAACTAGCCAAGTAATATGACTTAAATGGTCAAGTAATTATAATACGGGTTTAACACAAGGGTGATCCTAATGCCTCTTATCATGTAGTAAATCCTACAACACAAATGTAGTCTCACTAGCGGTCTCGGGATGCATCACTAACGCAAGTTCTAGAATCTAAATGCTACCGGTACACTCATAAGCACTAATAGTAAATGTTTTTCCTATCAAATCTAAAGGCGAACCTCACATATTTGGGTGGAAAATTTTTTCTGAATGGTACGGTTATGTGCTAGTCATACAATCTCCTATCCATGAGACGCTTGCTATGGCTAAAGTTTCACTCCTAAATGTTGTAAAAAATTTTAAATTTGGCGCTAAAATTGCACTAACAAGTATTTCTCATAGTTTTATTACACATCTACTATTAAATAAACAAACTCAAGCGAAATTTGGCGCTAAAATTGCACTAACAAGTATTTCTCATAGTTTTATTGCACATCTACTATTAAACAAACAAACTCAAGCGAAAGTGTATCTGTAAGGTATCATCATTTTACCCTCCCCTTACACTTAAGATGAACATTGTCCCCAATGTTCAAGTAAAGAATGTAAAAGTGAAATAAGTAAAACGAATGAAATCAAATACTCCCCTGATTCGCTCGGTATGGATAATAAGGTGGCCAGATTAGATCTTCCTCCAAAAAAATGAACAATCAAAGCTTCCCTTCCAGATAAATAAATCATCTTCTTGTCATACATAACCTGTAAATCCTGAGAAAACAGACAAAGCAACCTCGCATAAAATCGGCGGCAATCTACATAAGTTACTAAATCCTAGAAAACAAAATAAGATATAATGCTTGTGGAATGAAGTTTGCAGATTTCCTGGAGATTATAAAACTTAATAATTCAACAAAAACTTTAAAACTCCGTTAGAAAAACAAAACTGGTGAAATTTCCAGATTTTTACACGTGACGCCGTCAAGAGCAAGCTCATGACACCGTCAGAAGTGACCTGTAGAAATTCTTGTGTTAAGTTTCCAGAAAATTTCTGGAAAAACTTGGTCCTACTTCCTGGAAAATCCTGCAAAACTTCATTATGACTCAATACAAGCATTTGACTCTAACAAATACGAATATACATATTCACTTAATATTGTGGAGAATCATGATCGGTTTGTTTCTTAAAAACATATTTGCGGTTTCCCCTTACACTTATCTTTTGCAAAAATACCTTTTTGGGTGAAGTTAAGACTAGGCCAAACAACAAAGTAAAGTATTTCCACTTTTTAGTTTAGAAACATGATCTACCAACAATAAAAATAAAGCATGCATACGGAAGCAAATAACAAACAAACAAAATAAAATCACACAAAGCATGGGTTGCCTCCCAAGAAGCGCTTTTCTTTATTTACGAGTCTTGTAGCTAGACTCAAGGCAATGGGTTACTATGTGACCTCATCCCTTGAGATGATGTACCCCATGTAGTTGCAATCATTACTATTGTGGTGGTAGTGCCTCAATCTGTCGATACTTGCAATCACCTCTCCACCTACTTTACTACTCAGGGTAGCCATCCCATCTTGGCTCATGCTTTCAATTGTGAAAGGCCCATACCACCAAGGACTTGGTTTATCGGGTGGTATTGTTGTTTCCAAGTGTCTTAAGAGTACCAAGTTTCCTTCCTCGAATGGTACATGGCTTTCTGCTGGTCGATTATGTTCGAACTCGACATGAACTTTATTGCTTTTGCTCCTTTCATATTTAGCCTCTTTATAGCTTTTGATTCTTGCCTCCCATGCAAGAATTTTATTCTAAACACGAATGGTTGTCGTGTCAATGTTGTTTTTGAGCTTTCTCCAACTCAAATTCTCATGCCCACTTCGCGAAGTCATGGGGAAACTAATCTTTCTTTTTCCAGATTTGAGCTCAATTTTCCTGCCTTCATACTTAATGACAGCCCTAGCGGTGGCGAGGAATGGTGCCCCAAGGATTATTGGCATGCATCCATCTCCCTTGTCATCGATGATCATAAAATCAATGGGGTACATGAATCCTGCGACATTAACTAACACATCTTCTGCTATTCCTAGGGGGTATACGTACGAGTGTCCCGCGAGGGATAACCTTACACGAGTGGGTGCTGGCATTTTTGACGTTAGTTTGATGTAAATAGTTAGGGGCATAAGATTTACTTTTGATCCTTGGTCGGCGAAAGCACTAAGATATTTCAAATCCCGGATGCTAGTTGGTATCTCAAAGTTCCCACATGCTATCTGCTTAGTAGCCACATTTTGTACCAATAGCCTCTCGAATATTGACCCCCCAGGTAACGTATCATACTCATCTTTTCCCCCTTCCTCTTTCTTAGAACTCTGTTTGGAAGGTTGGTTACGCCCGTCACCCTTTATCCAATTTGTTATAGTGTTTTCGTTTATATCATGTTTCAGGTAGTAACTCAAGGGTTAGGATTTTGATGGCTCTTCTAAGGTTTGTTTAGTAGGGGCTTCTACCTTCTCATTATCCTTGTGGACAATTGTGATGGAATTAACAAATTGGGTAGTCGGGGTGACGCTTTCTTTCCTTAGTAGCATTCTTTCGGGGGTTCTCTGGTTGGCATACTCCTCCAATAGACTCATCGTCTCATTCATTTTTTCTTACATCTCCTCTTTTTGCATATAAACTGCTTCCTCGAATCTAGCAAGCCGATCTGAATGAGTTGCCATATATTCTCTCATTCTAGCTTCAAACTCCAAGCTAAGCTCCTCGGGAGGGGAATAAGGTGGGGCATAGTTTTGAAAAGTCTCGACATTTTCTCTAGAGGGTGACTCTGATAATGGTGTTGAAATCGGTTTCGAGACAGAATTGACAGTAGCCCGTCTAGGACTTAAAGGTCTCCTTTGCCTTTCCTCAAAATAGTCAACTTTTGCCTCGAGTTTGCATAGGAGTTCATCGGGGATTTCGGTGGTCCCTCCAGATGTTGAGAATGCATTGATGGCCACTTTTATCGTATGATTAAACTCCCACATATCTTGATTATCGGCGGCAAGCTCCTCAATAATTGCCCAGGACTATCGATTGTACATTTAGTTTGATAGTCAACATGGTCGTAGAAAATCTGAACTAATAACCAAAGGTTTATACCATGATGAGGGCCTTATAGAGGAGATCCTTAAAACAAGCCCATGCTTCGTAGAAAGTTTCACCCTGATGTTGTTCAAACATCAAGATGTCATTTCTAAGCATTGCAGTCTTCCCCGGTGGGAAGAATTGAGTAAGGAAGCGATTGGTGAGATTATCCCATGTGGTGATGGATCCCGCGGGTAAACGCTCAAGCCATTGACTAGCTTGATCACGTCGAGAGAATTGGAATAGGCGTAATCGGGTTGTCTCTCTAGTTGCAACATCTAGGTCTATGGAATCTACGATTTTAAGGAAGTCCTTGAGATGTTGATTTGGATCTTCGGAACGAAGTCCATGGAATGCACATCCGCTTTGCACCAACCGGATGGTGTCGGATCGCAAGGGGGTCACATTGGCTCCGATGAGCTCAATGGTGTTTCGGTAGCCTTGGTGGCTAGGTCGGGAATACTCTCCTAAGGTTCGGGGCCTAAGTGGTTCTAGTGGTGGGTTTTGTTGTGGTGGGATGACGGGTTCAAAGATGTTCCCATCGTCCATGATGTCAGGTGGTGAAGAGTTACGAACAAAAACACAAAGAAATAAGATAGACTAAAGAACCTCAAAATAAAAATAAAATCTTACTAGAAAGGAATCTAGCAAGTAGACCTAATAAAAAGAGATTCTAACCTAGACAATAACTATTCCCCGGGCTGCGGTGCCAAAAACTTGATACGTGGGGATCGCACCAGGCTTTACCTCTCAAGGGATCTTGAGAAGCTTACAACCCCCACCAGGCAGTGTACCTGATCGTTGTAGTATAGTATAGTGACAAGTACCGAGGGATTGATCGTTCAGCTAGGAATAGTGTCGCTAGGATTAGAAAACCTAAATATTAGTTCTAGAGATGAAGGATGATTCTTTTTGTGTTTTTATATTTTTATGAAAGCAAATAAAAATCTCGGGTTTGAAGGATATGGGCGGAATTAGTTGCTAGTCAACTAACCCAATACTAAGATGCAATCAAAATAAAATACTAAAAATGAAAATAAACTAATTTAAACTAAGGTTGTGAACAATAAGTGGGAGAAATGTGTTTACTTAGATTTCACTACTCCCTAGATATCTTTTACACGTTAATTACTTGTTATAGTTGCGTGGATGACGGATTGTATTCCTTAATACCATTCATGGGATGGCGTACTTACTTCCTCAATCCTATGAGTGCCTACTTCACTCCTATGTCGAGCCTGCAAGAAGCTCCTAACACGGGATCATTAGAATTTACTCATGCATTAAATACAACCAATAAAACCTAGTACACATCGGTTCATGTTTCCTAAGACGTTCAAGCATGTTACCATTTGGAGATCTGCCAGTTTTCTTAAGCCTAACGTTGAAACCAGTCATCCAATACAACCATAAACAAGTAATCAACACATAATCAACATCTAGGTTTCATTAGATCTAAGCAAACACAAGATAAATCTAGCCTAACATGGTGGAATCAAGACAAGCACAAGATATAGACAACCAACACATAGACATATTGATTGAATTAAGAAAAGACTTATCTTAATAACACATGTAAGGATTCAATGGTTGAAAACCCTTGAAAAGCTGTAAAATTCGTATATGGTTCGGCCTTAGGGTTTCTCCAAACTTGTTCCTCTTAATAAATGAAAATTAGAAAACTATATATAGATATTAGAGGCTGACGGCGTCAAGAACAAACTTGTGACGCCGTCATCTCGCCACCAAAATAATCCTCGGACTGCCTTGATCTACATCTGACGCTGTCATGTTGTCTATTTTTGCAGGCCGTCACACTTTTAACTCTTGACGCTCTACTTGTGACGCCTTCATTTCTGTACTGGGTCGTCATGGTATTTACTCTTGACGCCGTCAGGAAAGTCTTCTTGACGCCGTCACACACTGTTCCCAGCATGGAAAATTAAGTCTTTGGCGTTTTCTTCACTTTTATGCTCCAAAAACGTCCGAATCGCTTCCTTTTCTAGATTTCACTCCCAAAGTACCTAAAATCACAAAAGGAACGATTTAGGGCAGTATTTGATCAAATAAATTCAATTCCGGGCTTAAATGACCCCCTAAAAACGGATCATTTTTCGCCTCATCAGTGATGATCCAGTGGTGTATTTGATAGTTCAAGGGAGTTTTGGAAGCTCTTGAGCCTATCTAAAGATAGGCTGGCATAGTGAATCACCTCTATTTTGAGCTGAGGTGAATTGCTTTGTAAGTTCTATTCTAAATTCCAAGTTTCTGATTTCATTCAATAGATTCTGTGTAGATCTGTTTTAGTTTGCATGATTGTTGTTTATTCTATTGTATTTGATCATAATTGAGTGAAATTGAATGAGCTTTATCTTGTGTGTAGTAGAAGTGATCATTGTTCTGTTTGATATTTTTAAATCTGTCATAAGATGCATACTCTGAATCTGTGTTTATAGTTGTTGTTATTTGTGGAATATTGTCTCATTCAGTAAGTTTGATCAGTAGTTCAGTTGAGGTTATTGATTTGTGGCCTAAATTCATTAGTTGCTTCATAAGAGAGTTGAACCTGTTTATGTAGGGGTGTTTGGAATTGCTGATTCTTATGGGATATTGTTGTAGATTTACTGTTCTCTCTACATTATTAGTTCATTGTAGGTTATGTTAGGCTAGAATAAGTATAAAATCAGTAGAATATCCAGCAATAGTCATAGTTAGTTTTAATTCTCATTCACAGTTAGTATTTGTAGAATTTAGTTAGTTAGCCTAATTGAAATTCTAGTTGCAAGTTAGTATAATATAGCTTAATTAAGTTAGATAGTAGCTTATTATAACAAATAGAAGTAAATTTGATCGATAGAATTTAGATTAGTCAAACTTGTAGTGTAGTGATAAAAGGCAGCATCGAACAATTGTATCAGCATAAGTGATCAGTTTATGCACCTGATTTAGCTTTCAATTAGAGTAAATTTGATCAATAGAATTTAGATTAGTCAAAGTTGTAGTGTAGTGATAAAAGGCAGCATCGAACTATTGTATCAGCATAAGTGATCAGTTTATGCACCTGATTTAGCTTTCAATTAGACAAGCAATTAATGATTTCTGATAGGGCTTTTACACTTTTTAGAATCTCAGCTTAGTAGCCTAGCTTTTGCCCCTATTAGTTTTATATTTTCAGCTTATTTGATCTGTTAAATTGTTCTGCAAGATAAGTGCTTAACTGATGGTTTCTGAAATTTACATAGATCTGCAGTTGAGCAGTTTAATTTGATTTACTGAGCTTGATTGTTATATTTGAGCATTATTGAAGTCGTTTGAGTGTTTTAAATGCTTCTTGAACCTTTGGCTTAATCTGGACACCAACTGCTTATTCTAAGTGCTTAATACAAACTGATTTTTGTTCCATTTAAGTAAATCTGTGAAACATTTGATCTTATTTAAGTGTGTTTAAGTATTTTTTAGCACTGTGAACATTTTGAGTCAGTTTCATCAAGATTTGTGATAGGTACTTATAAATAAGCACATATCCAAACTGCTTTTTAGCTCAATAAGAACTTCTACAGGTTATTTTCATTTCTAAAAATTTTCTCAAGTTCCTTTTATTATTTTAGATTTTCTGTAAATTTTTCATAATTTTCTGAGAAGTTTTACTATTTTTCTCATTTAATTTTAGTTGATAATCTATTTTTTAATACTTTTTAATAAGAAAATTCAAATAAAAATCAGAAAAATCCTGAAAATTTCCAAAAATATAGTAGATAATTCTTTTCTATTATTTTAGATTTTTCAAAACTTATTTTGTATTTTTCACTTTTATTTTCACATTTTTTTTTATTTTTAATTCATTTATATATTACAAAAATAGAAATTAATTCATAGAAAATAAATAAAAAGTCAAAAAAAATATTTTTCTTTTTCTCAAAATTGATTTTAGTAGTTTAAGATTTTTAGAAATTTATTTTACATTTTTAGGATATTTTTCAATTCAATTCACTTTTTAATTCGTACTTAGCGTTTAAAATTTGCGTTTGATTTTCCGTTATTAGTTTTTAGATAATTGTGCATAAGTAGCTTGTACCTTTTGCATATATTCTTATTTCTTATCTCTATTTTTGTTTCTTAATCACAATTTCACTTTTTCGCTTTTTCACAAACACGATTTCACGAATCGAATTTCACAATTCCATTCACTCCTTCAACGGGATACGATCCGGGTTATCCGTATTTCTTGCGGATTTCCTTGGACTTAATTGTATAATATATATATATATATAATTGTGTGAATCAATTTTTGGCGCCATTTCCGGAGAAGGTTTGAAGTGAATTTTGAATTTTGTTTTATAAAATCGTGTTTTAAAAAAACCTTCCTCTTATTTTGTGAATATTTTCTTATAAAAATATAAAAAGTAAAAAATCAAAAACACTTTTCCTAAAGTGTTTTCAATAATCCAAAAATAAAATAAACATCCGCACTCTCGAG
The DNA here is from genome assembly GCA_030686995.1 of Artemisia argyi. NCBI lineage: Eukaryota > Viridiplantae > Streptophyta > Magnoliopsida > Asterales > Asteraceae > Artemisia > Artemisia argyi. Next base: position 187,347,574 of record CM060683.1, on the reverse strand, counting down.
GGAGTGTTGTAAACTATTCCGAAAAAACTACAAAAGAGATCGTGAAATTATACGTTATCGGACTACTCTTTTACTACAACCAAATAAACGGGGAACAGGGAGGTCTTGACATTAAATTGCAGACCGAAGAGAGATCCATTCTTCTCTCCCGCTCAGCTGCGCGTAGTAATAGACGAAACGGTTATAAATAGCGTAACAGTTACAGAAAGAAAATAAAAGATTTGTGTTTTGTTTTTCAATAAATTAAAAAAGCCAAAAATAATTCCTAACCAAAAATACAAAAAGATTTTCTTTTTCTTTTTCATTTTATTTTTGGTGTATGAACACCCGATCATCTTCTGAAACTCTTATTTCTCCATTTTCGAATCCCGAAAGGGTAATACGCCATAATCACTAGGTTCATTTCTCAACCGATGAGGAAATGAACCAGAACGAACAAAACATGGGACCCCCGCCGATGGGTGGTGCTCAAAACAATGGGATCCCTCCGACGGGACCCCTGCCGGCTTTTGATTTGCGTCTGATGGAGAAACAACTCCAATCACCATTCAATGGTGTGAGGAGGGCCATCATGATTCCGGATATCACTGCAAATCAATTTGAAATTAATCATGGGTTACTCAACATCATCACGAGTATCTCCTTTCACGGGTTTGAACACGAAGACACGTTCACATAAGAAATTTCACCGACATCGCTGAGACTATTAAGATTAATTAAGTTCCTTACGATGTGGTGAAATTGAAATTGTTTCCTTTCTCCCTTAAAGGGGTAGCCCGGACGTAGCTGGAAAAGGAACCACCAAATTTGATTCACACTTGGAATGATCTAGCTTCTAAGTTCATGAATTATTTCTATCCTCCTTCCAAAACTTCTAATCTTCGATCTCAAATCTTTCGATTCCAGCAAGCTTTCGGTGAATCGTTCAGCGAAGCTTGGGATCGATATAAAGATTTGTTGGAAAAATGTCCAAATCATGGGTTTACATCCTTACAGCAGATTGATACTTTTTACAATGTGTTGTGTCATGCTGATCAAGACTCACTCAATTCTGCTGCGGGTAGGAACTTGTTGACTCGAAACACTCATGAAGCCTTCACAATTATTGAAAATAAGGCTCGAGTGAGGATGGCTAGAAGCAAACTTCAAGCTTCAAATGCTAGTAGCAAAGCTAATGATGAGATCATAAGTATGCTAGCCGCCCTCAACAAGAAAATTGATGCTATGTCTATTGAAAAACCAAATCATCAAGTGAATGTGGTGAACCATGGTTACAAAACTTGTGGTGGTCTTCATTTGTATTATGAATGTCCGGCCACCGGTGTCTTTTCTCATGAGAACACGTATGCTGCTCAAGGAGACCATAGTCTTCTCAGCTACCATTCCAATAACTATCTTGGACCACCCAGTTTCGATCAACCGAATCAAGTGAATCATAATCAAAATATGCAAAATCGTAATAATCAAGGAAATCAAAATCAAAGTCGAGCTAACAATGGTTTTCAAAATCATAATCAAGGATTCAATCAAAACAGGGGTTTTCAAGGAAATTACAATCAAGGCCTGAATCAAAGGAATTTTCAAAACCAAGGAAATTATGGAAACCCTGGAAATTTTTAAAATGCTAATCATGGGAACTTTAATCATGGAAATGTTCAGAATCAAAATCCAGGTTTTAATCAAAACAAACGTGGGCTAAATTTCAATAATAATCAAAACCAAGGAGTTCTTCAAAATCAAACACCCACGGATGATTTGATTAAGCAATTGCTTCAGAACTAACAAGCTTTTATGGCAAAACAAGAAGAAACAACATGGTTATTTGCTACTCAAATTAATGATATTAACAGGCATTTAAATGATCGACCCTCGGGTTCGGGTACTACTTCTCTTGCAAGCAACAAGATTGCAAACCCGAGGGGCGAGGTCAAGGCGATCACGACTCGCAGTGGTGTTAAATATGATGGACCTACAGCTCCAACTACCCCTTCTTCTTCTCCTCCTAAGGTAGTGGACCGTGAGACCGAGGCGACAAAGGACCCGGTACCTCCTATTAATAACGGAGGCACTGAAAATGTCCAACCTCCGGTTGTCCAAGCGTCTAAAGAAAAAAAAAAAGACGTTTTTGAAAAAGGAATGAAATACAAGTCAAAACTTCCATATCCTTCGAGATTTAATGATGAAGAGCTCCATGCAAAATCTAAGAGGCAAATGGAGAAGTTTCTAGATATTTTTCAAAAATTACACTTCGACATCAGTTTCATGGATGCTCTTGTCTATTTTCCAAAGTTTGCCTCAACGTTCAAAAATCTCATCAGTAATAAAGAAAATTTGCTTGAGTTAGCTGAAACCCCGATTAACGTTCAATGCTCTGCTATTCTTCTCAAAAAGCTTCCCGAGAAGCTTGGAGATTCGGGAAAGTTTCTCATTCCTTGTTCGTTAAAAGATCAAGAGGCTTGCAATGCCCTGGCCGATTCAGGTGCAAGCATTAACCTAATACCTTTGTCAATCTATGAACAACTTGGAATGGGAGAACTTAAACTGACTCGTATGACTCTTGAGCTTGCTAATCATTCGATTACTCATCCGGTCGGAATTGCTGAAGATGTATTTGTTCAAGTAAATTCAAGTACTTTCCCAGCCGACTTTGTTGTTGTTGATTACGAGGCCGATCCGAGAGTTCCTCTTATACTAGGGAGACCATTTTTGCAAACCGCAAAAGCCCTAGTCGATCATTTTGAGGATACTCTGTCTTTGAGACATGACAATGATTTAATGATTTTTCGTGCTGATGCTTCAAAATATAAAAAAAATATATCGTTAAGAGCATAAATGCTATTGATTTTTCCTTTGATGATGATTGTTTGAAACAAATCGTTTTCGACTCTTCCCCATCTTTTCCTCCGATGGAGGGATATGACTCCTTGTGGGAAGAGGTCGATGATTTTCTTGCTATTGATATGATTCCTTTATCAGAGATTGATGATTCTTATTTTGATTCGGAGGGAGATATTCTTTTTCTTGAAAGCTTGTTGAACGATGAACCGTCAATCCCTTCGGATAAAGTTAAGAAGAAAATTGAGCTTACGATTGAAGATCCTCTAGAGCCTGAGCTCGAGGAATATTTACCCAATTATGAGTGTTTTTCATTTGATACGTCTGAGGAGATTAGTGGCAATCCCACTTTTCATGCTGATCATTCTTATCCGGTTTATGAAGCTTTTAATTTTTATATCGATCATACGGAAGAGACGAGTAGTGGCAGTACCACTTCTCTTGCTTATATCTCTCTTCCAGAGTATGATTCAGTTCGTTTTGATATGATTGATCTTAAGAAGTTCTCTGGTGAACTTTCTTATCCAGAGTATGATCATTTTTGTTTTGATCTCGAAAATAATCATGACCTGGGTGGCTTTCTTAAAAATGAAAGTTTGCATGAAAATTTTATCCCATCCCTCCCACTCGGGAAAGTTTTTCGAATGAGCTTTAATGATGAGCTTCATAATTCCACAATTATGAATTCTCCTTTTTATGATGATGAATTGTTCATGATTGTTATCATGACGTTCTTTCCTTTTATCAAATTTGGTGTGATTTATCTTCTCTATCACTCCATCGGGAGTGAGGACACCATTTTTGACCCTGGTATCGTTTCTAATAGTTTTTCACTATTAGAATACCAGTGGTTATCTCATTGGGGTGGAACTTTCAAATAATTCATATGTTTATCCAAATATTTTGAATGAAAGCCCGATGGAGATTATCTTTTCCACATATTCTCCCCAAGGACAACTTAATTCGAGGGGTGACCTTCTTATTTTAAACAAGCGCTTCGTGGGAGGCAACCCATGCTTATCAAATTTACCTTCTTATTTTTCTTATTTCTAACAAATAACGTGAGGAGGGGTGACCTCTTCCATTCTTGTGTTTTCGTGGTTGTTTGAAAATGTTTGTCCAGTATTGTCCCTGATTTATGATGACTCTCGTGCTCGTCGTGATGTCCTTTCTCCACTCGAGTCTCATTCATCTATGCTTTTGGAAATCCTATATCCGAAATCTTATCAACTAACGTTTTCTTTGGCATAATTAATAAACAGCCCTAGAATTTTGTTAGGATTGCCTTTACCCTTAAAACATTGAGGACAATGTTTCATTCTAGTCCGGGGGAGGTGAATCTTCGATTCAATTTGAACTAGCACTTTCACCATGTCGTGTACTCTCGCAACTCCGTTTTTCCTAAAAAAAAATTCAAAAATTGAAAATTTTGAAAAATTTTGTAGAAAAATCAATGAAAATGTCATGAAAAAGCACAAAAGAATGTGAAAAATTGAAAAAGTTGTGCAAAAATATAATAAGTTTTCAATAAGTGTTTTGACACCTTGTTGACTTTCCAGCTGGCGAGAGTAGGAATAAATATTTTGACTTGATAGGGCGTGTTGAGCTCTAGCTTGTTCCCTTAACCAATGATAATCATATAAGCTTGTGCTAGTCTTCTACACCAGGAGCTATAAAATGTGAATTCTTTCTTAAGAATCTGCAAGTTCCTGTACTTGACTTTATACGTGCGCAGCTTAAAAGCTTTCGCTAGTCTTTTACACAAGGTGCTAGAAAACGCGAATTCTTCTTCTAGAATTTGCAAGTTTCCGTATCTGACTTTATATATGCGTGGCTGACTATCGGCTAAGTATTCGCTGGTTTCATTACTTGAGATCTTAAATTGCGAAGAGCGAGAGATGATAGAGTTTATTTAGAAGTTAGATGCTAAACGTGGAGTAGTTGGTTCTCTTTAGAGCTCATGAAAGGTACTTGTGGCTTTTTGCTCCCACAAAATTGTTTCACAAATATATAATAGATGTTCTAGGTTAATTAGTGGTATTTAGGTTTGGACATTATTTTGTTTCTTAGTTTCTTAAAAGAATCTTTGCTTTAGAAGTTGAGTACATATCAAGGAACATCAAAAATAAAAGAAAAATGAAAAAAAAAATCAAAAGTCAAAAGTTGATTATGTATGCGGTTTTGGAGCTACCCGATAAGCTTCCATTGTTGATGAAAAAAAAATGAAAAACAAAATGAAAAAAAATTGAAAAGTGAAAGTTTGTATTGAATAAGAGATTAAGTGTATAAAAGTTGTTGGCGCATGAGGTGCATGTGGATAATTCTGAATTAGTCACATGAGGTACACGTGTAGTACTCCGTAACTTATATATGAGTTTATATGTACCCAATTCCTTGATGTGGACCGAATTTCTAAAGCAGTGGTTCTTGAGAGAAAATGAAAAACTACTTAGCGTTTAAACTTTGTATCTCTATCGGACTAAAAAGTTATTGAAACGAGAAAATATGAAGCAATTCATTTCTCAACAAAAGTAAAAAATCTAGATGCATTAAGAAAATGGGAGTAAGAAGTTTCCACAAGTAACTTTTATGGGTAGTGTTAGCATCTAACTTGTAGATAAGCTGTGATCTCGTTTGTACGCTTAGTTTGGGGACTTGTGAAAAATCAAGGATAACGATTTTTATCTGTATGGTTACTTTTCCATGAGAAGTGTTTCTATTCTATGACCCTAGAAATTATTGGAAAATAATGAAAGTCCAACAAACCGTCACAAGAATAAAATGAGAAAATCCAAAAAATAGTAGTAATTAGTAGAATAAGGGAATAAATTTTGGAAAACGGGGCGTTTGTGGGAATAAATGATTTTGTAACTTCTTTTGAACCTCCTTGCTACTTTACAACGTTAGTAGGAAGAGTTATAAAATTATTTATCCCAAAAGCGTGAATTGATCACATTGTGTGAGGACACGACATGTGCGTATTTTTTAATCGTATGGCCTGGATGATGACACATCAACCCTACGTGTGATGCGTCGTTTCGCGCTCACTCTTTCTTGCCTATAAATAGCCCATTTCATTTCATTTTTAGCACTGTAATTTCTTTTCTCTGACACACTCTTCGCTTCGTCTTTTCTGAACAAGTTTCTGAAAGTTTTTTCACGAACGATTCCTCCGGTGTGCCTATTACGTTTTAAGAGGTACGTGTTGTTCTTTTCTACGTGTTTGTTTTGTCTGGCTATAGCACTTCTCTACCCATTCCTATTATGTCAGAATCATCTGTATCGGTGGATCTGGACGATATTCTCGCCGGGGATGAGTTATCGGTTAAGCAGGACATACAAAAAAGGGTTTCCAAAACACATCCATCGGATGTTGTTGATTTGGTTGATTCTTTCGGAGTACCTAAAGATTTACATCCGGGGGTTCTTCCGAAGGGTATGACCATGGATCAGTTGTCGGCCAATGCCATAGGTCTTTATATTCAATACTTTTTTGAAGGAGGTCTTAGTGTTCCTTTCTCTACTTTTCTCTTGGAAGTTATTAAGTATTTTAAGGTTCATATTTCTCAATTGGTTCCTCTCATCTTGCATCGTGTGACTCTCTTTGACATGTACTGCCGGAGCTTGCATATTCCTCTGATTACTCCTTTGTTCAGGGTGTTTTATAAGTTAAGTTAGCAGGGCTCGTGGTTTTCATTTGAAAAACGAACGGGTAATGGTAGGAGGATTTGTTTTGGTTAGTTTCCCTCCTGTTTGAAGGGTTGGAAGGAGGAATTTTTCTTGATAGATAGGCTTGCTATTCCTTTTACCATGCCGTAGAGACAACATGATTCAGATGTTTCGGATCCCTTTCCGAAGAATGAGTTTAATGTTGTTCACGCCGAGAAGTTAGATGAGTCTATTATAGAACCTTTCCAAGTTCCGCACGATTTTTTGTACATGCTGGGTTTATCTAGTGCTTGGAAGTATCCCGGATATCGGGCGGCATTGAGGGATGAGAATGGAAGGGGTATAGCCTTTGTCTTTTGTGATTTTTTTTTTTTTTTTTTTTTTTCCCTGTTATTCTACCTTCGGATCTTTTTTCTTCGTAGGTGTTACTATGGCCGATCATCTAAAGAAACCATCCATCCGCAAGAGTGTGAACGAAGTGAGAGGAGATAGGCTCTGAGAGGGTCAAAGTGTGGAGATTGTTAGGTTCCCATATTGATTTCACACAAACAAGAATGAGATAGATATAAGGATTTGGGTGATTAAATGAATGAGAGAATTGTAAATGCAAGAGTTTCCTTAATATTCCAAATAATCAACCAAGTTTACATGAGTCCTAATGGTTCTATTTATAGGAGGGAAGCTAGGGCAACACTCCTAGCTCCCATATGCCTTGAATTCGTGGGCCTCTAAGGCCTTGTGGGCTTTTCATAAGCCTTAAATACATAAATGATAACAAATGTAAGTAACTAATAATAAAGCAACCTAACTTTTATTACAAATGACCAAGACTTGATAAAATAGTGAAACTTTGATCCTAACAATCTCCCCCTAAGGGTCGGTCATCGCGGTTGCTTGACGTCTTTGTCATTTCTTCATCTTTGACTTTCACAGCTTTAGACGTCTTTCAAAAATAATGAGATAAGAATCATTCATCATTCTTTGTTCTTTGTTCATTGTTGTTGTGATAGTGATCAGGTTATGAAGTTGTCTGCCTTTCGTCACTTCCGCGTCTGTGGTGGTAGTCTGCCATTCCAATATGCTTATACATCTTTGAATTCTGACTTATACATGCACGTAGTCCCTTTCTTTCACTTTTGATCTTTAGTCTTAATACTTTGCAGATTCTTCTTTTTGGCGTAGAATCTTTCTTTGAACTTTGCGTTGCTTTGATCTTTGAGGGAGCTTTTGATGACTTCAAGATGCATGTATGAGCATGTGGAATCCATCGCCATGGAGATGATGTGTCCCTATAGGTAAACAATTAGCAATAAAACATCCGGTGCTTACAGATAAGGAATTAGAGATTGTCAACAGCATAGTGTGAAGACTCCTTCTAACCCTTATCAAGGCCATTCCCATGTCAGATACTCCTGAAGGAGCTTACAAGACCTACTAAGTAGCTCAATGATTGGGTGAGTTGCTGGGGATCACTCCACGACTGTAGACAGCTATGAAACCACCGCAAACAATAGGCGTAACCCACAAGGAGTTACCGAAGTGACCTGCTATCAGGGCTGTTTGATGTTGACCCTGGCAGGATTTTCGTTCAATCATTGAGAAATACTTATGTAAATTCTCTCATAAACGTTCTCGGCAGATTGCTAGGATCTGCGAAGGACTCGATGATTTACAGCTAGTGTCCATTAATGTAGAACACCAGTTGTAGAAATACTAAGTGCTCCTAAGAGATCTTTTGATGTATCTCATGGCTCTAGACTCGAAAAGTGCACACTTAGGTTTCCTATGCGGAGACTAGGGAGGGGTCTCCTGCTTCAATATCAACCATCTCTAAGAGATAAGTCGATAGATTACACCGGTTCCCCGTGAGAATGAAACAAACTCTTTTAAGATAACTTGAGTGGCTAGAAGGTTTAGTGCATTGCGTCACTGGGTCCATGACGAATTTATCTTCAATACCGGTGTTGCCTTAGCAGCAACCAGTAGCATACGAATTAAACCCGGTGTCTGCCCTAAGGTTGACATATGAAGGGCTATTTCTTTTCACCCTTTTCTTTACTTTTCTTTTTAATTCTTCAACTCCTTCTTTCCCCTTTCAATTTTTTCTCCTTTTTTTTGTATCATACCTAAGGACTTCTAGTTCTAACTATTGGTGATGTCCTTGGGTAGATCCCTCCGGCTCTGGCGGATCATAGGATGGTTTTTCCTATCTTAATCACCTTATAACTCCAAGATTATCCGACAGTAGCCAAGAAACCTTTGATTGAAAATCTCTTAAAGTGTTTGTGATTATCAAACATTTTGTTTAACACTTTGAGAGTTTTGTGTTTACTTTTGAAGGGCTCCCCCTTCACATGTGCTCATAAGTATTTTAATAAATTTGCACATGCGGGAGGAACAAGCACTTTTTGAATTGATCCACTTTCAGTGAACCTGACCGATTCGAGACACGCTTACACCACTAGTTAAACTGGCTTGAAGTTATTACCCAGCCTGGTCAAATCCACAGAAAGTTTCTCGAAACGGTACATTTCTACTAAGACAAATCCTTTTCGAGACACGCTTACGTGGCTAGTTAAAGAGTTCCATTGTCAGATTTTAGGTGACAACTAGCTCTAGTAACTAGCTTGATGTTATTACCCGTCGAGGATAAGTCTTTTCGAGATTACTAACTTTTATGTTTCGTCAATTCTTGGGTCAATTCTGAGTCTAGCTCGCATGAGTTTTGACTTATAAGCAACTTTGAACTTTCATATTTTAATCACATTCACTTTTTTTTCTCCCCCTCAAAAATAGCATATAAGATGATATTTTTGACAATCTTTTGATTAAAATATGCCTTTTGAGTCTTATGGGGAGAATTCAACAAGAACTTTTGATTTTAAGAACGATGATTTTGTTTCAAGTACTCCCCCTCAACAAGTGAATTCTTATTGAGGTGAAATACTTGTCTTTTGAGCAGAGTTATGAAAATCAGAAAATGTTTGATTAACTCTACTCAAAAGTAAGAAGCCTTCGCTCCTTATATAAGGATTGAGGCACTGATGCGTACCTCAGGGTCCTTTCTTTACAAGAACGGGTTGTACACTGTTATGTGTGCACAAGCCATAATGATAACAAGTCAATCAAATGAAATAGTTAATATTGAAGTGTTAATACCCATGTGTACCAGCTTATGATTCATCAGTGATTGGTGCATCAAAGTCTGTGAACTATAGATCTGGTCTTTTGAAGAGTCTGATGGGAAATGAAGGTCTGACACCGATATAACTTTCCAGTCATCTGATCTGCTCCCGACGGGATAACCTTTCTTCAATTTTCATAACAAAGTTACGAACTTGTCTTCTGGCACTGGATTTCCACCTTGGAGTTTCACCTTTTGATATATTTATCCGATCATCATTCAACCGTTTGACTAGCCCATCTCGAACAGTTTTGAGCGTGACATCACAGAACTTGTGTAACTCATCGAGCCTCATAAAACTTATTAACTTTTTGCTGTTGAGGTAGGTGAAGCCAAAAGATGATGTTTGGATGAGCGCGTACTGTGACATCTGATTGATTCCAGGAAATGAGACTTGTGGCTTTGTTAAATTGATCTTCTGTTGGTAACTTTCCACTCCAAGCTGAAGATCTTCCACTCTTTCTTGAACTATCAATCGTCGGATAAAGAAAAGTAGAGATGAAATGAAGCTGTATTGTGTTTCAGTATCGAATCCACGCATTCTTCCTTGAACTTTTTCTAAATACATGTCTTCAATGTCATTTAGATAAAGGTCGGGAAAGTCTACTTCTAAGAATTTGTACTTCTTTTCATCTTGTCTTTTAACCACAATCTCATTCATAAACATGTAGTTAAACTGTTTCGACTCTTGAATCTCCAAGATAGCAATGATCCTTGATTTATGCTTCACATTCTCTAATGACTTGGTGTCTAACCTGTGAGTGTAACCGAGACGACGACGTTCAGGCCAGTGCTGAATCCCGTGTAAAGCATCTCTGTCGTAAGCTACAATAGAGTCGCTAAATACTGGAGTTGATTCTTCAATTGCAGGAACATCGTATCTTGTGGCTGGTACTGAGAGAGTCAATGAGGAAGCATATTTCTATTTTGATTTCACTTGAGTGAGTAGGAGGTTACGAAGATCCTTGTTAAAGAAGAAGCTGTAAGGTATCTTAGGTTTTACGGGAAATCCTTGCAGAGGTAATGGTTTGGTCCAATCGGTGAAGTAAGGTTTGTCATGTCTTTTAGAATAGTTGTCGAGATTCGCCTCAGGATTTAGCCAGTCAAACTTACCAGACATTGCACTAGCTATATTCTGCATATGAAACTCGAGTTCCATCTTATTACCAGATCTAGACTTGAGGAATTCTTGTGCATCCCGATCGATTCTTCTGAGCTCCGCCTTTGTAAGTTACTCAATCTGAAGCTCCTTCATGATAACCTGAGTATATTGCAGTGTATTGCCTGGGAGTGGTTCTTCATCTTCGAGAGGAGGCTGAGCTTTGACCAATTCAGTCAATTCAGTCAACCAATCATTTTCAGGTGTGTCATCATTGTCGAGCCATGAATGACGCCTTCTTTTCTTTGACTTCTTAGACTTGGATGTAGTATCCTTGTCTTGAGCTTTTGAGGTTGACGATGGTCCAGGTTGAGAATCGGGAATTGGAGAGGCACGGTAGTCGGTATCGGGTTGTCCTTCATAATCATCAGTTGGGTGCATAAGATTTTCTTCCTTATCTGTGGGACCTTGACCAGTAGCTGAAGTGTGTTGCTGATTTCCAGGTGGAGTAGGATCCTTTTGTTGTTGGTGAGAGGATGATGGACCAGTTCCGGACTTGTGTTTCTTACCTTTTGAGTTCGGGTCCGGGTCGTCATCATTCCTTGACCTCTTTAGGGATCCAGTAGCTTCTTTGCATGACTCTTTAGACAAGTTGGCAGCAATGGCATCTATAAGTGTTGTTTCCTCAGTTGTCAAAGTGGTTTTGGACGCAACTTTGTCGTAGAGTTGAGTGAGCAGTTCTTCGACTGATGGTGCGTGAATGGTTCAGAAATGACTTGAGTTGTTGTTGAAGCTTTGGCAGGATGAAGCGTGAATGGTATTGTTGACAACATTTTCTTTACAACACTTCTGATTCTGTGCTCCAAGTTGTCTTTGATTGGTGCAACAAGACTTGTCACTTCAGGAGTAACAATTTCAACCAGATTCTCAGTAAGGTAATCTAGTGTGAAAGTCCTGATGAGTCTTGTCAAATCTGCTTTCATGAACTTGTCGATTTGCTGCTTTGCCTCCTTAAAATCTTCAACTTGTTTAGCTAGACTGGTGACCATGGTTGTGAGACTGTTGACTTGCTCCTGAAGATCAACTGGTTTCGTCGGTTCATTGATTGATTGTTGCTTAGATGCGGTTTCAGAGGGTGTAGGAGATGAATGTTCTGGTGATGATTCAGATGACGACTCGTTGTGAGAGCTTGAAGAAGAAGCTAGAGGATACGGATCCTTTGGTGGAGCATCTTGAGGAGGTGGAGGTTGCTGTGAAGATGTCTGCTTAGATTGTGAAGATGACTGAAGGAATACGTTGGTGTCGAATGCTTCCTTTTCTTCATTTTCCTTTCTTCTGTGTTCCTCTTCTTCCTGTGCAAGAGACTCTGGAGTAGTGAAATGATCAAATCCCAGATCCGTGGCAATGTTCTCCTGTTCGCCAACATTCTCCTCTACATTTGCAGTTTCTGTCATAGTGATGTATCCTGTATCATCTGGTTCTAAAGTAGTAGTCACAATGGGAGAAACTATGCTGCCGATAGCGCCTTCATGCTCTGGTTGATTGACAGGTGGTGATGAAGGTTGAGGATGAAGTCGACTGAGGAGTGATGCTTCCCTCTGATCTTTAAGAAATTTCTTCTCTTCTGCTCGTGTGTCGACAAGTATACTTTTCAATTTTCTTTTGTCGACCAATTGTCCAACGATTGGTTCGTCTTCTTCATCATCATTGGGTTCATTAATCGTGATCCCTTTTCTTTTTCTTTTATCTGCTTCAAATGTTTCTAGACTCTGTTGTATAGCAATTTCCATTTCAAGAAATGCCTCTTCAGGTACTCTTGCTCTTTGTTCAAAGTCTACCTCCACTTCTTCAGATTCCGTGTCAAACTCAGATTCGCTTTCAGAAGGTGGCGGTGTAGGTTCATCTCTAAGGGCGCGCTTTGGTGTAACCTTCTTCTTTGGCTTAGTTGCAGGCTTAGGTTTGGCTGTAGGTTTCGGTTTGGTGGAAGGTTTGGTTTTAGGAGTAGCTTTTGACTTTGATTGCGGTGAGCCAGTGGTGCTTGTAGTACTCCCAGATTTCACACTTCCTTTACCTCGAGTCTGTATCGTAGTTTCTTCCTGAATCCCTTTGTAAGCATTACCGTAGAATTTATAGTTCAAACTTTTCTTGATCTAATCATCAAGAAGGTACTCGGGAAGCCTCATTCATTTTTGCTTAGTAGAAGATGTGGTCATTTTGACAAAAGAAGTGGTGAAGTCGTCCTCGAAGAGGTTCTTTGGCTCATTTGGATCTCCCATTCTTTTGATGAATTCAGGTGTATCTTTGCAGAAGTGTTCAATGATTAGCTTGGTGAATCTTATGAACGGTATCATAGTCTTTTCACGTCCGGTTTGAATGTTGTAGACTATAACGTTCATTATTGGAACTGCAAAGTCAATAGGTGACATGCTCACCATTCCCCAAAATGCTTGTAAATGCTCAAGTCTGGGATGTTCGTGGCCACTTTTTCTTCCTGATATAGAACGTACGACTAACAAATAAAACGTTCTCCAAGGTAGAGGTATATTCTTAGCATTGAATCTGGAATGCTTAATCAAAGGTAAGTCGTCTTGAACATCGTATCCTAGTTCTATGAATGTAACACCCCAACCCGAAAAGGGCTAAAGTGTAACATTTTGGGGTCAAATCAGAACAAAAGCAAGCAGAAATACATTACTAATACAAGATTCAGAAAACCGTTCTAAAGAAAAGATAAAGGACTAATTCTAAACATTTCAACTTCCAAACTAATTACAAGCTAAAAAACAAGAAGGAAATCTCTAAGTCTATCTCTAATCCATGGGGAGCTATCAACAGTGTAGTCCACTAAGAGCTCCTAAGCACTCATCACCCAGCTTCCTTCTAAAAACCTGCCGCAGGAAAAGAAATGCGGCTGAGCTTAAAAAGGCCAGTGAACAAGTATAAACAAACAAAAACAAATAATAAAAGGAAAACGAAGGTGAATACGACATAAGTCCAAGCGAACCTGCTGAGATAGATATCAAGAATATGGAAACATAGAATATGATCAAAGGAAATACGGATAACGGATATCAAACAATCAAGGAAAGGAAATGAGTCACAAGTATAAGCAAAAGAAATAAAGCAAGCATAAGTTAATCACATTAGAGAAGACAAGATAATAAGGATCATACAAAAGTAGAACTATCAGAAATGCCCAACAAATACTAGTGCGCACATAGGAGTTGTACACCTCCAATGTACTATGTGAAAAGGGTGTATTGCACACACACTAAACTAATCACCAAATAATACTAAACAAAGTACCTAGGATGCATCCATACGCCCCCTGCAAAACAAATATATATGCACAAAGCTCTAGGCTAAGTAAACATATACAATAATAAATATAGGCCTGAATAGCTAACTTAAAGGGAACGTTGTGGACTAAAACCCACCTCCACAGATAGTGTCAATACCACTGGTGCATCAGTGGCAAGGCCATGGACTCCCCATGACTGGCTACAAATTAATCAAATAATGGGCAACAAATCGGGCATAGGAATGCTATAAGAATAAGAACTACAGCATGCAACAAAAATCAAGCAAATCATAACAGAAATGGATCGATCAAATTTGGATCATAGCAATGGTTCAAGTCTAAGGTCCAAATCAAAGATTCATATCATGAGGTTCAAATCAAATGTTCATAATAGCAAAAGGGTTCATAGCAAAGGTTCAGAATTTGAAGTTAAATAATTTAAAGATGTTAAAGAAAGTCATGAGAAATCTTAGAGAATAAAACAGATTAAGGAATTTAGAAAATTATTTAAAACCTTTTTATCGTAAAAGTATTCCTTTAAAAACACATTTCATAAAAGTCATAAAACCTTCATATAAAACTGACATCGTATCGTAATCACATAAATCATTTCAAAAATAGTTTTTCTCAAAAGTCATCAGGTTATATTTTTAAAAGGGTCTTCATACGAAATCATACCATCAAATGAACCAAGGATATCAGGCGTATAAAGATTAGAAGTCATAATAGTGGGAATAGAATGGATCATGAGTCATAAGAAACCTTACTGAAAGGTTAGAATATCTGTACCTTAAACCGCCAACGAAACCATAATCATAAGAATAGGAAGTCACTCCTTCTTCAGCGAATCTACATGAATTGATGATCGGCTTACTATTAATAACTTATTTTAAATCAGATTACTCATTTTAGTCGGCTTTCCATTTTTAGTAACTTGCCAAATATAATAACTTACCAAAAATAGTAACTTTCCATTTTGAGCAGGTTTCCGAATTAGTAAGTTTTCATGTTTAGTAAGTCTCCCGAAATAGTAATTTAATACCTTAAAGTTTTAGTTGACAATTTAAATGTATTTAAGAGTTAAAATGACCAATATAATAGTTTAGGGCCACAAATGAAAATAATCAAAATTTAATATAAAAATGTCAAATAATTTACTTTAAGATTTATATTATAATTTATATCAAATGACAATTTTAGACCCCGTCATTTTATAATCTATAGAACATACTCTCAACATTAAATTAGACCGCGACTACCAAATATATTAACACTCACACTCATACCCACACGAAATAAATACACCGACACATGAACATTAGCACATGAATGACCCATGTTTTATCCATTTTTCAAACCTTTGATATATTGACATCAACGACACACACAAGTGCAAACGGAAACTGCCAACAAGTACGAGCCATGATCGATTTCGAAACCATGCATGCACATTTTCTTATAGGTTATTCAATACAGATATCATGCATGCATGTATTAATAGTCATATAATAATACTAGTACTAGTTAACACATGAATTACGACAACAAATATGCATGCAGGTTTGAAAATATCTTATATGTATGCTTTATCATTTCATGTGAGCTTAAATATAGATGCAAGCTATGTCGATTACAAGAACACCTCAAGCAGGAGACGGGTCGAATCCCTTTATGATGAATCGACTTGGGGTCGACTGAAAACAGAAACAGAACCAAGGGAAAAAAGAACATTAAGACCCAATAC
Organism: Artemisia argyi; assembly: GCA_030686995.1. Taxonomy (NCBI): domain Eukaryota; kingdom Viridiplantae; phylum Streptophyta; class Magnoliopsida; order Asterales; family Asteraceae; genus Artemisia; species Artemisia argyi. Next base: position 187,331,742 of record CM060683.1, on the reverse strand, counting down.
GACTCATACATACACGATACAACACAGCTCGCGAGACGTCACATGACACAACATATACCTCGCGATACAAAATAAACCCGCGACACCCTTTTTTTAATTTTTTTTTATTCGAACAAAGAAGGCCATCCATGCGGGTTTTTTTTTTTTTTTTTTTTTTTTTTTTCTTATACATTTAGCTCATTTAGGATTTGTACCACATGTATTTTATATCAAATGAAATTAGATCCAAAAAAAGAAGTATACTAGAGTCGAAACAATTATAGATAGATCGAAAAGCAAGGTTTTTAGAATCGTTATATCATGAGAAAAGTGCTATGATTTCATGTGGTCTTTTAACACGTTTATAACATATTAGTTGAGTGGCGAAACAGATCAAATTAGGTTATGTGTTTTATACTCATATCATATGAATATGTATGTGTCGAATTGGAAGGAAAACAAAAGGAAGAATTTGTGATACCTCGAGGCTGCTCAACAGGAATCGAAAGGGACAAATCAGAAAGAACAAGAGTATATATAGTCGAACCCAACTGCACACGAACACCCACACAAGCTGCTGCCTCTAATCACGATCGGACGAACACCAAAACTGCTACACCTCGTCTCTTGTTACTTGTAGAGGGAGAAAGTGATTTAAAACTTTGTTGATTATTTTGTTTCGGTATCTCAAGAGATCACTGAATGAGAACGGTTATTTGATTCTAAAAGAAAGCGTGTGAGATTGTATAAGCAAATAATACTGTGGTTTCTTATTTGGAAAGGAGATATTCGTATCTCTAATTTGATTGATACAAAATATTTGGTCAAATTCCTTACCAAGCGTGTGGAGCGAAACACAAAAAGGAAGGTGTCGATTTATTAGGAGAGCAACTACGGTATGACATGTATGCTATAATGGCAAAAGATAGAAATGTATCTCATCAATTAAAAGGGTGATATTAATCACAAAAGATATGGACTTATCCCAAATAAAACGTAAGCAAATAAAAAGATTTAGGATTTTCGGATCAAAGCGAAAGAGAAAAAAAGAAAACGTGTAGAAGGTTTTATTTTATTTGTTATTATTATTATTTTTAACGTGTACCATATATTTTAAAATAAGCTTTAATTCTTCGTATAAACATTGGTGGTTCAAATACTAACGAATTTACATATTTAGGTTATAATCGTCAAAAGTTTAAAATTATAGGGGTATTTTGGGTATTTTAGATGTTCAAAATTTCCGGGTTTTACAATTCTTCCCCACTAAAAAGAAAATTTTCGTCCTCGAAAATTGAAGTCGCGAAAGTTAGACGAGTCGTAGCAAATCACAAAAGATCGTCATAAATATCCTCACGCTCGGGGAGGTTCTTCCAAAAGAATCTTTATAACGAACTAGTTTCTCATGACTCGATCTGAATAAATTAGGATAGCCCCGGGCTCTCCACAGAAAACAAATCCGATCCAACGAATACGAAATGGGCATGAAACAGATGATAGTCGTAATCTCACAAAGATATACATGAACATCAGATGAATTTGGATTGAATACGGAAGTGATACAAAATGGTAGAAAACTTCGCGAATCTAATCAGGTTCTAAAAGAGCTATGGAATTTGCTAAAAATCAGAGAAGCATAAATCGAATTATCAAACATAATCAGAGTTTCCTAAAGGGGTTGGTAACCTATTCGTACTGACAATTAAGTATGCATATATCGGAGTATCGAGTCGTATCAGAATATATAATGGGATAGGTAGGATAACCGCACGGATAAGAATGAATCTAAGGACTAACGTATCACAAACCAAGTCTTCTTATATGTCAACACGTCTAACCCTTCAATACGATAACATCATTCGGCACACACAAATCCTGGTCTAAAGTTTTAAAGCTCCTCTTCCACAATGATAACTTTCCTATTAGTTGTTATAATCAACTCCAAACATTCAATGAGCGGCTTCTCGACTTAATTCAACCGAAGGTGTTCTACATTTCCGTTCATACAATATCTGAAAGGACAAACTTTGTCACTTGCATGCCATCAATCTTAATAAGCAAACACAATCAGACCACATACTTGTCAACTTCCTGCTCAACACTTCTTCCAAGTTTAAATAGTTGTCCTGCTTATCCATGAGTCTGTAGATGAAAGGCATAACTATACTCGAGTCTGGTCCCTCTAGCCTTCAGTAGTTCTTCTTGGGACTATGAGGTAAAAGCGATAATCTCTGACACGATCACTGCAGGTGCGCCACGCAATTGAAAAATCTTATGTCAGAGGATTTATGCCAACTTACTAAACGAATAAACATCCTAAGAGGCAAAAGTGAGCTAACTAACTCAAATGATCTACCATAACTCAAATTATGTCATCCTTCTTAATTGTGCGTGGAGATTTCGTTCCAAGGTTCATGAAAATTCAAATCCTGCTTTAGATCCCCTATACATCTTAGTACAACCAAGAGGGATAGAAAAAGTAGAAATGTGCCTTAATCGTAACAATTTCTTTCCAGTCTCTTAACACATATCATAGCTTCCCATCTTGCTCCTGAGTTTTCCTAATATCTGAAATTTGATTCCATCTTCATGTGAGATATTTCTTCAAGTCTTGAGAGCAAACACCACTGCCGCCAACTCCAAGTCACGCATTGAACAATTCTCCTCAAATGGTTCTAGTTGTATAAGCAATACCTTCCCCGTCCTGCTTAAGGGCTTAACCAAGTCTTCTTCTCAAAATGTCTCAAAATTGATATTCATCTGAAGGTATGGAAGCTAATTTCTATTTCAGCTTTTCTAAAACTCCGTTCTCATCCAAGCTAAGCTTCTCTTCCATAGTCATAAATTCGTCAATGATAACGCAAGACGTGAACATCTTCCAACCAATGTCATCCTTCCAGAATATACAAATGATCCTCATGTTTCCAACATATTACAAAAATGATTCTCATGTCTTATCTTCGTCTCTGAAAAGTTTCGCAAAACCCTGAAAAGTTTCGCAAAACCCTTAATGTAACTGTTTTCGAAAAAATCCACAAATAGTGTTTTCGAAAGAAAACACAATTTGTGAAATTTTTCGTAAACACTCAAATTGAGAGTTTTCAAAAATTTTCATTGCTTGTGTTCTCGAAACAATGAGCATTAATGAGAATATTTCGCAAACATGTAAAGCATGTTTTCTCGAAAGATATCCAAAGTGTATTTGCGAAAGAATGGAATCTTCGAAAATACAAGTCTTAAAAAAGTTTTTAAAAAAACATGTTTTGTGTGTTCTCGAAAGATGTCCATCATAACTGGTGATTGCGAAAATTGGTTTTTGAAAAAATTATTTACAAGAATTTCGAAATTTGGCCAACGTGCGTTTCTTTATGAATATTTATGATCCAAAGGTTGTAACCTGTTGTAAATGATGGGAAAGAACAATGAGAAACATGGGAGTAACATAACTGCAACTATTTCGATACTTGTCAAGAACAAATTTTCGAGAAACACAAGAGCATGCATCCACTTAATAGACGTTGTAGTGTGAATCATAAATCATGCATAAGAACAAGTTAACCAGAAATAGCATGCCAAATAAACATCGTACGAGAAATACCCCATTTGTTCAAAAACCCTACTCATCGAGAATCAAGCAAACATTGATAAAGATCAAATTAAAGTGCATAATAATGATCCTCACACATATAACAACAAATCCCAACAAGAAGATTAACAAAAACAACAAAGAATCAACAACACCTATATCGTACCAAAACCCTAGATATCGAGAATCACTCAAACACGTATTTGATTGAGATTAAATGTTATGGGCAAGTTAGAAACATGTTTTAGGACAAAACCCCTATGAAAAATTCCTCCCCCAAACACGTTTTGATTGATCCCGAAATTGTTGAAACCCTAGGTTTTCAAGACGTGATTACATGAAATCTAGCCGTTAACTTTGTGATTAAACGAAAACCATAGCTTGAGATTGTCTAAAGATCATGTAGAAACTTACGGTTTGAAGATTGGAATCTTGGATTTTTCGTTTGAATTACAGCCGTAGGTTTCAAAGGATGTTTGCTTGATATTGTGATTTTTGATATTCTAGAAACGGGTTGTATGTTTGTGTTAATGTTTTGTTTTTGAAACTTTGCCATTTTGACACCTTTAGTCCCCTAACTACTATTTTTGCACCATGAGTCCTAAGATTAGATACAAGTAAATGACCAATGGCAATAAACTAAGATATACTCCTTATGACATCGTTTGTGAAAAAAAAAGATATGAGATATCCATAAAGTCTTGAACCAACGCATCTTAAGGAAATATGCAAGTATACCGTTTTGAAAAATATGAGAAAAGTTTGAGCGTGTCTCCCCCTCAGCACTTGTAAAAGAGAAAGAAATAACAAGGTGTTGACAGGAAGCGATATACTTGCACGTTTTTTTTTTTTTTTTCTTTTTTTTTTTTTTTTTTTTTTTTTTTAATGCAAGAAAATATTTACAAGGATAGTTTTAATGTTTTTCTTTTACTTATGTTTTAAAAACTTTTCCAGATCTTCTAGAGTCAAACATCGCATACCAATTTGGTGAACTAAACTAGCAAACCTTGATGGAGATAAGGCTTTTGTAAGTAAGTCCGCCAATTGGTACTCAGTTCCCACAAAATATAATTCAACTGTACCCTTTTCGACATGCTCCTTGATGAAATGATATCGGAGATCAATGTGTTTGGATTTGCAGTGATGGACTGTGTTGCAGGAGATTGCAATTGCACTTTTGGAATCGCAGTAGATCGCAATCTTATTGAATAGGTAGCCATAGTCTTTAAGTTGTGATCTCATCCAAATGACTTGAGCACAACAAGCAGACATAGCTACGTATTCAGATTCTTTTGATGACAGTGAAGTGCAGTCCTGCTTCTTTGATTGCCAAGACACAAGTTTATCTCCAAGAAAATGTAATCCACTTGATGTACTTTTTCGCGTGTCTAAGCATCATGCATGGTCAGCGTCTGAAAAAGCTATTAGTTCAAAACCAGAATCCTTCGGATACCAGATTTCCAAATGGATGGTTCCCTTTATGTATCGAAGGATTCTTTTTGCCTCATTGAGGTGTTTCTCAGTTGGTTTAGACTAATATCGCGAACACATATAGACAGCAAATACAATATCAGGTCTGCTAGATGTGAGATACATGAGGGACCCAATAATACTTCGGTATTTGGTAGGGTCAACAGGAGTCCCATGTATATCAGCATCTAGTTTTATGGAATTGGCCATAGGTGTATTCATTGTATCACAGCTTTGCATTCCATGTTTCTTTAAAATCTCAAGAGCATATTTGGACTGATTTAGAAAAATTCCACGGGGTGATTAATGAACTTGTAGTCCTAGAAAGAACGTAAGTTCACCCATCATGGACATTTCGAAATTATCTGTCATTAATTTTGCAAAATCCATAGAGTAAATTTTGTTGGTTGAAGCAAAAATAATGTCATCGACATAAATTTGAATGATTAATAAGTCCGCCCCGTATGTTTTTGTAAACAGTGTTGGATCCACCGAGCCTAGAGTAAAGTTATTGGCCAACAGGAATTTAGATAACTTATCATACCACGCCCTGGGGGCTTGCTTGAGACCGTAGAGAGACTTCTTTAGCTTGTAGACATGATTAGGACGTTCTGGATCAACAAATCCTTCAGGTTGACTGACATAAACCACTTCACGGAGTTGACCATTTAGAAAAGACGTTTTCACGTCCATTTGATAAACAATCATATTCCGATGAGCAGCATATGCTAAGAAGATCCGTACAGCTTCAAGTCTAGCTACTGGAGCAAATGATTCTTCAAAATCTATTCCTTCTTCTTGTGAGTATCCTTTTGCTACCAAGCGTGATTTGTTTCGTATGACAGTTCCTTCGGCATCTAGTTTGTTTTTCCAGATCCATTTTATACCAATGACAATGATTCCTTCAGGTTTTTCAACCAGTTCCCAGACTTCCAATCTCTGAAAGGATTCAAATTCCTCTTGCATAGACTCAATCCAGTTTTCATAAGTCATAGCTTCTTTGACGTTCTTTGGCACAGTTTCACATACTGTGAGTGCGTATATGCAAGTTTCACCGTCTGTGTGAAGGCGTTGTCTTGTCATAATAGGTGCATCTGGATGGCCAATAATTTGAACTAAAGGGTGATCTCTAGTCCATTTATGTGTTGAAGGATGAAGTTGATAAGTATCTCGCAAGTGAGCAAGACCCAAATTGCATGTAGATGACTCAGTGTAGGACCTTAGATCTATCAACTTTAACACAAATATAAGCACTAGAAGAAGGAAAGATGGTGACTTGTAAGGATGTATGTGGCGTTAAGATGAAGAGAGAATAAGATGTAAAGAGAACTTTATTTCATAAACAAAACACACACAATACACACACAAGCACACACCTCAAATGAGCCTTTGAGGTGTTTAAATAGTAAGATACATGAGATGCCCTATGGGCTTTCTATGGGCTTGGGCTTGGACTTGGTTACATGGTTGGATAACTAGGCTTATGAAACATAGCATATAACATATTAGCTTGCCAAGTCCAAGGCCCAATGACTAAACTATTACTAATCTTAACAAACGACACAAAGTTACAATATGAGAATGACCATCACTTCATAATACATATTTTTAATGCTAACACTCAGCAATGTCGGGGACAGGTGGAGCCGGTGCAAATGGGTTAATGAATGGATCTGGGTCATGCTCTGCGGTGTGTGGAACTGATAAAGGTATGGAGTCTTCAGCTGAGTGTCGTGAGTTGGACCCGGTTTGTTCTGTCGTTGTAGGGGATACAATTGGAGGACCGTCTCTTCAAATAGTTGTTGTTGTTTGTTGAGGTGTATCAGGTACTTGATGTTGATCAAGATGTGCAGCGGAATATGGTTTGGCCTCAGATGGACGGTTAACAATTGTATCATCAAACAATGGAGCAAACAAGGTTTCCACTTCTTGACGGGAGAGTGACAATGGTTCAGCAGAAGATCCTGGAAAGTTAAGACAGTTAGATGCGGGTCCTAAGCTGTTTTGCTCAGAAGCCATTTGAGTGAGTTCATCGAAATTAGCATGAATAGTCTCTTGAATTTCTCTTGTACGACGATTCCTGATGAGGCGAAAAATGAACTAATTTTAGGGGGTCATTTAAGCCCGGAATTGAATTTATTTGATCAAATATTGCCCTAAATCATTCCTTTTGTGATTTTAGGTACTTTGGGAGTGAAATCTGGAAAAGGAAGCAATTCAGACGTTTTTGGAGCATAAAAGTGAAGAAAATGCCAAAGAATTAATTTTTCATGCTGGGAACAGTGTATGACGGCGTCAAGAGGACATTCCTGATGGCGTCAAGAGTAAAAACCATGACGACCCAGAAGAAACATGAAGGCATCACAAGAAGAGCGTAAGAGTTAATTGTGTGACGGCCTGCAAAAGGGGACTACATGACGGCGTCAGATGTAGATCTAGGCAGTCCGAGGAATTATTGGGCGGCGAGATGACGGCGTCAGACCTTTGTTCTTGACGCCATCACCTTCTAAAATCTATATATAGTTTTCTAATTTTCATTCATTAAAGGGGAACTTGTGTGGAGAAACCCTAGGGCCGAACCTTATACGAATTTTACAGCTTTTCAAGGGTTTTCAACCCTTGAATCCTTACATGTGCTATTGAGATAAGTCTTCTCTTAATTCAATCAATATGTCTATATGTTGGTTGTCTATATCTTGTGCTTGTCTTGATTTCAACATGCTAGACTAGATTTATCTTGTGTTTGCTTAGATCTAATGAAACCTAGATGTTGATTATGTGTTGATTACTTGTTTATGGTTGTATTGGATGAATGATTTCAATGTTAGGCTTAAGAAAACTGGCAGATCTCCATTGTGTAACATGCTTGAACGTCTTAGGAAACATGAACCGATGTGTACTAGGTTTTATTGGTTGTATTTAATGCATGAGTAAATTCTAATGATCCCATGTTAGGAGCTTCTTGCAGGCTCGACATAGGAGTGAAGTAGGTACTCATAGGATTGGGGAAGTAAGTACGCCACCCCATGAATGGTATTAAGGAATACAATCCGTCATCCACGTAACTATAACAAGTAATTAACGTGTAAAAGATATCTAGGGAGTAGTGAAATCTAAGTAAACATATTTCTCCCACATATTGCTCACAACTTTAGTTTAATATAGTCTTATTTTCATTTTAGTATTTTATTTTGATTGGATCTTAGTATTGGGTTAGTTGACTAGCAACTAATTCCGCCCCAAATCCTTAAAACCCGAGATTTTAATTTGCTTTCTAAAAAATATAAAAATACAAAAAGAATCATCCCTCATCTCTAGATCTAGTATTTAGGTTTTCTAATCCTAGAGACACTATTCCTAGCTGAACGATCAATCCCCCGGTACTTGTCATTATACTATACTACATCGATCAGGTACACTGCCTGGTGGGGGTTGTAAGCTTCTCAAGATCCCTTTAGAGGTAAAGCCTGGTGCAATTCCCATGTATCAAGTTTTTGGTGCCGCAGCCCGGGGAATAGTTATTGTCTAGGTTAGAATCTCTTTTTATTAGGTCTACTTGCTAGATTCCTTTCTAGTAAGATTTTATTTTTATTTTTAGGTTTTCTTTAGTCTATCTTAATTCTTTGTGTTTTTGTTCGTAACTTTTCACCACCCGACATCATAGACGATGGGAACATCTTTGAACCTATCATCCCACCACAACAAAACCCACCACTAGAACCTCTTAGGCCCCGAACCTTAGGAGAGTATTCCCGACCTAGCCACCAAGGCTACCGAAACACCATTGAGCTCACCGGAGCCAATGTGACCCCCTTGCGATCCGACACCATCTGGTTGGTGCAAAGCGGATGTGCATTCCATGGACTTCGTTCGAAGATCCAAATCAACATCTTAAGGACTTCCTTAAAATCGTAGACTCCATAGACCTAGATGTTGCAACTAGAGAGACAACCCGATTACGCCTATTCCAATTCTCTCTACGTGATCAAGCTAGTCAATGGCTTGAGCGTTTACCTGCGAGATCCATCACCACATGGGATGATCTCACCACTCGTTTCCTTGCTCAATTTTTCCCACCGGGGAGATCTACTAAGCTTAGAAATGACATCTTGATGTTCCAACAACGTCAAAATGAAACTCTTTATGAAGCATGGACTCGTTTCAAGGACTTACTCCAAAAAGTCCCTCATCATGGCATAGATCTTTGGCTCCAAATTCAAATCTTTTATGACCATATCAATCTCTCCACGAGGCGAGCCATTGACCAATCGGCCGGTGGTAAGCTACGTGATCTAAGTGTGGAACAATCATGGGAACTCATAGAAGATCTTGCTCTCTATGACAATGAAAGTTGGAATGATCCTCGTGATTTGAACAAAACGGTCAAGGCAATATCTTTGCCTTCGAACAACTCTAGCACTCTCGACTGTAGGATCATGGAACTTGAGGACCAAGTCAAGTTTCTCATGAAATCTTACGAAGCTCCTAAGCCTTCAAGCCAAGTGAACAAAATCACTTCTTCATGCGAATTATGTAGGTGTCCCCATGACACTCGTGATTGTGTGGAACTCCCCGGAACAGCTTTTGCGGACTACGCATCCTCGCGTACCGACGAAGTGGGAGATAAGTGGTACACTTTCAAACCCGAGCCAAACCCTTACGGTGATTCCTACAATCCCTCTTGGAAAAATCACCCAAACCTTAGGTGGAAACAAAATCAAGCCAATTCTTCCAATCCGCCTAATCGTTACCAACCAAACGGTCCACCCTCGAACCGTACTTTCAACAACAATCCTTCTAACAACTATGGTAGTACCAACAATCTTGAAGGATTGATGTCTAAGTTCATGGCATCTCAAGAAGCTCGTATAGCTAGGTTTGAAACCGAATTCAACCAACAACAAACGGAGATGACCAACAAGATAGACAACTTGTTGAAAGCCCTCAACAACCAAGCGTTAACTACACCTAGGAAGGACACTAGGGACACCAATAACGGAATCCAAATTAAGGATCCCTCATCATCCAAACATGTCCACTTTGTCAATGTTGTCACCATTAAGCCAATAGATAAGGAGATAGAAGAAAGTGACAAGGATGAAGTTGGAGTAGAAACCGAGACTAAGGATGAAAGTAGGGAAGTTGAGGTTAATAAGGGAGAGGAGTTAGAGGAAGTAGAAACTATATAAAAGCACTTTGATAAGTTGCCCACCAAGGAAGAACTGGAATACCATAAGGATTTATTCGATAGTCCCGAGAGACCATATATCCTTGGCACACCCCTTATAAAAATGGGAGACCCCTCTAACATTAACATACCATGAAACATCGGGCATATGCATATATAGAAAGCTTATATCGATCCTAGATCTCCTATAAACATTAGGACTAGGACTTATTACAATTGGGTGATGAAGAAACAACTTGATTTTAGGATGATGCCCAATAAGAATTTGATAAGTAATTTTGTAGGAAGAGTGAAGGGATTGCATGTGATTATAGGTAATTTCACTTATGAGATCGATTTCATGATAGTGGAAGACACTCGTCCGGTGATAGATGATTGCCTAAGCCAAATAATATTCGGAAAACCATTTGTTGAGGCCACTAGGATGAGTTATGATCCGACTTTAGGGATAGTTAGATTCAAGGAAGAGAATGATGAGATTGCCTACCAAATGCCTTACAAAATTGAGCAATATCGCCTTCTCTCTAATATAGAAAAGGAACACAAGCAAGCGGCTTATTATAGGAATGATGAGGATAGACGTAGAGGAGTAGAGTATGTGAAGAATAGGATGCTTGGTTTCTACAAAGAATGCTTGCAACTAGGTCCGGAATACAAAACTGGCTTAGAAGACGACCTAGAGACTGAAACCAATGATGAGGTCACGTAGTAACCCATGAACTTGAGTCTAGCTACAAGACTCATAAATAAAGAAAAGCGCTTCTTGGGAGGCAACTCATGCTTTGTGTGATTTTTATTTTTGTTTGATAGTTATTTGCTTCCGTATGCATGCTTTATTTTTATTGTTGGTAGATCATGTTTCTAAACTAAAAAGTGGAAATACTTTACTTTGTTGTTTGGCTTAGTCTTAACTTCACCAAAGGTATTTTTGCAAAAGATAAGTGTAAGGGGAAATCCCAAATATGTTTTTAAGAAACAAACAGATCATGATTCTCCACAATATTAAGTGAACATGTATATTCGTATTTGTTAGAGTCAAATGCTTGTATCGAGTCATAATGAAGTTTTGCAGGATTTTCCAGAAAGTAGGACCAAGTTTTTCCAGAAATTTTCTGGAAACTTAACATAAGAATTTCTGCAGGTCACTTCTGACGGCGTCATGAGTTTACTCTTGATGGCGTCACGTGTAAAAATCTGGAAATTTTACCAGTTTTGTTTTTCTAACAGAGTCTTAAAGTTTTTGTTGAATTATTAAGTTTTATAATCTCCAGGAAATCTGCAAACTTCATTCCACAAGCATTATATCTTATTTTGTTTTCTAGGATTTAGTAACTTATGTAGATTGCCGCCGATTTTATGCGAGGTTGCCTTGTCTGTTTTCTCAAGATTTACAGGTTATATATGATAAGAAGATGATTTATTTTTCTAGAAGGGAAGCTTTGATTGTTCATTTTCTTGGAGGAGGATCTAACCTGGCCACCTTATTATCCATACCGAGCGAATAAGGGGAGTATTTGATTTCATTCTTTTTACTTTTTCACTTTTACATTCTTTACTTGAACATTGGGGACAATGTTCATCCTAAGTGTAAGGGGAGGGTAAAATGATGATACCTTACAATACACTTTCGCTTGAGTTTGTTTGTTTAATAGTAGATGTGTAATAAAACTATGAAAAATACTTGTTAGTGCAATTTTAGTGCCAAATTTAAATTTTTTTACAACATTTAGGAGTGAAACTTTAGCCTTAGCAAGCGTCTCATGGATAGGAGATTGTATGACTAGCACATAACCGTACTACTCAGAAAAATTTTCCACCCAAATATGTGAGGTTCGCCTTTAGATTTGATAGGAAAAGCAGTTACTATTAGTGCTTATGAGTGTACCGGTAGCATTTAGATTCTAGAACTTGCGTTAGTGATGCATCCCGAGACCGCTAGTGAGACTACATTCTTGTAGTAGGATTTACTACATGATAAGAGGCATTAGGATCACCCTTTTGTTAAACCCGTATCATAATTACTTGACCATTTAAGTCATATTACTTGGCTAGTTAAGTCAACTAATTTTTCTCGCACCTAAGCGTTGTACTCATTTTTAGTACACGAAACCCCTAGTACACCCCTCCGAGACTATCTTCTCATTTCTAACTTTAAGCATTTTACTTAAAGGAAGAATTTGTTACACCCCACTTAAATGTACACCCAAATCGCCTTAGCCTTCCGTGTATGCACTCATTTTTAGTGCACTATTGTTATTTGTTAAACACTAAGTTAACTATCTAATTGATTACATGGTTGCTAAGTCGAGTCATATCCTTGTACATATTGTTTTGGGACGATTGGGACTCATGGGTAAAGTACTTATTTTATGGAGTAATGGGGAAGAACATCATTTATTACCCCCATATGTACGTTAATCTTAAAAGTACTCCAAGTGTTTTGATTTTCTTAATTCGAGTCAATAGAATAGTTGATTGTAAAGTATGTAAAAATTCAAGTGTAAGGGGAATTTTCATTCCCTATGATGTATTATTTTGGATGGTAAGGTAAGAGTGTATGCAAAAAAAAAAAAAAAAAAAACAAAAAAAAAAAAAAAAAAAAAAAACAAAAAAAAAAAAAAATCGAAAAATCAAGAAAAAGAAAAAAAATATATAGAAAAAGAAAAGAGAAAAAACATACGGACTACCATCCCTTTTTATTCTACGTTCATTTTATGTTTTGGTTATTTTTCATTTATTAGCTTAAGTCGAGTCTAGTCTTGGCTTAGCAACGCCATATTGTACATGTAATTAACCAAGATTGTTAACTCGCCACCAGTAAAGACTGCCTATATCCAACAAAACCGTGTATTCCATATCCCTACACCTAACGTTACAACCCTTTAAAAGACCTCTTTGATAGTTTATCCTAGGTGCTTACGCCATGTGGTGGAGGTTTGATCCTTTCCCAAGCCTATGGTAATCTATTTTGCTATGACAGGTAGTGAGAGATGTTTTCCATTTCCATAATGTGATAATACTTTATTACACCCGAGAGATGTGAGTATCTAAACACTATTTGTGAGGTCTTTAGTGGAACGATTATTTGTTGTAATTACTTTTATATTATTGTTAAATGACCCCTAACTTGTATTTTGAGTAGAATAAAAGCGCATTTGCTTGAGGACAAGCAAATCTCAAGTGTAAGGGTATATGATGAGGCGAAAAATGAACCACTTTTAGGGGGTCATTTAAGCCCGGAATTGAATTTATTTGATCAAATATTGCCCTAAATCGTTCCTTTTGTGATTTTAGGTACTTTGGGAGTGAAATCTGGAAAAGGAAGCAATTCAGACGTTTTTGGAGCATAAAAGTGAAGAAAACGGCAAAGACTTAATTTTCCATGCTGGGAATAGTGTATGACGGCGTCAAGAGGACATTCCTGACGGCGTCAAGAGTAAAAACCATGACGACCCAGAAGAAACATGAAGGCGTCACAAGAAGAGCGTCAAGAGTTAATTGTGTGACGGCCTGCAAAAGGGGACTACATGACGGCGTCAGATGTAGATCTACGCAGTTCGAGGAATTATTGGGCGGCGAGATGACGGCGTCAGACCTTTGTTCTTGACGCCGTCACCTTCGAAAATCAATATATAGTTTTCTAATTTTCATTCATTAAAGGGGAACTTGTGTAGAGAAACCATAGGGCCGAACCTTATACGAATTTTACAGCTTTTCAAGGGTTTTCAACCCTTGAATCCTTACATGTGCTATTGAGATAAGTCTTCTCTTAATTCAATCAATATGTCTATGTGTTGGTTGTCTATATCTTGTGCTTGTCTTGATTTCAACATGCTAGACTAGATTTATCTTGTATTTTCTTAGATCTAATGAAACCTAGATGTTGATTACTTGTTTATGGTTGTATTGGATGAATGATTTCAAAGTTAGGCTTAAGAAAACTGGCAGATCTCCATTGTGTAACATGCTTGAACGTCTTAGGAAACATGAACCGATGTGTACTAGGTTTTATTGGTTGTATTTAATGCATGAGTAAATTCTAATGATCCCATGTTAGGAGCTTCTTGCAGGCTCGACATAGGAGTGAAGTAGGCACTCATAGGATTGGGGAAGTAAGTACGCCACCCCATGAATGGTATTAAGGAATACAATCCGTCATCCACGCAACTATAACAAGTAATTAACGTGTAAACGATATCTAGGGAGTAGTGAAATCTAAGTAAACATATTTCTCCCACATATTGCTCACAACTTTAGTTTAATATAGTCTTATTTTCATTTTAGTATTTTATTTTGATTGGATCTTAGTATTGGGTTAGTTGACTAGCAACTAATTCTGCCCCAAATCCTTAAAACCCGAGATTTTAATTTGCTTTCTAAAAAATATAAAAATACAAAAAGAATCATCCCTCATCTCTAGATCTAGTATTTAGGTTTTCTAATCCTAGCGACACTATTCCTAGCTGAACGATCAATCCCCCGGTACTTGTCATTATACTATACTACATGGATCAGGTACACTGCCTGGTGGGGGTTGTAAGCTTCTCAAAATCCCTTGAGAGGTAAAGCAAGGTGCAATTCCCACACATCAATTCCATATCCGAAAGCCTTTTGAATTTTCACCGTATCCAACAAATATACCAATGTCAGCCTTTGCTTTAAGTTTACCTAGATCATCACGATCATTGACTGGGTAACATAGAGCTCCAAATACATGAAAGTAACTGATGTTCGCTTTCCTTTTGTGAACAATTTGATAGGGGGTTTTGTGATGTCATTTTGTGATCATACAACGGTTTTGAGTGTAACATGCGGTTGAAACAGCTTCCGCCCATAAGTAATTTGGTAATTGAGCATTGATTAACATTGTTCGTGCAGCTTCCACTAACGTTCTGTTGCGTCTTTCGACTACTCCATTCTGTTCAGGTGTGCGTGGAATGGATGTTTAATGTTCAATTCCCACTTTCTCAAAATACGACCTTAGAGTCTGATTCTTAAATTCTGTGCCGTTGTCAGTTCTAACAATTCTGACTGTGTTGCGCAGCTGAACTTGTATTTTGGTGAGAAAGGTGATGATCATTTGAGGAGCTTGATCTTTACTTCGAAGAAAATAAACCCAAGTCCAACGGGAGTAATCATCAACAATTACTAAAATGTAGCGTTTACCGTTGATCGTTTGAACACACATCGGACCACACAAATCCATATGAAGCAGCTGTAAAACATGATTAGTACTGTGTTCGGGTTTTGATGGAAAACGAGCACGGGTACTTTTTCCTTGTTCACAGGCTGGACATAGGTGATCTTTGGCATAGCGGAATCTTGGAAAGCCTTCAACTAATTTGTGACGAGCGAGATCAGTCATCGTTTTGAAATTCAAGTGAGAAAGGCGTTTGTGCCATAACCATGATTTAGTCATTTCAGCTTTGGATAGAAGACAGATAGGAGATGAAGCGATCATGTCAGACATTGATAATGTGTAAAGGTTAGTGCCACGTTTGCCGGACATCATATCATTTCCTTGTAGATCACGAACAAAACAAGTTTTCTCTCGAAATGCTACTTCTAGATCCCTATCACAGAATTGACCGACTGAAAAGAGGTTGTGACCCAAGCCTTCAACATAGTAGACTCTGCTAATTTCAATATTCCCATTCACATAGTCACTGTAACCCATGATTAAAGCGTATTGATCATTCCCGAATCGGACAGTTCCAATAAACGTTGAGACAAAGTTTGTTAATAGTTTGAGATTGCCTGTCATATGTCGGGTGCAACCGCTATCAACAATCCAGAGAACAATCTGAACCAGCTGCATCACAAGTAGATGACAAAGATGGAACAGAAGTAAGGGTGGAACCCGAAGAAATGGTAGGTTCCTGTTGGTTAGAAACACAAGTATTCAACAATTTAGGAATCCATTTAAAATTTGGTTTGTATTGTAACCAACGTTGCCAGTTCCAACTAGTTTTTGCTTTATTTTTGGTAAATGCACTAGCTTTTGGCGTGTTCCTAGAATTGTTGATTTCTGCTCTTGGGTTGACTACAACATCATTTGAAACGGTAGTTGGCGTTTTTCCTAAGGTAGACTTAGAGGCAGTAGTGGGCCTAGAAGGAATGCCTGATCTACGTTTCTTGTGACGATGTAACAGATTATTAGCTACACATGTAGTATGATCTCCAGATAACACACTTTTACGACAAAACACACAAGATGCATTAATATTCAAAACATTCAAAGGTTCAGCATTCATTACATTAAGATTTTGATTACAATTTGCCAGATTAGAATCTAAATCAGATGCAACATGAGTTTTATTCAAGTTCCTAAGGTGAGCTTCTACTTCTTGCACTTCTAGTGTTCCTCTTCTACATTGCCATAGCCTAGTCTTTTTAGTCTTCTTAATGCTTTTTGGCTTTGGGCTGCTAACGCTCTTAGGGGAAACTAATCCTGTAGAAGTGGAAGAGCTAACATTAGAACTCTTAGCATGATTACCCTTATCTGTTTTGTCTATTTGTAACATTCCTGGTGCTATCACTGTGGTGTCAACAAACTTTCCTTTATGAAGTAGCTTAATTTTCTCTTTCTAATCAATGATGATGTGATTTTTGTCCTGAATATCAGACTCAAGTAAACCATTGCAATAACGAATGTCATCGCGGTTTTGTTGCCATCCGACGTTTTCAATTTTTAACTCCGCAATTTTTTTTTTCATATTGAAGACATTTATTTTTGAGAAAAACATTGTCTTTGCAAAGTTGACAGCTTTTTGAAACATTTTGACTTTGAAGTTGCAATTCTGTTTCGAGACTTTGAGCTTGACACCATTCAAGCCTTTGTTTGAGTTGACAATTTTCGTTTGAAAGTTTGTTTCTCACATCATCACTATTTTGACGCAACGTTTCATATTTATGTTTTAATGTCTCAGTTTCCTTGTTCAGCAAATCAATATCAGCGCAGTAATTATCAAATATCACAGCAATACTGGAATAGTAAAGATCGTTCATAATGAGAGAATAAATATCAGCTGTGAGGATTTGTTCCAAGAGTCGA
Source organism: Artemisia argyi (assembly GCA_030686995.1). Lineage (NCBI taxonomy): Eukaryota > Viridiplantae > Streptophyta > Magnoliopsida > Asterales > Asteraceae > Artemisia > Artemisia argyi. The sequence goes on along the minus strand of CM060683.1, from coordinate 187,314,465 downwards.
TCAGAATCCGTTTTCAAAAATCGATTTTTGCGTTGTTGAACCAAGATTGCATTTTCATTTAGAGCGAAAACGTTTTGCATTGCTTTAACTTCTTTTTGGAGCTCTTGTTCCCAACGAGTAGCACAATGACGCAAATTTTGAACTAAAGGCAGAAATTGTTTTTGAAAAATGTCTCGCTTTTTGCGCTCGTAAGCTGATTGAAAAGTAGCAATTTTTATTTCCGAATTATGTTCAATTACGTTTTCCAAGTTTTTGATGCCTTTCATGAACGTTTTAAAATAGTCTAAGACTCGACAACGTGTTGGTAAAGGTGTCACAGTACCAGAAGATGGTAATGGACCATTTACTTGTGCCACGGGTTTGGCAGGAGCCCCATTGGAAGATGAAACATAAGACTAATTTACATACCATGATTTCTCAGGTATTTCTCTTGATATAACAAAGGATTTTGAAATGTGAGGAACTTTTGAATAGTCATATGGTTTGCAATATTCAACTTGACTCATTTTTTATCGGCTCTTTTCTTCAAGTTCATATTATTCCTCAGTATTATATACAATAACACGCACAACATTATTATCCGTAAATTGGTCCATATTGTAAAGCTTAGGAATTGTTTTGAACGCAGTGTGAAGAAAAGTTGATCTGTAATCGCCAATGGCAAAACCTTTATCGGGTCTTGGTTTTAAAGTAAACTTTTGAATAGTCGTTACAGATTCTCCATGTTTGTAAACGATATTTTGAAATGCTTTTATTTGACGTTCGAGAGTGATATTTTCTTCAATTAAAGAATCTACTTTTTCTCGTTTTTGCACTTTGTGTTCATAAAATTCTTGTTTACAATTTGACAACTCTGTTTGTATTTTTGAAAGTTCCTTTTGAAGTTGTGCAACTTGTTTTTGAAGATCATGTTTATCATTTTCCAGTTTGGAAACCAAGTTACCGTTTGACTCAATTAAGTCATGCATTTGCTTTTGAAGATTTTGTTCTTTGACATACAATTCTTAAAATGACTTTTCAAAGCACTTTTCACGTTTAACTGCATTTTGAAAATGTGAAAGTTGTATTTTATAACATTCAATGTCCTTTTTCAAAACTGCATTTGTTTCTTTCAAAACTGTATTTTGCTCGTCCTTTTTGTGAGTAATAAGGATTTGTTCTTGAAGTTTATTGGCCATGACAATATAGTCAGGATCTGGATCAGAAGAAGGTTCATGTTGTTCAACATGATCATGTTTATCTTGCTCATGAGGATCATCAAATGAAACGACAGTGTCATCATCAAATATAACAACTGTGTTTAATTGTTCATCGTCCTCAGAAGATAAAAATGATTCGGATGGAACAACTTGCGCCTTTTTTGATTCAGAAGCAGAGGGTGATGTATTTACTTGTATTGAGCATGTGGTTAGGTCATTTACCTAAGACAAACCATCAGTGTCAAACACTGGGCCAGAATCATTCAACTGGAGTTGCTGCATGTTGGCCATAAGCATCACAGCTGCATTGGCTTCAAGATCTTCCATATCAACATCGTTGTAAGCATTAGCGAAAAAACTATTCTCTGGTTCAGTGCAAGTTCCTTCCTTTTAATCTTTGTGAGCCATTAGTAATGCCTGTTTTTGAAACTGACTGCCTCGGGTTCTTGGTTTAGGACATGTTGTTGCAATATGACCTTTTTCGTTGCAGTTGTAGCACCATATCGGATTCCCAGATTCTATATTGCCATTTGCCACATTGTCATTTCTTCTCTGAGGAGCACCGGAATTGTTTCTGAATCCCCCATTGTTGTTGAACCTTTGTACATACCCAGAATTTCCTGAATACCCTACTGAACCTGAACGTCCAGTATTACGGTTCTGAATCTCAACCCGACCATCTTGAATGACAGCTTGATTCCTTGTATTTGATGAAGAACGAAGACGGTTGTTAGTCTTGTTTGAGAATTTGCTGAAAGCATGAGCGATAAGAGCAAGTCCTTGATTCAATGTATTGACGTCTTCATCATCATCATCTATTTGATTTGAGTAGTACATGCTATCATGGTTGTCGTATGGAGCAAGTTGAGGAGAAGCCTGTTGCAAGGATGATTCATATGGGACCATTTGGTGTGAGGTTGCAGATTGTGGGTAACTGAAGTAATTCTGTTCCTGAACATAAGCATGATTAGACATCGGAGGATGTGCAGCATGAGATTGAGCAACGAGTGCTAGTGGATTAGAAGTAGGTGGTGGTGTATATCCTCCTCGTGCAGCTCTATCTTTTTCAACTTTAGATTCATGGTGCTTGAGATAGTCATACAACAAACCATATGGATCATCATGAAGATTCTTAGCTTTTCTTACAAATGTCACATACTTTTGAAAATTGGAACCCAGACTACTAACAAACTTAGTATTGACAGCGATCCTTGGAAGGTGTACTGCATGTCTCTCTAAGTCGTTGACGACATTGGTGAAACAATGATAGTAAGATTCAAGTGATTCCCCTGGTTCGATCATGAAATTAGTGTATTCCAAGTAAAGTTTAGATTCCATGTCTTTTTTGTTCAGTTGTGTGCCTTCCATAAGTAGATGGATGTGTTCCCACATAGCTTTTGCAGTTGTCTGAGCATCAACACTTCTGAATATGATATTTGGTATTCCTTGAAGTATGTAAGCCATAGCATACTCATCTGCTTCACGATGAAGGTGTTGTTCAGTAGTGAGTGCAGACTCAGTAACTTGTACAGCAGTAGGAGCTACTGGAGGATTAGCAGATGGGTCACCTCCAACATAGTTAAGAGGCCACTGAAACGGTCCTTCAAGGATAACTTGTTTCATGTACTTACCATTGGGTTTCTTGAGTTCTATAAACCTTAAGAATCGACTTGCCCACTAAACGTAATTACCCGGTGTAAGCATTGGTGGAGTGTCAATAGATCCTGCTTCATGTCTGGATTGTTGAGTTGAAATTACTTCACACATCCTGTCAAACCAGTGAGTCTGTTTGGATGGGAGTTGGCCTTGTTGTTGTGACATTGGATAGGATTGTTGTATTGGAACCATCTGATGTTGTTGCATGAGAAGATGTTGTTGTAAGTAAGCCGGTTGTTGATAATATTGTGGTGATTGTTGATACTGTTGCTGTTGCTAATGATACTGCTAATTCTGATGTTGCTCAGGATGATTAAAGTTGTAGTATGGTGGTTGAGACATAATGAAACACTTGTGTGAAAAGATGGATCTTGTAGAAGGTATAGGATTTAGCCAATTTTCGAAAACTTGCACTATTGTGATTGCGAAACTTTTTTAACTTAGGTGATCTCGAAAACTTGCACACTTGTGGAGATTTGCGAAACTTAGTGACTGTATGGTGTTTTCGAAACTTTTAAGCCTTGAGATTTCGAAACTAAGAAATTTTGAAAGTTAATTGCGAAACTTACTGGCATCTTGATTCTCGAAATTTGTGTGAGGTTGAGTGTTATCGCGAAACCTTTAGAAGTTTGCGAAAAATGTGATTTCGAAAAATTAGAGATTTTCGAAAACACAAACTCAGGTACAAAGTTTCGAAATTATCCAATTTCGAAACTTATCCAAAAGTCGAAGTAATTTCCTTTCTTGTACAAGAAAGAAAATACTGAGTTCACAAACCGTAAGTCGATAGGAAGCAAGTAAGAGAGATTTCGAAACGTGGGCAGTGTAGGGATTTCGAAAGTTGGACAGAAATTGTTTTCAAAGAAAGCTAATCAAAAACTTGTTTTTATTTAAAGATTCTTGTACTTTTAGGTTTAAAATGAGGAGATCTTTAAGAAAGTTGAAAACTTGATAAACTTTTTCAAAAAATGAAGAAGATTTCGAAAACAAGTACAAAAATCCAAATCGAAATTTTTGATAAAAGTTTGGAACTTTTTTGTTTGTTTTGATTTTTAGCACAAGTTTGTAAGCAAATATGTGATAAAAACCAAGAAACAAGCAAGAAAGTACTAAAGTTTTAGCAAAATACGATTTAAAAAACTAGTTTATGGGTCGAATTCAGTGAAAAACAATAACTATACCTTCATATGGCGAATGATACCACTTGTTAGGTTCCCATATTGATTTCACACAAACAAGAATGAGATAGATATAAGGATTTGGGTGATTAAATGAATGAGAGAATTGTAAATGCAAGAGTTTCCTTAATATTCCAAATAATCAACCAAGTTTACATGAGTCCTAATGGTTCTATTTATAGGAGGGAAGCTAGGGCAACACTCCTAGCTCCCATATGCCTTGAATTCGTGGGCCTCTAAGGCCTTGTGGGCTTTTCATAAGCCTTAAATACATAAATGATAACAAATGTAAGTAACTAATAATAAAGCAACCTAACTTTTATTACAAATGACCGAGACTTGATAAAATAGTAAAACTTTGATCCCAACAGAGATGCACTTGACCCAGCCACTGGCTTCTAACGTTGTTGTTCCAGAAAAGACTGCTGATCTTCTTGGAGTTGAGGTTCCTGATGATAAGATTCTTGCTGCTAAGGAAAAGAAGAATGAACAGGCGGCTCGGGTGGGTTTTCAGAAGCCTCCAGCTGGTGTTGGTGGTAAGTCGACGGCTTCGGCAAAAAGTTCTAGGGAAGACGTTTCTTCCCGTGTTCATAAAAAGAGTAGAACCGCCGTTGATTCTCCGGTGATTGATTTGGACTATTCTGAAGGCATTCCTAATCCTACTCCCCTCCGTTCACTTCCACCGAAGGACCAATCCTCCGTTGGTGGGGAGGGAAGTAGTAGTCAGAAGGGGAGTGACACCTCCCAAACCAACCAGTCAACCGGGTGCGGTCAATAGGCTCACTCGGGAGAAAGTGCAAGATATAAAATCCGTGGAAGTACAGGGAAATCCCTGGGTCGTTAAGTCCCAACGAGGCTGAAATTGTATTTTAAACATTTTACGGGAATCAGTGATTTAAGGAAGTAACCAGATAAAGATTTGGATTTGATTTACACTACTGGAAAGTATTTGGATAACAGTATTAACAAGCACAGGAAACAGATGCATATAAACGTGAACTAAAATTAAAACAGATATGATTGCGTCCTGGAAAAAGGTGAGTTTTAAGCCAAAATAAACTACAGGGGGAAAAATGAATTTTCTAAAAACTTAATATCAAAAGAAAATTTAATTAAAAAGAAAAATATTTTTTGATTATTTGATAATATAATATTAATTAAAAACTATTTAAACTATTTAATAATTAATTAAAACTAATTTTATTTTTGTCTTTTTCTGAATTTTCTTTTACAAATCTATTTTACCACTAAAAATATGAAACTTTTACAAAGGCAACTTATTTGGGGCTTAAAAATAAGCACTGTGAAATCCACAAATTTAGACAGAAAAGGTCTAATAAGCTTTTGAAATTGTATTTTGATACAATAAGCTGTTATTAAGCTACAATTGACTGAATACGCTACCAACTACTGAGATGATCACAAAACAAGCACAAGATATTGAATAAGCACTCTGAATAAGCCACAGGGATCAAATAAGCAATTCCAATATACCACAGACCAAACAGGCCAAAAGGGCTAGTTTGCAGCCCTATGTAGGGTCCAAAGAAGGTTACAAGCGTCCAAACTAAGACTTGATTTGAAAAGATAGACTGTTAAGCTTTGAAATAAGCCAATAAACAGAGCTTATGGTAGGCTTGTGAAGTTGGTTGAGTTACACTGATGACTCCGTGTAAATCAAGGAATGAGGCAATCTAAAAGCTCTATGCAGCCCTACAAAATAAGCTAGAAAGAAGCAAATAAGCCCTGAAACATAAAGATGGGCTTATGGGGTATCCAAAAAGCCAAGAATCACTAGGTGGGGTCCACTATTGAACAGGTTATGATCTAGTGAACTTGGTTGATCTATACTGACTACCCAGCATACACAGTGAAATAATGCAAAGTTAAAGGCTCAAATAAGCTGATTAGATGATGACTAAGATCCAAAATAAGCTAAGGCCTAAAAAACTATACTGATAAGCTATCCAAGAATCTAAGGGTGAGAGGTGGGGTCCACTGGTTAAGCCAGAATTAGAAAATGAAAGTTGTTCAATAACCCTAGTGTAGGGGAGGGTGATAGCCCTGCAGCCTAAAATAAGCACTTACACATGCCTCAGAAAAAATCTTAAAAATAAGCCAATGATGGATTTTGAAAGTTAAGCTGATGGATTTTGATTTCCAAAAAGCTCAGGGTCTTGTTTGTAACACAAAATTCAGGAAAATTCTTTGAAGATTTAGATTTCTGACTAAGAGTATGCAATTTGACTTTTTTTACTTGGACTCCTAAATTGACTTTGATGGATTTTGATTGGCTCTAATTTACTGAAATGATGATATTAAGCTAAAAGAAGATTAGGGTAAGCTAAAATAACAACTATAACACTATTGGGAATGATTTGGAACTCTAAATCCTCGCAGTGATCACTTACGGTGAGATAAAAAGTGATTTTGACTTTTTGCTGAATAAGTGTTGGTTTTTTTGGGTGAACTGAGTTATTGTGATCTAAAGTAAACTATGTAAACCAACAACACCCTCAGAAACAACCCTGAGCACAGAGTTGTAATGAAATCCAAACAACCTGAATTGAATCTTGATTTTTGGTTTTTAGAACAAATGGATCCCTAAGACTTTGTAACTGCTTCTAAACCACTTAATATGATCCAATAAGCTTAAAGAAACACAGAACAAGGTTCACAAGAGCTATAACCAAAGATAGCAACTTATACCATTTTGACAGTTGAAATGAGATTTTTAGCACAATGAGTTTTTAATAAGCTAACAACTGATTTTATGCTATAAATAGGCTAAGCTAAACCTAATAAGAATAAATAAGCACATATAAGCAAACAATAAGCAGTGGAACAGTAAAGCATGAAAAATTAAGAAATTCCTTACAAAGTGCAATCCTGCTAAGTACCATGAACCAAGGACCAGTACCACTTCCTAACACTCCCCATGGAGTTCTAACACCCTGACAAAACATAATTCACCCTGATCCATTGCTCCTTCATCTTCCACATTGATTTTTGATTTTCTATCTATTTTTCTTTGATTTTTGAGTATTTTTGGTATTATTGAATAAGACTGATTAGAATGCAAAATAAACCTTGTAGAAGCTTATCAGTAGCTTGTTTGAGCTTAAAGAACCAATGATCAACCACTTTTAACAACAAAAGAGTGAATATGAAATTTTCATTTAAAAATGACAAAATCTGAATTCACTAATGGAACTTGAAATTAAGGTGAAATAAGGTTCAAATTACAATAGAAAAACATGTTACAGCTATTTTTATCTAAGCTTTACAACTGATACATGAAAATTGTGCTAAACGACCTAAAACTACACTCAATTAACTACTACTGGTCTTCTATCCTTCTTCTTCCTTTTATAAGCCCTAATATGGGTTCCTTGGACCTTTCTGAGCCAATCCCACAGCCATTGGATCAATTAAACTCATCCTAGCCGTCCACTGGTTTTTTGGCAGGAAAACTTTTTATGCCAATTGGACAGTGTTTTTAGCCATAGAGGGGTGGTGCATTTAATGCTGATGGAATGGGAGAGGGGGTAGTAGCTTGGGCGGTGGATATGACCAGGATGGTGGAGGGTGTAAGTTATAGTGGTTTTGCAGGTGGTATTGGAGGGAAGGTGATTTAGAAGGGAAGGGTCAAACGGTGGGTTTGACCCCGTTTTAATATTAAAAGGTGTGGATTGGGCTGTGGTTTGGGATTGGAGTGTGTTGTGTACTGGATTGGTGATGGTTGTGTTGTATTTTAGAATGGATTTGGTGTACATAATAACTTAGGTCCGTTTGGTTGTAGTAAGTAATAACAAGGACCAAAGTTGTAATTTTCTGTTTTTCCAAGGACTGATCATGTAACTTTTCCAAAGTTTTCTAAGGGTCCTTTCTTGCCAAAGATGAATAACCCAAGAACCATTTTGCAATTTTATTTGTACAGGGACCATTCTCGTAAATTTTGAAACTTGGAGGACCACTTTTGTAATTTCCAAAAATTTCAAGGACTTGATCTGTCATTCTTCCAAAGTTATGACAAGGGTGTAATTTGCCAAACTTGAGTAGTATAAGTACCATAGGTGATAATTTCCAAATTTGAATATCCTAGGGACTAATTATGCCAAAACTAAAACTGCAAGGACCAGACTTGTAAATTATTCATACTTTTCACCCAGGGATCAAACTTGACACTTTTGAATTTCCAAGGACCAGTGTTGACTTTTTCTTTCAAAATCCAATGCACAGGGGCCATTTATGGCAATTTCCAAACTTGAGGGACTGAAGCTAACAACTTCGCAAACTCGTGCTCGTTTTTGTCATTTTTGGCAATTTCTTAAATATTCATTCCTGCACGATCACAAATATAAAAATACAATATCTTTGGCAATTATGGTTAGTTTGTGCCTATTTTGCTCTTAATATGGCCAGAAAAAGCTATGTGAATAAGCACACACCAAAATTCCCCAGACTAAGGTATTGTGTGTCCTCATGCAATGGGATCATTTCACGCCCTACGAGATAAATAACTTTCATAACTCTTTCTACTAACATTGAAGAAGTAGCAAAATGTTCAAAAAAGAGTACAAAATCATTTATTTTAGAGACTGCTCCGTTTTTCATCTTTATTTCTTACACTACTATTTACGTACTTTTTACACTTATTATGTAACGGGATGTTTGACTTACTTCATTTTTCAATAACGTTTAGGGTCACAGAGTAAGAAACACATCTCAGAGAAAAGTGTCCATACGAATAGAATTCATTGTCCCTGATTTTTCACGAGTTCCCAAGCTAAGCATAAAAACAAAATCATAGCCAAAAATGTCATTAAGATGCTAATACTACTCAAAAATGCTATTTGTAATTCCTGCTCCCAGTTCTTATTGTATCTAGACTTTGTTAAAGAAATGATTTCTCATTTTTGTTCCGATAAATTTCAAGTCTGATAGATTTAGGCGGATTTAAAACTCGTTTAAATTCAATCTTAAAAGGCTCACACATTCACACCACATTTTATTATATATATGTTTTTTTTTTCATTTTTTCACTTTTCATCATTTTTTTCTTTTCTTTTCTTTTTCTTTTTTCATTTTTTCGTTTTTTCCTTTTCCTTTTTCTTGGATTTATATAACTTGTACCTCAAACATACGGAGCTTCACGGTGAATCTCCCAGACCTAAGCGCCTTTCAGAACAAAGGATGCAAGGATCCGCTTGTCGAACCGCAGTTATTTTTTATACTTATAACTTTTATTTCAATTTACTTTGTCTCAAGCTTACGGAGCTTCACGGTGAATCTCCCAAACCTAAGCGCCTTTCAGAACAAAGGATGCAAGGATCTGCTTGTCGAACCGTAGGCTATTTTGGCACTTATTACATATTTATGGTGTTATTTGTGAACCTCTTGTGGCATACAACAAAATGCTGAGTTCCAAGACCTAAACGCCTTTCAGAATAAAGGATCTAAGGCCCATTTAATGTTTATGCCATCATGTAAAGTGAGCGGAAATTTAGACAACTTTTGAAAACGCGTAATTCTAATTATTTTATTTTTGGGTTTTTCAATCTTGCGGGAGCAAGGACTACAAGTAACCGTTATAAGCTCTAAAGAAATCCAACTATTCCAAGTTTAGCATCTAATCACACTAATGACTTTACTATCATTTCTCGTTCTCCGCAAATTTAAAATCTCAAGTAATGAGATCCGCGGATGCTTAGCCTAAAAAGTTAAGGGAACAAGCTAGGGCTCAACACGCCCGGTCAGGTCAAAATCTCTATTCTTACTCTACCCAGCGGAAAGTCAAAACAAAATGTCAAAACTTATTATATTTTTGCAGAAAATTTTCTCTTTTTTTTGTACTTTTCTGTTGAAAATTTTTCATTTTTTTTTTTTTTTTTTTTTGGATTTTTGAGAAAAACGGGGTTGCATGAGTAAACGGCACATGAATGTGCAAATCGAATATACCCCCCAGACTAAAGTTAAACATTGTCCTCAATGTTTCAAGGGTGTGGGTCATCCTACTTTGTATCTAAGGCTGTTTATTAATTAATGCCAAAAGATAACGTTAGTAAATAAGGATATCAGAATTCTGAACAATGAAGCTTTTATGAAGTAAGGACAAAAATACGAGCACGAGAGCCATTATACTTCGGGAAAATTACCTGCACAAACATAACAACAACCACACAAAAAAAGCAGAAGAGGTTTCCCTCTTCTCGTCACTTTATTAGAAATAAGAGAGAAGTGAGAAACATGGGTGAAAACCCATGTGCATGCTACTGTTTTTGTTAACTGAGTCGCTAGCTTGACTCGAAGCCAAATTCATTGGTTCTTGGGGAAGCAAGTGGAAGAGACAACCTCCATCGGACTTTCATTCAAGATGTTTAGACAATCATTGAAGTACGTGAAAGTTCCATACCGATGAGATATACCTGGCTCAAAAGTTTGATAAATTGAGATGTCGGGGTCAAAGATAATATCCTCACTCCCGCAGGAGTAAAGGACAGGGGAACTCACGAGATAGGCAAAGAGGAGAAAGAAAGTCATGATAAACATCATGACTAACTCATCATCATCAGGAGGAGAATTCATAGTTTCATCATCATGAATCTCATCATTTAAGATCATTTGATCAAGACATATCCCGGGTGTGTCTAGATTAAAGTAAAAATTATCATACTCCGACGGAGATATGATATGAGTGAGTTCACAGGAGAAATCCTCGAAGGTGAATGAATCATATTCTGGATTGATGTGAGTGAGTTCACAGGAGAACTCTTTGAAGGTAAATGATTCATATTCGGGGAGAGGATTATGAGAATTAGAAGTGGTACTGCCACTAATCTTCTCTCTCACATGATCAAAATGGAAGGCTTCAAATTCCGGTATAGAATCATCGGAAAGAATGTCACTATCCTTAATGGGGATAGGAGATAAAATAGGTTTCTTATTAAAAGCCTCGGTTTTAGAAATGAGGAAACTGACATTCAATAATGTTGCACAAAGTGCTTCATCTTTGATTTCAGTGTCAGTTTCATCATTCTCTTCTTCTAAGCTGACTAGCTCAGAAGGTAATCCTTCCACATAACTGATGTCTCCACAAGATAAAGAATTGTCATCAGTATGTGAAGTACTAAGCTCGATGTTGGGATTAGAATTTAAAAGATTTTCAATTTCTCCAAGATCGGCTTTGAAGTCAAACAGATCATCATCACTTCCTAACGGAAGTGGATTGATGTGAGTAAGTTCATCTGTGAACTCCTCAAGAAGAGGGACAACATCAGAATGAGGCAGTGATGCCTCTACATACTCAACTTCTCCATAAGATGTACAATCATCATTAAAATCAGAGAAAGACTCAAAATGATGTTTTGGATTTTCAATAGGGGAAGGTAGATCACACATTGGGTCAAGAATTCCATGGAACTCACTTGGGATTGGGACAAGGTTCTCAACACTAGACTTTATGAATTCGTCCGATTCCTTTTCAGGAATAGTGTCAAGATGCTCGTCCCCCATGCTTAGAGTGTTAGTGGGAACTTTGGGTGTGATATCAGCAGACTGGGGGAGTTGAGAAGAACTAGTAGTTATTGATTCCACAAGTTCCATTTGTTCTACTGCTAGTAATTCAGTCATATTCTTTTCTCCCTGTATTTCCACTGATGCAGTTTCAACTGAAGTCAAATCAAAAGGTTTCTCATATACCTTTGGGATTGGGACAAGGCCATCTATTTCCTCAAGAGGATTGACTTTGACTTCCTTGTCCCCCATTGTCAAGATATCTGAAGGTTCCTTAAAGTTTTCATCTTCAAATGGTTCATCCTCATCACTTTCATCCTCAAGATAAAATGAGTTAACAGGATGATTTTGTTTCCTAAGAATTAGACCCTTAAGATAGTTTATTCCATCTAGAATGTTCATGTTGAATTGATTTTGAGCAATAATCGTTTCAGTAGTCAATTCAACTCTAGTTAACTCGCTCTGAGGAAGTGGTTGAGGGGTTGTGTATTGTGAAGGCTGGTTAAAACCAAATTCATGATTGTTACAAGGAACCTGTTCGTAGACAAACTGATTCCTTGTTTGACAATCAGAGCTGTAGTGAGGGCCTCCACAATATTCACACGAATATGTTTTCATCCCGGGGTGTGGGGGTTGGTTAAAGAAACTGGTTGTTTCATTGTAGAGATTTTGGTCATAGACAAACCCGTTTCCCGAACTCACAATGCTACAACCGGGGCAATTTCCACTTTTATAAGGACCACCACACCATCGACACCCAAGAGGGTGAGGGTGAGACATAGAAAGAATCAAAGGGTTTTGGAGGGTGAGGAATGAAGAATCAAAAACGTAAGAGGGTGAAGGTGAATATTTTTGGTGTTTTTGGAAAACATTTTGTATAAATAAAGAAGGAAAATATTTTTGGGTTTTTTTTTGTTCGTTGAAAACTGAATTACAATGTTTTTGGTAATCGTTTTGATGAACCAAATCGTTTTCCCTTAAATTACAGTTTGTAATCTAAAAGTAATCCGAAATAGTAAACATCACGATTCGTTTTGTTTTTATGAAAATATACAAAAGGTGGTAAATTTACAATGGGTTAATAACTAATCTTAAAAACGTCTTCAAATACGCAGCAACCTCCCCGGCAACGGCGCCAAAATTTGACTCCTCCCAAACCAACTAGTCAACTGGGTGCGGTCAATAGGCTCACTCGGGAGAAAGTACAAGATATAAAATCCGTGGAAGTACAGGGAAATCCCCAGGTCGTTAAGTCCCAACGAGGCTGAAATTTTAAACGTTTTACGGGAATCGGTGATTTGAGGAAGTAACCAGATAAAGATTTGGATTTGATTTACACTACTGGAAAGTATTTAGATAACAGTATTAACAAGCACAGGAAACAGATGCATATAAACATGAACTGAAATTAAAACAGATATGATTGCGTGCTGGAAAAAGGTGAGTTTTAAGCCAAAACAAACTACAGAGGGTAAAAATGACTTTTCTACAAACTTAATATTAAAAGAAAATTTAATTAAAAAGAAAATTATTTTTTGATTATTTTATTATTTAATATTAGTTAAAAACTATTTAAACTATTTATTAATTAATTAAAACTAATTTTAAACTACTTTTTAATTACTAATAATACCTAAATGACCTAGAAAATTATGGAAATTTTTATAAAACTAATTAACCATTACAGGAATCCTAAAAAATTATAAAAAGTTTCTAAAAATTATATTTAAGCTAATTTACTAATTAATTACTTATTTATTAATTAAAATCTATTTAAACTAATTTAATTCTAAAAATTACTAAATTAAGAGTGAAAATTATGAAACTTTTCCTAAAAATACTTTACTAATTACAAAAACCTAGAAAAATATAAAAAACTACTTTTGCTTATAAATAAGCAGAAAGAAAATTAATTCTTTGGTTTTTTAATTAAAACTAATTAAACTAAATTTAATTATTATAAATACTAAATTAACTCAGAAAATTATGAAAATTTTTCCTAAACTATTTTAATATACTAGAAACTTAGGAAAATTATAAAATTGAAAATTACTTTTGGAAAAAGCTGAGCAATAAGCCAAATGGCTTAAATAGAAACTATCACTATTTTCATTTTTGTCTTTTTCTGAATTTTCTTTTACATATCTATTTTAACACTAAAAATATGAAACTTTTACAAAGGCAACTTATTTGGGGCTTAAAAATAAGCACTGTGCAATCCACAAATTTAGACAAAAGAGGTCTAATAAGCTTTTGAAATTGGATTTTGATGCAATAAGCTGTTAATAAGCTACAATTAACTGAATACGCTACCAACTACTGAGATGATCACAAAATAAGCACAAGAAACTAAATAAGCACTCTGAATTAGCCACAGGGATCAAATAAGCAATTCCAATATACCACGGACCAAACAGGCCAAAAGGGCTAGTTTGCAGCCCTATGTAGGGTCCACAGAAGGTTACAAGCGTCCAAACTAAGACTTGATTTGAAAAGATGGACTAGTAAGCTTTGAAATAATCCAATAAGCAGAGCTTATGGTGGGCTTGTGAAGTTGGGTGAGTTACACTGATGACTCAGTGTAAATCAAGGAATGAGGCAATCTAAAAGCTCTATGCAGCCCTACCAAATAAGCTACAAAGAAGCAAATAAGCCCTGAAACTTAAAGATGAGCTTAAGGGGTTTCCAAAAAGCCAAGAATCATTGGGTGGGGTCCACTATTGAACAGGTTATGATCTAATCAACATGGTTGATCTATACTTACTACTCAGCATACACAGTGAAATAATGCAAAGTTAAAGGCTCAAATAAGCTAACTAGATGATGACTAAGATTCAAAATAAGCTAAGGCCTGAAAAACTATACTGACAAGATATCCAAGAATTTAAGGGTGAGAGGTGGGGTCCACTCGTTAAGCCAGAATGGGCCAATGAAAGTTGGTCAATAACCCTGGTGTAGGGGAGGGTGATAGCCCTGCAGCCTAAAATAAGCACTTGCACAGGCCTCAGAAAAAATCTTAAAAATAAGCCAATTGTGGATTTTGAAAGTTAAGCTGATGGATTTTGATTTCCAAAAAGCTCAGGGTCTGGTTTGTAACACAAAATTCAGGAAAATTCTTTGAAGATTTGGATTTCTGACTAAGAGTATGCAATTTTACTTTTTTTACTTGGACTCCTAAATTGACTTTGATGGATTTTGATTGGCTCTAATCCACTGAAATGATGATATTAAGCTAAAAGGAGATTAGGGTAAGCTAAAATAACAACTATAACACTATTGGGAATGATTTGGAACTCTAAATCCTCACAGTGATCACTTATGGTGAGATCAAAAGTGATTTTGACTTTTTGTTGAATAAGTGTTGGTTTTTATGGATGAATTGAGTTATTGTTACCTAAAGTAACCTATGTAAACCAACAACACCCTCAGAAACAACCCTGAGCACAGAGTTGCAATCAAATCCAAACAACCTGAGGTGAATCTTGATTTTTGGTTTTTAGAACAAATGGATCCCTAAGTCTTTGTAACTACTTCTAAAAAACTTAATATGATCCAATAAGCTTAAAGGAACACAGAAACAAGGTTCACAAGAGCTATAACCAAAGATAGCAACTTATACTGTGGAAAACTAGATGGGGGGGTTGAATAGTTTTACGTCCTTTTAAAATTTATAAAAATAAGTTTGTTTTAAAAACTTCGATTCTAATTTATGTGATCTCAATACTTGCACTATATGAACAATTATATAGTAACTAACTAACTAAGCTAATATAGTAAAGGTAAATAAGTAAGTAATGAAAAGAGTTGGAGAGATCAAACCACAACACAAGGATTTA
The DNA here is from genome assembly GCA_030686995.1 of Artemisia argyi. Classification (NCBI taxonomy): domain Eukaryota; kingdom Viridiplantae; phylum Streptophyta; class Magnoliopsida; order Asterales; family Asteraceae; genus Artemisia; species Artemisia argyi. The sequence continues at coordinate 187,299,081 of CM060683.1, read as the reverse complement.
TAGTGGTTCGGCTACAAGGTCACCTTCCTTGTTCCTACTCCACTCCCCAAGTCACCTACTCGAGAGTTTTCTTCACTATGTCAACAAACTCCCTTATGGCGGAGAAAACCTTACACACCAATTTACACACCACAAATACGTCACAACTTGATCACAACTTCTAAACAACTTCTTCACACCTATTTACTTCACACCTATCTTCTTCACACCTTTCTTCTTCACACCTATCTTCTTCACTTCAATCTACTTCACACCTATCTTCTTCACAACTACACTACTTCACTACTAATCAACTTCTACTTCCTACACAACTTCTATTTCTTCTAAACTACTTATTACAAACACAACACAACTTCACAAATGATATATATACAGTATGCACAACTACTCTTCAATACTTCTTGAACTTAGTTGTAGAAGGAAGGTTTCTTCTTTTGCACTTTGGATGAGGATGGATGATAAGGGATTGAATCACTTGAAACAAGGATTAATATACAAATGATCAAAGGGTTTTAGAGGATGTTTAGAGAGTTTGAGATCTGAAAATTTCATGCAAAAGGTGAGAAAAATTCCAGATTTAAGGTGGTATTTATAGGAAACAAATTCTGACAGAGGAGCGTGGCCGGTCCCCTTAAATCAAGGTCGACCCTCTTAAAATTAAGGGGATCGCCCCTTATAATTAAGGGGGCCGCCCAGCTGTAACGGCCAGAATTTTTATTTTTTAGTGGGGAAAGTTTATTTGGTGAAAAACTAACTGATTTTGGTTAAAAATTTGAAATCATACATTTAGTATGATTAAAACATTTTTCTTTATTACCAAAAGTGTTTTTCAAAAATATATAATATGTTTATACAATTAAATAAACTTTGTATTAGTTAATTAAATACCCCTTTGATCATGAGATGTATTAAACACTTGTTTATCCATACCTTAAGTGATTAAGTTGGATATAGTGATATAAACTAGCTTAATACTTGTTTACGTAGTAATCTTACGTTTGATGAGTTTACATTTTGTGATCGTCAAAATATAGAGATATCGAAAAATATAAATAACGTTTTCATACATTATTTATGTCAACAATCTCCCCCTTTTTGATGATTACAAAATCTAAACTCATTAATCGAAAATTAGTATATATACAAGTATTCTTGTGAGTTTATATCACTTCTCCCCCTTTTTGTTAGCATCAAAAAGGTTATCCCGATTTTATAGAAGCTCCCCCTTGAAGTATACTCCCCCTCGTTTTGAGGTCAAAAAGAAATCGAGATATGGATATCTTGCAAAAATATTTAGTGGACAAGCAACATATATATGTATATAGCATGCAAGAGTAGAGACTAAACATAACCATAACATTAATAAAGTTAAATAGATACATCAAGCATTACATTAACAAACATAACAAGTAATGCAACTAACAAAAGCCTTAAAGGCTTACAATCATCACTTAAATAATAAACCAAAGCTCAAAAATGAGAGTCCTCTCTAGAGCTTGCCATCCAAAATGGTTTAAGATAATTTTATTTGTAAGACACCAAGCATGTTTAATTGGGACGAATGGATGGTGAACATGGAGATGGTGATGGAGGAGGAGTGTTTGTTGATGGTGGTGGAGGAGTTGTGTTTGTTGTTGGTGGTTGATGCAACAAGTTTTCAATGTGAGAAAACATGTATTGCATTTCATCTCTTAGTCCGAACACAATTGTTCGGTTGTGGATGCAACAAAGGCAAGTGTCTCCATGAGCTTCAAGTAGGCTCCATGGGACGGGGTTATAGGTTGGTGGATTGATTGGGGATGATGAGAAGTGTGCATCAAGAGGTGTTAATGGTGATAATGAGAGAGTAAGTGCAAGAGTTGTGTTTTCATTAGTAGGTTGTGATGTGTTAGGAATTCTGTTAAGTAAGAATTCTGTTGCAGTTTCTGCTGACGGTTCCTGCTGAGGAGTTGGTTCCTTCTGAAGTAGTGTATCTGCTGAAGACTAGTTTCAGCATTATTAGTTTCTGCGGATTTAGTATTTCCGTATTTTATGTATTATTAGTTTGGATATGCATGAGTTTATTTAGGAAGTGATAATGCATATCTTTTAGAAGTTTTAGAATATACGTTTCTTGTGAAACGGTTTAGGGTTCCTTGTGTATAAAAGGAACACACGATTATGTATTGATTAAGTTTTGAGAATACTCTTATTATAATTAAAAGATCCATAGAGGATCAAGAGTTCTTAGTATCAAGCTTGTGTTTTGTTTCCGCTTTAAAAAATACAAGTTACAGAGATTGTCTATTAGTGTGTTATTGGTTACAGTGACATAGCTAACGATTCTAGAGTGCTCAAGTAGATCTATCAAGGTCTGATAGCTTCAACAAGTGGTATCAGAGCCTCGAGAGAGTCTCTGTCATACTAAGAAACACAAATCTTACACCTCAAGAATCCAAACAAATCAACAACCATGCCTGGATCTGATGATGATACTGATACAACCCAAAACATTAACACCACTTCTCTTCAACAACTCACCCTCTCTAACAGTAATGCTAAGTTTCCATACTTGAAGAATGCTAAAGAATATCATCTGTGGTCCATGAAGATGCAGAACTGGATCACAAACATAGATTGGAATCTGTGGGAGATTGTTAAAAAGGGGAACAGCCTGAAGAAGCATGTTACAGATGCTGATGGAGTTGTTACAATTGTAGCTCCCAGAACTGCTGAAGAGATTCTGGCTGTGCAAAGGGAGAGCAAGGTAAGAACAATTCTGCTCCAAGCTATACCTGATGATCATATGGGTGACTTCCACTTTATGGAGGATGCCAAGGACATTTGGATGGCTATAAAAGCTAGATTTGGTGGGAATGATGAATCAAGAAGGTTGCAGAAATCTATGCTAAAGCAGAAATTCCAAGAATTTCAGATATCTGAAGAAGAGGGAATTCATAAAGGCTATGACAGGTTTCATCGGATCTTAAGTCAACTTAATCAGTTGAAGGCTAGACCTGACAATGAGGACTGCAATGCCAAGTTTCTGAGATCTTTGCCACCATCCTGGTTGCAAGTCAGTATTGCTCTCAAAACAAAGGGTGGCTTGGACTTAATCTCATTTGATGACCTCTACGACAAGCTCAAATCACTTGAGCCTGATGTTAGAAGTCCTATTCGTCCATCTACTCACTCTGCATTTGTTGGTGCTTCTACAAAACCTGTGCATCAAGCCTCAAGTTCATATTCATCAGGAGCATCTTCTCAAACTCATAATCAATCTGCTCCTAAACCAAAATCCAGTAGTGTGTTGGAGGATATTATTCATTCATTTGTGGCTGAATATGAACATCAGCAGTTTCTTGCTTATGAGGATTTTGAACAGGTGGATCCATTGGAGATGGAGGAGATGCACTTGAAATGGGAGCTTGCAATGATATCCATGAACATTAAGAGGTTTGAAGCCAAGTCTGGAAGGAAGTTTGGTTTTAATGGAAAAGAGGCAGCAAGGTTTGATAGAAGGAAGGTTAAATGTTACACTTGTGGACAACTGGGACATTTTTCAAGAGAATGCAAGGAGAGAAAGCCTGGAGATGAAGTTAGATATGGTTCTTATCCAGTGGAAGCAGGGACAACTAAGGCTGCACCTTCAAAGGCTATGGTGACTCTGGATCACCAAATTGATTGGGCTGAACATGAACCTGCTGGAGAGGATGCTTCTACTTCCTCACAAGTAAATCTGCTGGCATACTCATCTTCAGAGGACAAGAAGGAGCAAGTCTCCTTGATGGGAATCTCTTAGGTACACAATTGTGTGTTTGGATGTAGTGTAAGATACAATGAGCTTAAAAAGGAATTTGATGAATTGAAACCAAAGTACAATGAGTGTTATATAGAGGTAGAGTCTTATAAATTGGCTTTAAAAACTCTAGAGAAACAAAAAGTATGGTTTCAAAAGAATCAAGTTAAATATGATGAAAAAATAAGAGTTCTAGAAAGTGATTTAGAAATTGCTAAGATAGACTTAAAACGTACTGAAAAAGAGAAGTCTGATCTAGAAAAAGAAAAACAAGAATTACAAGTTAAGTTAGACAAAGAGATAGCTAGAGGTAAACAATGGCAAATGTCAGGTGATAATCTAGCTTGTGAACTCTATGGTAGTCAGGCTGTGAACTCTAAAATTGGTTTAGGATTTCAAAAATATGTTGGTTTAGAAGCTAGGAATGACCTAGGTAAAACCACATCAGCAGGGTTAGCTCACTTTGTCAAAGAAGGTAACTTACATGCTGTCCCTGGACCTATAAGAGGGGAACATATGCCTATTGACCTATCCAAAACTAGTGAGTTTGATGGATCACACCATCTCTATGGCAAAAAGTCAACTGACTTGCCAGACCCTAGTGTTAAATCTACTGACTTTGTCTCTTGTTGTGACAGTGACAAGTCTTCTGATGAAGGGTCTACCTCATGTGCTAGCTGTGATTCAAGTGAGAAGTCTGACCTGCCCAAGACCACTCCCAAGACCACTCCCAAGACCATACCAAAGACATCACCCAAATCTCCCCACAAGCCTTCTAGAGTTGCTGCTGATAACAAGACAGTTTCTACTGAAGACTTGTTTTTAAATTCTTTGCAAAATAATTCCTTTGGTTATGTTAAAAACAATTCTGTTTATCATGGTGGTTTGAATACTTTTTCTTGTTATGGAACTTCTTTTGGTTTGAATAAAACTTCTAAAAAGAAGAAGTGTTTTGTGTGTGGAAGCAAATATCACTTGATTAAGGATTGTACATTTCATGAGCAAAGAATAGGTGTTGGTTTTAGTCAAAGAAAACCTAGGCAAATGTGGAAGAATGTTAGTGAAATACCCTCTTTTGTTCCACATCAGCAGAAATCCAATTCTGCTGAACCACATTCTTCATGGAGAAGAACCAGTACTAGACCTTATGTTCGACCCACTAGTTCTTTCTTTTCTAATGGTTATTGGCCTAATCACTTTGACTCTATGTATTATGGTGGTGGGTATGGGAATACTGCTGTGAAGCCCTCAGCAGGTTGTTCTTGGACAAAGAAGGGACCCAATATGCAATACAGGCACAAGAACAATGGTGGATCTAAAACATCTACATGGCCTATCACTAATGATCCACAAGGCAGGCTCAAGTCAGAAATGACTTGAGTCTCCAAAGTGTACTAACTCTTTGTATAAATTTTTTGTTGTTGTTGTAGGAACATCCTTTGAAAAGTACAGAAGTAGGTATTGTTGATAGTGGTTGTTCTAGAAGTATGTCAGGGAACAAGGACAAGATGCATGACTTTGAGCCCATAGAAGGAGGAGGCACTGTGACCTTTGGTGGTGGAGATGGCAAAATAACAGGGAAAGGAACAATTAAGACACCCTTGTTAGACTTTGAAAATGTTTATTATGTGAAGGAACTGGAGCATTTTAATCTATTCTCAGTATCACAAATTTGTGACACTAAGAATAAGGTTTTCTTCTCTGAAGATGAGTGTCTTGTACTTTCCAAGGACTTCACACTTCCAGAAGACACCACTGTATTGCTGAGAGTTCCAAGGACCTTCAACTTGTACACTTTCAATCTGAATGATGTCAAGCCAGAAGGTGATCTAACATGTTTGGTGTCCAAAGCTTCCCTGGATGAATCTACCAAATGGCATAGGAGAATGGCTCATGTGAAGGGCCTTCCTTCTAAACTCTTCACCAATGAACACAATTGTCTTGCTTGCAACAAGGGAAAGCAACACAGAGCCTCTTACAAAGCAGTCAAAGCTGTGAGCACCATTTCAGAACCTCTTCAGTTGCTGCACATGGATCTCTTTGGTCCAACTCCTATTAGAAGTATTGATCACAAATACTTCTGCCTGGTTATCACAGATGATTATAGCAGGTTTTGCTGGGTTTTCTTTCTAAAAACTAAAGATGAAACAACTCCAATATTGAAATAATTCATTATCTTAGTTGAGAACCAGCTGAATAAAAAGGTTAAAGGAATTAGGTGTGACAATGGTACAGAATTCAAAAATGTGGTATTCATAAAATTCTGTAAGTCTAAGGGGATTAGAAGGGACTATAGTACTCCAAGAACCCCGCAACAAAATGGGGTTGTTGAAAGAAAAAATAGAACCCTCATTGAGGCAGCAAGATCAATGCTTGCAGACTCTAAACTGCCCACAATGTTTTGGACTGAAGCAGTAAGTACTGCTTGTCATGTCTTGAACAGGGTGTCCATCACTAGACTTCATGTCAAGACACCCTACGAACTTCTCACTGGGAAAGTTCCAGCCATACATTACCTTAAGCCTTTTGGATGCAAAGTGACCATTTTGAATACTGCTGATATACTGGGGAAGTTTGATGGGAAAGCTGATGAAGGATATATAGTTGGTTATTCAGTTCATAGCAAGGCCTATAGGGTTTATAATCTGAATGCCAAAAGGATAGAAGAGACCCTTAATCTTAGATTTCTTGAAGATCAACCTAATATTCAGGGACAAGGCCGTTCTTGGTATTTTAACCTAGATTATTTGACTGACTATTTGGGTTATACTAGGCATGCTTCTAATCCTGATGCAGGTTCCAAAGAACCAAGCACTAATCCTGCAGGTTCCATAGATGATGACTCTGAATGTGAGTCTGAGCCAGAAGAAAATACTTTTGTTGGACCATCTTTTCCACCTAACCATTTTGTAGGTAATCATTCTGCTGCTGAACAAGATGATGAGTTACATTATGCAGAGGATCTTGCAAGACTGAAGAAGCAAGAACATGCTGCTACACAAGAAGCTCAGAAACTTAATGAAAAGGTTACACAAGAGACTGAAGCTATCCTACATCAGTCAGCACAAGCAGTCAGTGGAAACAAGGATACTGTTGAAGGCACATCTATTCCCACTGATAAGGTCCCAGATGCTGATTCTACTGATGCTCACTCTCCCATCTCTCCTGAAGTCTCTGCAGATTTTGATAAGCCCTTTACAAGATTTCCAAGTCCTTCTGATCTTGGGAATTATCAGCCAAAGCCTGGCTTGTTCCACTCAGCTTCTTATGATACTGAGTTTGGGCCTACAGTCAACAACCTTGATGCCACAATTGATGTTCCACCTACAGCTACAAAAAGGATTCATAATGCTCATCCCCTATCAAAGATTATTGGAGATCCTAAAGACCCTGTTAGAACAAGAAGTACTGTAAAGAATACAAAATATGGTGAAGTTGCTTTCATCTCTTATGTCTACAATCAAAAGAGGAAATCACACAGATTTCAAACATTGTCTGTTTGCATGCTTTCTTTCTCAGATAGAATCAACTAGTGTTCCTCAAGCACTGGCTGATTCAAGTTGGTTTGAGGCAATGCAAGAAGAGATGCAGCAATTTAAGAATCAGCAGGTTTGGATTTTGGTTCCTCTTCCTGATGGTAAATATGCCATTGGGACAAAATGGATTCTGAAGAATAAAAGAGATGCCAGGGGTATTGTGGTGAAGAACAAAGCAAGACTAGTGGCTCAAGGGTTTAGACAAGAGGAAGGCATTGACTATGATGAGGTCTTTGCACCAGTGGCCAGAGTTGAAGCAATTTGGATATTTTTGGCCTATGCCTCTTATATGGGCTTCATGGTTTATCAGATGGATGTTAAAGGTGCTTTCTTATATGGTGAGATTGAAGAGGAAGTATATGTGACTCAACCCAAAGGCTTTGAAGACCCTGATCATCCTGAGTATGTGTACAAGGTTGTCAAAGCTCTCTATGGACTTCATCAAGCTCCCAGAGCTTGGTATGCTAGACTTTCCACATTTCTGTTGAAGCATGGCTACAGAAGAGGTGCCATTGACAAGACTCTATTCCTCAAGAAATATTCAAGGGATATTATTCTTGTGCAAGTATATGTGGATGATATTATCTCTGGTTCAACCAAAGAAGCATGGTGTAGAGAGTTTGAAGATCTGATGAATGAGTGAATTTCAAATGAGTGCCATGGGAGAACTCACTTTCTTTTTGGGTTTACAAGTTCAGCAGAAACCTGATGGTATTTTCATACATCAGGAGAAATATGTAAAAGATATGTTGTCCAAGCTTGCTATGGAGAATGTCAGGACTGCCACTACTCCCTATGAGTCTCCCAAACCAAAGAACAATCTTGCTCCTGATCGCCCTGTGAATGTTCATTTATACAGGTCCATGATTGGTTCTTTGATGTATTTAACTGCCTCAAGACCTGATATTACATTTGCTGTGAGTGCATGTTCAAGACACCAAGTCACTCCACTTACTTCTCATATGAATGCTGTCAAGAAGATTTTTAAGTATCTTAAAGGCCAACCACACTTAGGTCTTTGGTATCCCAAAGAGTCTCCATTTCAGCTAGCAGCTTATAGTGACAGTGACTATGCTGGTGCCAATTTAGATAGAAGATCCACAACTGGAGGTTGCCAATTCCTTGGAAGAAGACTGATTTCTTAGCAATGCAAGAAACAGACCATTGTTGCTACCTCTACTACTGAAGCAGAGTATGTTGTTGCTGCCAATTGTTGTGGACAGGTTCTATGGATTCAGAATCAATTACTGGATTATGGGTATAACTTTATGAATACTACCATTTTCATTGACAATCAAAGTACAATTTGTATTGTTAAAAATCCAGTTTTTCATAATAGAACCAAACATATTGAAATCAGGCACCATTTTATCAGGGATGCTTATGAGAAACATTTGATTAAAGTGGTCAAAATTCACACAGATGAAAATGTGGCAGATTTGTTAACTAAAGCATTTGATGGACCAAGGTTTCAATATTTAGTGGTCCATATTGGAATGCTTAACCCTTAACTGCAAAGTTTAAGGGGAGGCATATGCCTCCGGGGAGGATGATGAATGTAAACTTTGTATAATTTGTATAAGTTGTATAATTTCTGAGTTTTTAACACTAACCCTCTAACAGTTTGTGCAAGTTGTTTGGTGTATTTGCTTGTTTGATGACTGTTTTGCAGATGTTCTGAGAATGTAAGTTTCATGTTAATGTCACCAAGAACAGAAGTCAAAGGAATGTGGTCAAAGTGTTGAACATGGTTTCTACTGATAACTTGATAATGCTGAAGGTCTTACACATTGGATAACTTTAAAAAAGATCTTTTCATTCATTCATAGAAACAAGTTACAGCTTACATTCAAAGTTTCAACTGAATTACAATGATCATTCCTAAACATTTGGCTAATTAAGTACTACTAGCTTCTATCAAATATTACAAAATACTTGAGGCTATGACAAGTACAATGATGAAGCTGAAGATGAAAATGTAAGAAGAAGAGAAGAAAGACTGTGAAGATGCTCATGAAGTAAAGTCAAGAGAATACTCAAGAACTTTGTTCCATGGCAACATTCCTCAATCATCTACTTCAGCTTCTCCTTTCCCTTACGTATGATCTCAGTCTTCTTGCTCTGTCCAATATGTTCTTGATGTGGAAGACCAGGTCCTGGAGCAGGAAGATCCAACATCAAATTTTGTGATGTTGGAGGAGATGGATCCCTCTTATTTGATCTTGGTTGGGATCTCTCTGGTGTGGAAGGAGGAAGAAAGGTTGGATCTTCATTTTCCTCCTCTGAGGAGTCTTCATCAGAGGTATAGATGAAGGGAGAGATAAGCTCTCTCTCAGCAGGAATGGGTACAAGGCTTGGTTCACCCTTCCTATGAGCATTCCATTGTCTTTCTTGTGCATCCCATCTTTTCTCTAGTTCTCTTTCAAAGTCAGAACCATCAAGCCCCCATGGATATGGTGGTAAATCTTCTTCAGATGATGGAGAAGAGGAATCTGGATCTGAGGTTTCTGGGTTTGAGGACATGATTTTGGTGAAGAATTGGGTTTTAATTGGAAAATTGGGGTTTGAAAGATGATTTAGGGTAAATTGGTGACTGAGATATGATTTGGGGGTGATTAAATAAGTAAAGTTTAGGCGTTACGATAATTAATGCGAGTTGGGTGGCACAGTAAAACCAAGATATTGACCGAAGATATTTTTACTTTTGGGTGGTTTCTGCTGAAATTGACCATTCTTCAGCAGATTTGACTTTCATTTCTGCTGAAGGGTAAATGTTCAAATTGGAAGTTTTGAATTACACGTCAGACTAGGTCAATAATTTGTTCTGATAATTTTGACCACGATTGGGGAACTTCCAAATTTAACCCACTTTGCATATCTCTTCCTAAACAACATAATTCGCTTATCACTCCATTTAAACCCATTATTCTCTGTGTAATTATCACACAAGTTCATTCAAATGGCACAACTTGAATTGAAAGGCGATCATAACAAGTTTGCTATTCTGAAAAAGGCAAAGGGACATGAAGAATTCGATTTAATGGTGGAATTTCTACAAAGGTCAAAGATTCATTATGCTTTGACACATAGTCCCAATCTGGTTTGTGAATCCTTGGTGAAGCAATTTTGGGCATCTGTTGCTAAAAGATCTGCTACAGAGATTGTTGCAGAAGTTGATGGTGTAGAGTATGTGGTGACAGAAGGATTGATTAGGACAAAGCTTCAGTTGGATGATGAAAATGGCGTGTATCATTCCAACACTGCAGAGATTCTTGCTGGGCTAAGAGATGCTGGATATCAAAGTAATGACACATCCAAGTGGTACAAGAATCAATTTTGTCCTAAGTGGAGGTATTTGTTGCATCTGCTGCTCCAATGTATAAGCAACAAGTGTGGTGGATGGAACCAATTCTCTATACAATTGGGTTGTGGTATTGTTTGTCTTTCTAAGGGTCTAACTTATAACTTTTCTAAGTTTATTTTTAAGAATATGCTAGAAAACATAGATAAACAACAGCATAAGTTTTTGATGTATCCTAGATTCTTACAAATGATTTTAGATATAACCACTGAAGATAGAACCCATGTGCCTATTAAAAGTCTTGGTTCTAAGTTGTTTGCCTCAATGAAAACTAATTATACTGGGGAACATCACCCTATGTTAGAGGATATGTTGCCACCTGGCAATGATAATATAGTTGAGGGTGATGATGCTGGTAATATGCCTGCTCCTAATGCTATGGATGATGGTAATCCATCATCTTCTGGTGTTGCTGCTGATGGTAATCCTTCAGTGGTAATGGAGGAAGGGCCAGCTACAATTGCTGAACAAGTACCTATTTCTACTGACTTACCATCACCTACCACTGTACATGTGTCACCTAGTCCTACCATTCCACCAACTCAGGATGCTCCAGTTGAGCAATTTCATGAGTTTGAAGATAATTTTCAACCTCTTGAACCTGAGTTAACAAGACTACCTTCACCCAGCCCTATGAGTGAGCCAATTAATGAAGGCTTTCCTAATGGTGTAAATGAGTCTGTTTCTCCTACTAGGTTCAATGAAGCTCCTCTTATCAATGAGCAATCAACTGGTAGAGCAGAGGACCCAATTACTCTCACTTTTGTATATGATTCTCTTACCAGGTACATGAAAATGACTGAGGATCTCCAAAAGGAACTTGCTAATACCAAGACTTCTCTTGGTAAAGAAATTGAAAGTTTGAAGAGTAAGGTTCAAGATTTGGAGACACAGCTGAATCAGCAGAAGCAAAGTAAGGATGGATTGGATACTGCTGAAGTTGCTCAGGAGACAAATTTGGATTCTCTTGAAATTCTAGCTGAAGTTGCTAGACAGTCTAAGGTTGTACCTTCTAAAGCTGCTGAAGTACCCAAATCTAAACCAATAATTCTAGTCAGCAGAAGAAGTACAAGACAGTATTTGGCTAGGAAAGCTGCTGAATCTTCCAAAGTGTCTAGTGGAGATAATGATGTACTCAGGACTGAAGCTGCTGATATCCTTCAGAAGAAACAATCATTAAGCGGTGTTGCTGCTGAAGCATCTGCAGATCAAGTTAAAACATCAGGAGAAGTATTCTTTGTAGCAGGGAAAGAGTATTTGAATTCCCCTATTCATCACTCATCTGAGAATCAACAAGTTTCTTTTGATATAGAGGTTCAAGAAGTACATGATGAACCTATGGAAGATGTGAATATTCCTCATGATGATATTGCTAAAGGAACAGATGATGATTTGGATGGGCTTGTTACAGCTGAAGAAAGAGCTGGACAAGAAGAACTATTCCAAGAATGGGATGATTATAAGAAGAATACTGATATGACTGAGGAACAACAAGCAAAGTTTGATGCAACATATGAGTCAGTCAATCAAAGATATGTTTCTACTTTGCCTATTGCCAGACCAAAGAGAATTGGATGCAGCTGTTCAAGATTTTGATGAGTCAGATTGGCAGCAGATTGGAAAACAAATGCTTGATAATCCTGATGTAGCTGTAGAGATTATTGGTAAAAAGGTAGAGAAGCAAGACTGTCCTTCTGAAATTGTGAAATTGATGAAATTGAGAAAGAAGGTTGCAGATGAGTTGAAAGCTAAAGCTAAAAGAGAAAAACCTATGACTCCAGCACAGCAGAGAGATTATATGAGAACATATGTAAAAAATCAAAGCAGTTCTTTGTTTAATAGTGCTTGGTCTAAGCAAAAGGTGTGGGGACTTCCATTTAACAAACTGGTTGAGATTTATAACAGAATCAAGGATAGGAATGATAAAGATGGAATGGGTGCTTCCAAGAATATTCCTCTCCTCAATACTGATGCTGATGCTGCTGAAAAAATATATTTACCTGATACTTCTGCTGATGTACCTCATGTTGCTGCTTCATCTTATGTGGATAAAGGTAAAGCAAAAGTGATGACATCAGATCCTCCAACTAGAAAAAGAACTCGGAAACAATTGGAGCAGGAAAGATTGGGTGAAGAAGCTGCTAGGAAGTTAGATGAGTTACAAAAAGAGGAACAAAAAGCTGAACTTGCCAGATTTCATGAGCTGAAGGTAAGAGAAGTTGAAATTCAAGCTGCTAGAAACAAACAGATTAGGAAGGCTATGGATGAACAATATGCCTCTGCTGCACTTGAATCTTCTCAAGATTCTACTGATGAACAATTAGATAATCCTTCAGTGGAAACTAATGTTGCAGAAGGTGAATCTGCTGAAATAGAAGTTCCTGCTGCTATTTATATTCCTGGAAGAAGAGGCAAGAGAATGGCTAAAGTCAGATCTTCACATTCAAAACAAAGTCTAATCAATGTGAATGCTTCTGATGGTTCATTTATAAGAGAAGGATCCCCTGATGATTGGCCTGAGGGAACTAGAGATGTTTTGGTTCACTGGGAGTTAAGCAAAAATAGTCAAGTTAATACCATTTACAGATTGGATAAAACTTTCATATCCTTTACATTTCTTCAACAGATTCTACATCTTGTAGATCATCAGGATTTGGTCACTTTATATGAGTTGGTTAGTAAGTACTATGCAACTCATACTCCTGAAGGGTGATCTTCAAGTGTTGTTTGAGTCTTCTACTCCTACTGATGCAAGCTATGACATATGGAAGAACAATCAAAGATGGAAAGTTCTGAGTTGGAAGTTCTATCCTATGCCTTATGTTCATGTATTGGAAACTACAACAGGTCTAAGGCTTATTATGGATCTCACCAAAAGATATCCTATGAAAGTGTCCCTGATGGAGAAAATGTTACAACAAAAGTTGGAGATTCCTCCTGATCCAGTAGGGAATACAAGGTTGTTTGCTGAAAGTTTGGTGAAGGTTTTCAAACAAAGGATTAAGACTTCTAGAGCTGCATCTGATTAGGGATATCATGTTGTATATTTGTCTTTATTTATTTAGTAAAAAAAAAAAAAAAAAAAAAAAAAAACTAACTTGTTGTTGTATAGTTTTGTATGCAAGTTTGGTTATCAACTTACCTGATGTTGACTATTCCATCATAAAGTTGGCTAGTCCAAAGGTTACAGCTTTGGTAAAGACACATCAAATCTGTTGATAGCTGTAATGGTTTGCTCAAAACCATAGGGTTTTCAACTCACCCATGCTTTGTTGCTGAGTAGTTGAAATGGTTGTCAATTGACCATGGATTTTTCCTTTATGGGTTCCAAATAATTGGCTAGCCCACATGTATATGGCTTGTGGTAAAGGCAGTGGAAAACCATATTTGGTAATCAGTTAACTAAGATGATTTTCATCAAAATAATTGGCTAGTCCTGAGCAAACGGCTACAGGTAAAGACATATCAAATCCGTTTATAGCTGATGATTTGCTAAAAATCATGTGGTTATCAGTGTACCTTTGAACACTTGGCTACTTCAGTAGTGATGGCTATTGGTAAAGAGACATCAAATCCATTATTTTCAATGATTCACCTCTCACAGGAGTTAACACACCTGGAAGTGATGAGAATAGTATGAAACTAATTTGTTTTGATGTACATTAAGTCATTTGTTGCTGCAAAGAATGGAGTTTTCATGTCTTAATTGCTGATCATAGAGATTCTGCTGAAGAAGATTCTTTGCTGGTGCTATCTTATTACAATCCTCTTGGTATGTTATTTTGAAGATCTATCAAGAATCTTGAACTTAACCAGGTCAAATTCAAGATTAGGGGAGGATTGTTGGGAATTCTGTTAAGTAAGAATTCTGCTGCTGTTTCTGCTGACGGTTCCTGCTGAAGAGTTGGTTCCTGCTGAAGTAGTGTATCTGCTGAAGACTAGTTTCAGCATTATTAGTTTCTGCGGATTTAGTATTTCCGTATTTTATGTATTATTAGTTTGGATATGCATGAGTTTATTTAGGAAGTGATAATGCATATCTTTTAGAAGTTTTAGAATATACGTTTCTTGTGAAACGGTTTAGGGTTCCTTGTGTATAAAAGGAACACACGATTATGTATTGATTAAGTTTTGAGAATACTCTTATTATAATTAAAAGATCCATAGAGGATCAAGAGTTCTTAGTATCCAGCTTGTGTTTTGTTTCCGCTTTAAAAAATACAAGTTACAGAGATTGTCTATTAGTGTGTTATTGATTACAGTGACATAGCTAACGATTCTAGAGTGCTCAAGTAGATCTATCAAGGTCTGATAGCTTCAACATGATGGTTGATCAATTGTTGGAGGAGATAAGTGGGTGTTTATGTAGTCATTTATGGATGAAGTGGATTGTATGGAGGAAGTAGAGTTTCCATTTGTTGATGGTGTTTTGGAGGGTGCATTTGGTGCACTAGGAGATGAGCATTGAGGTGGTGGTGATGGGGTGATGTTGTCTTCATTTGTAAGATCAATGAATAGTTGTTTTGGTGGAATAATGACAAGTTTTTGTTTCTTGGCATTGTTTGAATAGGTGGTTCTTGGTGATGACATGATAATAAGATGATGTTTGATGAAGGTTGAGGATGATGGAATGAGAATTAAACATGCATGGGGATTATATAGGATGAAAACATGTTTAGAAGTGGAATTAATTTTAAATTGTAATGTTAGATTCCAAAATCAGTTTAGTTTTTAAGGGAAATGGTAGCTGAGACTAGCAAAAGAGATCACAAGGTGCAAAAGAAAACAGTGTAAAAACTGTTCCAGATGGCCGGTCCCCTTAAATGGAGGCCGGTCCCCTTAATTTTAAGGGGGCCGCCCTTATGAATTAAGGGGGCTGCCCATCTGACGACCCAGAAATCAAAATTTTTCAAAAATTTTCTGGAAAAATGTTATATTCTGTTTTGTTTTTGCAGCAAGCTCTATTTGGACATTTCACATTTGTTTTGGTCTATTAGAAAGCATACATGTTATATATAAACTAATCATGGAAGCATATAAATAGATTAAGTAATAAAGCATGCATTCATAAGCATATATTAAATATAAATAAGCAAGTTAATAATATAATCAAGTACTCAAAACAATTATCCAAGAAAATAACAAGTACTTCCGAATATACTTCGGACAAATAGCACACAAGACATAAAAATAAATATTGTTCAACAAGCATAATCCAAGCACATCATCTCTTTTTCTTCTCGAAGATACCCTTCAATGTCTTCCCGATAGATTTGAAGCCACCTCTAACTTCTTCATGCAAACTCTTTTGTCTTCTAAGCATCTCGGTAGTTCGTTCATGAAGCACTTCTTCGGTTTGATCACTAGGAGATGGGGTAGAATACTCGGGATAGTCAAGATCCTCTAAATTGACAACGAACTCAGAAAATGAAGGGGTACTAGCATCATGGATGTTTTCCTCCTCATCGTCATCGTCTTGTCTAGAAGATGATCCATGAAAGCTATGACGACGAGATTTTCCCTTGTCACTTCGAGTTCGTCGAGCTTGTTTTAGAGCGAGAGGATGTAAGGTGGGATAGATGGAATCATAGATGCTATTGTCAAGATCGGGGTAGTACTCGATAACATGACGATAGAGACGAGTGAGGAACATTCCATATGGAAGATGGGCTTTGGGAGTTTTTCTAACATACTCAATCCATTTGATAAAGAAGTAGGCCAAATTGTACGGCTTTTCGACAGCTATACAATACAACATGTGAGCAAGGCACGCCGGGAGATGGTCCCGGTGACCTCCAGTACCAAACGCATTCTCACGAATGAGTTCTTCCCAGCGCTTCATGTGGGGACCTAATTCTTTGAGAAGAAGTTGGTACGAAGAGATTTGAACGTTTTTGGATTTTATTTTTCGGGTTGTAGTGGCACGTTCCACACCAAGGATTTGACGAATTTCGTCGGGATGAGGGATATCGGATATATAAGGACAAAAGGTTGGTCGACAACGATGAAGAGATTCGAGGTCCCACTCATTTGTGAAAACGGCTTGACCTCTAAAAGGAATTTGGAGGATTTGACCAAATTGTTCGAGAGTTAAGGTGATGAATTCATTTTGGATCATGAAGGAGATGGTGATGAAACCAAGATCATTGGTTTGGACGGTGACTTGGCTATAGAAATCGACTATGAAACGAGGAACGATTGGTTCATTAATTTCATAAAGGCAATTGAGGTTGATGCTTGAAAACAAGCGATTAATGTAGTCGGATTGAGCAAAGGCTAGATCTACTACACGTCCCTCATGAACGTTTCTATCTTCAATTTCACGATATATACGTCCAATGGAAGGAGATGTAGTAAGGAGTTGGGAAACTTTGGGAATGTAGTTTTTAGTGTGGGAAAGATCTTCGGTAGTCGCTTTTGGCATTTTCACCTAAACACATCAACAATACAAAAGTCCAAAATAAATATAAAGAAGAATAAGAAAAATGTATATATATTTTTAAGACTTATGTTGGAACGTAAACTTACTTCGACTCTAAGACGATAATCCTAAGAAGTAGTTTACCATATTCCTTATTTTTAAGTTTAACTCGTTCTAGATATATTTTACGATGTTTAGTAAGTAGGTATGGACAATTCCAAACACCCTTTTTCAAACATCTTAATATATCATGAAATTTGCTAGATTTACATTAGGTTGTAAAAGTAGCCATTTCTTACGAGTTTCTTATGCATGTGATTAGTTTTCGAAAAAGATGGTTTATATTTTGACTCAAAAATGTCATTTTTCGTACTAAACCAAACGCTTCCTTAACTAGTTACTTATACTACTAGTATGTCAATATATATATTAATTATATATCTTGATAAGTCCGATTTGCAATTTTTAGGTTTATAATCATAACAACGTTTTATAAAAATTATAATGACTTAGCTACGACATCATTTGGACATAATCCAAACACTCTCTTATTGTGAGCAAAAATATTTTTTCTTGGTCGAAAAATGTAGTTTCAAGTTTTATAAGTTATAAAAGTATAATGTGATTAGTTTTAACAAGTTTTCCAAACATTATTCAACAATGTGTTTACTAAAATTTTTGAAAAGGAGTGTATGAAATTTTTCAAAAATTTTCGACAAGATAGTTTATAATTACTAGTTTCTAGTGTTGATTAATCATTCTAATCCTAGGGGAAGCATTTAGTTATGGAGTTTTAAGACTCAATTCGAAAGAAATTGTGAAATTGAAGAAATTAATAAAACATGCATAATCATGAGTTTGACCAAATTAGATGGTATTAGATGAAATGTGTTATGAAAAACTTACAATATGTAATGGTGATTGTGTTAGATGAATTTGCCCTTTGCGAATTAACCCGAATTATGTGATTTGGAAGTGATTTAAGGTGTTTTTGGGTTTTTGTTTTCGTCACAGCAGTAGCAGAGGAAGGGGAGTATGAAAAAGTGGAGTGTTTGGCAAGAGGAACAAGAGGAAAAACGGGTTGGAATAATCAGATGGCCGGCCCCCTTAAACATTAAGGGGGCTGCCCTTCATTAGGCTGCCGGTTCCCTTAAACATTAAAGGGGCCGCCCTCCAAAATTTTTATTTTTCATGTTTTGGTTTCTGGAACGAACAAGAAATTATTTATATATATATATATATATTAGATTTATATTTAATCAAAAATACGTTGGAGAGTATTCGCACGAAAGGGATTGCTTGACATTTTTACTTGACATTTCATTAATTAAATTTTCTTGATTATTTCGGATGAAATTCATCAAGTTGTCAAGTGGACGAGAAAGTTGTGGAAGGTTCATAAGTATATATATATATATATATATATATATATATATATATATATATATATATATATATAGTAAGGGCTTATAAGACGAGAATATAGGAGGGAGACGTATGCAACGGAAGCCGGGAGTTTGTTTCATCCATAGATTTTTCGACTCATCTCTCTTCATCAGCATGAGTGTTATTGAACATTAAAGTTCAATAAGGCAAATGGGGGAAAGAAAAGGTTTGTAAACGAACAATTTCTAGTTCTAGAAAATCAAAAAATGAATTTTCTAGGTTATATGATCCTAGATGTAACTAAGTATATATATATATATATATATATATATATATATATATATATATATATATATATATTTAGATATAATATAATTAGATAGGTATATATATGTATAGATATAAAAACTAGAAGAAACAATGAGCCAAACAAAATTACATAACAACTATATACTAAACTACGCATGCATTTCTTGGCAAGGAAATAAAAGGAAATGTGTACCTTTCGTCTTCAACGCGTTTATCTTCAAAGTCTTCAAGTAATAGTCCGAACAAGAAGTGACATCAAAAGTTTCCATGTTTGAATGGCGAATATTTATACGTTGGTCCCCATTGTCTCATTTGACCAAAGTTATTTGATCCGAACACGTTTTGTATTTGACTTGGGTGCATATATGGTGGAAACATTCCCCACGGATTGAAGTTCCACATTTGTTGATTATTGTTAAAGTTTTGTCTATTTTGGTTTGCTCTTGGTTGAGGTGTTTTAGGTCTAGGGTAAGAATTATTTGGTTTCCTAGGTGGTGGAGTTTTAGATCTTGTTTTAGGTTTGGACGATCCAACTTTGGTTTTTAAAGATGGTTTATAAAACGGTTTTATTTCTTCATTACTAGAGATAGGTATTTTCTTATCATTTATGAGTATATACTTAGGATTAGATTTTGAAGGTTTTAATTTCTTGAGTTCACTTTCAAATTTAACATTTTTAATTTCACTTGTTGAAGCTTCAGTTGAGTTAAATCCTAAACCGGTTTTATCTCTGGATACTCTTTGAATACTTATGATTTTACTAAGTGAGTTACTACTATTTTCAAATTTATCAAGTTTGCAAATTTCTTCCCTAAGTTTGTTGTTTTCACTTTTAAGCTCTTGGCATGATTTACATTTTTCAACAATTTCTTTACCTTTTTCAAGTTGATGTATTTTATTTTTAGTTCTAGTACTTCATTTTCTAGTTGGTTGTTTATGTATTTTAGTGATTTGTTTTTAGCCATTACTTGTTGTCCTAGTTTGCATAATCTATTGTATTCACTATCTAAATCTTTTTCATCTAATGATAAATTTTCATCACTAAAGTATTAAGTTTCGGAACGTACCTCACTTGATGTCTTAGCCATGAGACACTTTTCTTCCTTTGTTGTTTCTTTCTCATCTTCATCGCTATCACTCCAAGCTCCTCCAACAAATGCTCTTTGATTTTGATCTCTTGTCATCATTGGACATTTTCCAATGAGGTGATTCGGATCACCACACTTGAAACACTTTCTCTCATTCTTGCTATACTTGTCATCATTATTCTTTTGAGGTGCTCTCCTTTCATCGTATAGTTGTCTAACGAATCTTCCTCGCCTTTTGAAGAATTTCTTGAAATCTCTTACGGCCATGGCATATTCTTTGTCATTGCTTTCATAAGATGAGCTATCTTCGTTGTCGGATTCCTTTCTAGCTTTCAAGGCGATTGACTTGCTTTGCTCTCGTTTTCCTTTAACCATTTCGGAGTCCTTCTTTATAATTGCTTCGTAGACTTTCAAATTTCCAATTAATTCATCAAG
Organism: Artemisia argyi; assembly: GCA_030686995.1. Taxonomy (NCBI): domain Eukaryota; kingdom Viridiplantae; phylum Streptophyta; class Magnoliopsida; order Asterales; family Asteraceae; genus Artemisia; species Artemisia argyi. The sequence continues at coordinate 187,278,767 of CM060683.1, read as the reverse complement.
TTGTAGTGTTGACAAATTCTTTGATTCTTCAATAGCCGTCACTTTAGCTCGCCATTTTGGGTGAAGAGCTCTAAGAAACTTCCTAACAAAATTCTTACTAGAAAAATTCTCATCAAGTGCTTTTAAACTTGTGATGATACTGTTAAATCTAGCAAAAGCATTATCAATTGATTCCTCTTCCGGAATCGTGAATTGCTCATATTGTTGAACAAGTAGATCTATTTTATTATCTTTGACTTGATTATTACCTTGGTGAGTTATTAATAAATAGTTCCAAATTTCTTTTGCGGTTTCACACATAAAGATCCTTTCGTACTCTTTACGTGGTAGCGCATTGTAAATAACCATTTTTGCTTCATTATTTTTAGCAAGTTTTCTTTTTATATCATCATTTTATTTTTCAAAAGGTACGATTTCATCTTTCTTAGTTTCGGGGTTATTTTGAATAGGTAAAAAGTCACCATTGGTAATAACATGCCAAAGATTTAGATCTTTTGATTTCACATAAGTTTCGAATCGATTTTTCCAATATAAAAATCCCTCACTTTCAAATAGTGGTGGTCTTTGCATAGATTCTCCTTCTAAATATTTTTCAGATTCCATTGATCGTTACAAGTTTTAAAATACAATATATTTTAAAAATCTTGCAAGACGTGGCTCTGATACCAATTGTGGAAAACTAGAAGGGGGGGTTGAATAGTTTTACGTCCTTTTAAAATTTATAAAAACAAGTTTGTTTTAAAAACTTCGATTCTAGTTTATGTGATCTCAATACTTGCACTATATGAACAATTATATAGTAACTAACTAACTAACTAAGCTAATATAGTAAAGGTAAATAAGTAAGTAATGAAAAGAGTTAGAGAGATCAAACCACAACACAAGGATTTATAGTGGTTTGGCTACAAGGTCACCTTCCTTGTTCCTACTCCACTCCCCGAGTCACCTACTCGAGAGTTTTCTTCACTATGTCAACAAACTCCCTTATGGCGGAGAAAACCTTACACACCAATTTACACACCACAACTACGTCACAACTTGATCACAACTTCTTCACACCTATTTACTTCACACCTATCTTCTTCATACCTTTCTTCTTCACACCTATCTTCTTCACTTCAATCTACTTCACACCTATTATAACACCCCCAAAATCGATCAATACAGCGGAAGACTTAAAATGTCAGCGGAAGACTTTTAGGGTATTATATCGTGAATCTTTCGTCACAATTATAGAAAACGATTCAAGTGATCGTTTTAAGTTTTATTTAAAATACCAAATATTCATAAATCACAAGAGGATTCATTATTCAACAAGTTTTTATTCAAAGAGAAATAAACGTTTCCTTATTTGCCCACTTCGTGCCTTTGCCATCCATTCCATTTAGTTACCTGAGATAAACATGCTAAAAGTCAACAAAAGTTGAGTGAAATTCATAGGTTTATAATTAAGAGTCTGAACACAAGAGATAGGTGCTTATTGTATATAAATACAAATAAACAAGTTAGAAAAATCGCATTCATTATTGCCTTAAGCTCATGACACTCAACGATTCAACAGACATCAATATTTTCTGTAATAGTGATATAAAATATATAGCCCCCAAGATAGGTATTTGCCAGCAACCTATGATATTTAAATAAAGTGCATTTGGTAACTTTCCTCTAGCAACCAAATGGGGATTGTCAATCCCTAATAGATCTATTCACAATTATTTACGTTCACCCTTCAAGTGATTAAGGTTCATGATCGAGGGACTTTTGGCAATAGCTACTTAAGCAATAATAAGATCAGGAAAAGACTTGTGTTCGGTTTTTGAGCATGTATCCCCCCCACAAAAATAAGTTAAATGTGGGCTATGAACTCACCTTAGTAGGATAGTAGAACAAATGTAATCTCAACGATGCAAGGCAACGGCTTCACACACAACCTATAAGATATGGCACGTTTTAGTTTTTAAGTCTCGTTTTATTGCGAACGTTTATTATTAATTACGAATAATCCATAAAGTGTATACGTGATGTGTTACGTCGTATAAAAATAGATAATGGTTACGTATCGTTTTATTCGTCTAAATTTAGTTATCGTTATATAAATTTTATTACGTATATATATATATATATATATATATATATATATATATATATATATATATATATATATATATATATATAAAATCAATATTACTATTCAATCCTTTATGTTTCTCAATTTTACACTTTTTACCCTTAACGGAAAACATTTACGTCGTTAGTCCAAAATTATATATTTACGTTTTTAGTCCAAAATATCAAATATTTACATTTATTATCCTAAGTTTCAATATTTACAGTTAATACCCTTAGAAAAACAGTTTTTATACTTTTCACCCAAAGTTTACAAACTTGACAATTTTAGTCCCTAACTCTCGAATATTTGCAAAAATAGTCCAAAAACTTCCAAACTTAAAATTTAACATTTTTATTTTTTCAATAAGCTCATAAGGTCTTAAACAGCTTATATTCACAGCTTATTAGCTTATTCTCTCTCTTTTTCATTTAGTGGGATTAACGAGTCCAAATTAAGGGCCCGTTAAGGATTTTTGATCCAAAGGGTTTGGGGGGACATTGGGTTTGTAGAAATCCAACTTTTTAAGTTACAAAATCATTTCAAAAGTGCTTATACGCTTAGCTTATCGTGATAAGCTAGAATGAGCTTTTTGGGCTTTTTGGCCCACGTAAGGTTTTTAGTTTCTGAAAATCTGGTTTCAATAGCGATTAGCTTTAGGTCTCGTTAAGTGATTAAACCAAGTTATTAAGTCGATTTATTTATCATTCTCGTTAGTGTTTGAAGTAGACAAATAGGTCGTACAAAAATAATGATGGGTCGTGTGTCAAATTTAGAAATGGCGAGGCCAAAGTGTAGTCAAAAACTCGTTACATAAAACTTTATAAAACTTGAAAATAAACTAAGTGTTTTTAGTATATGTCGTATAGGTCCAAGTGACTTAGAAACGTGTGATTCTTGTTGTGTACTCGTCAATATAAGTCCAATGTTATTATAGGTTCTTGTTAATGATATAACTAAGAAATAGTATAACACATAAAATGTATACGTTGTTTATAAGATTTACGATTTATAAGTTCCAAGTGAGTGTGCACAATATAACTATGCGTATATATATAAAATAGAAAGAAAAGTTTTGTGGTCTCACCTCACCTATAAAAGGTGGTGTAAAAACGAGTGTAGGGTTCGTGTGATGGTTCAAAAGCTTCGTGGTTCACTTCACATCACCAAGGTTCAAAAGGCTCCAATCCTTGCTTCCTAGGTTCTCTTCAAGGCGTGGTATACTTGGTGATTCGTTCGTCCCTCACAACTCCTTCTCGTTATTATTTTTATGTAATGTGGTGTGTTTTAAGTGCATGTAACGTTTTAAGTTTGCATGGGAGACTTATATAGGCAGTATATTGAAGGGTAGAAACAAGATAGGCTCACAAGAGGGGATGGTGCATGTGAGGCGAATAGTAGCACCACAAACAATGCCCAATCGAGTGATTACAAAGCTAGATCTTGTGAGATACCATTCCTATTCATTCCTGACGCTTCATGTTATGCATATTGTTAGTTTAGATGTGATTGGTGAGCAAGGGAAGCAACAAGGAATGTTGGGACACGTTTAGAGCTTATCTTTCAAGGTGAGTTTGGTGGTTTACTTAGGGTGTTTCTGGGGTAGTTAACGAGTGAGATTTGGTGCAATCTTTATCATTCTTGAATGTTTGCTAGGTTGTTAATCGAGTGGTGCAATTACATGTCGAGGTCGTGTGTCGAGTTTGCAAGAAATAGGGTGCGTTTGGAGGGGGGTCGCGGTTGGCAGAAATAAATAACAAAGGGGTGGTTTGGGCTTAAAGCCCTTTTGGGCTTGCGTTTGGTCTCGGCCCAGCAGAAAAGAAAGAAAAGAAATTAAAAAGGGTCTGTTTGGCTTATTAGTTGGATCCGTTGCCCAATGAGTGTTGGGGGCCCACATGGTGTGTCTCGATTATCGTGTCAAAGTTCAAAAATATTAGTGAGCGTTCTCGGGAAGTTTCGTAGGTTCGGGGAATATAAAAATAATATACGTTATTTAGACGAAATGTATTGTTTTAAATATAAATGTGTTATATATATGTATCGTTCGCAATAATCATAGGTTATCTAGGTCGTGTGTAAGCATCGTTCCTGAGTAAACGGTCAATCACAGTTATCGTAGTGGTTCAATATCAAGCCATATCATAAAAAAAAAATTGTTACCCGTAAAATGGTGTTAATTTATCGTAACATCGTTTTATTTATTCGTATGCATTTACTAATCGTAAGGGAAATTTACGAGAGGTTACATTACCTACCTCTTACAGGGAATTCCGTCCCGGAATTCTAGTCTAAGATAGTTGCCAAGGGTGTCTTAGGTGAAGAGATGTGGGTACTTGGAGCGAATCTGATCTTCGCGCTCCCAAGTATATTCCGGTCCTCGCTTGGAGTCCCAACGAACTTTGACAATAGGGATACGGTTTTGTTTGAGTTGTTTGAGTTCTCTATCCATGATTTCAATGGGTTCCTCGGTAAAGACAAGGTTATCATCTAGTCAAATCTCTTTCAATGGAATCACGAGAGATTCATCGGATAAACACTTCTTAAGGTTTGACACATGAAAAGTGTCGTGGATCCGACTAAGTTCAGGTCCTATAAGGTGTTGCTTAATCTTAACGATTTTCTCGGTTGTTTCCCGAACAAGGTCAGGTCCTATAAGTTGTCTTTCTCCGACTTCTGCCCAACAAACGGGCGATCTGCACTTTCTACCATACAATGCTTCGAATGGTGCTGCTTTTATGCTAGCGTGGTAACTATTGTTGTATGAAAACTCTGCTAATGGTAAGTGCTTATCCCAACCTTTTCCAAAATCAATAACGCATGCTCGGAGCATATCTTCCAAGGTTTGGATAGTTCTTTCACTTTGACCATCAGTTTGAGGGTGGTATGCTGTGCTCATATCTAGTTTAGTTCCTAAGGCTTTCTGTAACGATTTCCAAAAGTGAGAGGTGAAACGACTATCTCGATCTGAGATAATTGAAATTGGTACTCCATGTCGAGTGACAATTTCCTTCACGTACAGCTGAGCTAGTGTATTCATCTCATCGGTTTCTTTGATGAGTAGAAAATGAGCGGATTTTGTGAGACGATCCACAATAACCCATATTGTGTCGTATCCGGATGAGGTTCTTGGGAGTTTGGTGATGAAGTCCATAGGGATTCGTTCCCATTTCCACATAGGAAGTTCTGGTTGTACAAGTAAGCCTGAAGGTTTCTGGTTTTCTGCCTTTACTCTTAAACATGTCAAACATTTACCGACATATTCTGCGATGTCAGCCTTCATGTTTGGCCACCAATATAGTCTCTTTAAATCCTGATACATCTTGTCGGAGCCTGGATGAATGGAGTATTTTGACTTATGGGACTCGTACATGATGAGCTCACGAATACCTCCAACCATAGGGATCCAACTTCTGTCCTTGAAACATAGTGTTCCATCAGATTTCTTCATGAAACCATTCTTATTCTTGGGCATACCGTAAATCTTTTCCTTGGGTCGGTTTTCTTCTTTAAGCGCTTCGTTCTGTGCGGTAAGGATTTGGGATGGAAGGGGTGAGTGGATAGTCATCCCTAGTGATCTAACTCGAAGGGGTTTCAATCGTTCCTTTCGGCTTAACGCATCTGCTACTACATTAGCCTTTCCTGGGTGGTAACGGATCTCACAATCATAATTGCTGAGCAACTCTAGCCAGCGACGTTGCCTCATATTCAAATCCTTCTGATCCAAAATTTGTTGAAGACTCTTGTGGTCGGTGTACATGGTACATTTGGTGCCATATAAGTAGTGCCTCCATAACTTGAGCGCAAACACTACCGCTCCTAACTCCAAGTCATGAGTCGTGTAGTTTTCCTCATGTTTCTTCAGTTGCCGGGATACATAAGCTATTACCTTGCTTCTTTGCATCAAAACTGCTCCTAGTCCATGATAAGATGCGTCGCAATATACTATAAAGTCCTCATTTGCTTCTGGGAGGGCTAATATTGGAGCTTCACAAAGCTTTCGTTTTAACAACTGGAAGGCTGCTTCTTCCTTTTCTTCCCAGATGTACTTCTCATTCTTTTGGGTTAGCTTAGTCAAAGGTTTTGCAATCTTAGAGAATCCTTCTATAAATCTTCGGTAGTAACCTGCGAGACCTAAAAATTGACGTATCTCCGTGGGGTTTGTAGGAGATGACCAACCTTTAACAGCCTCAATCTTTGCAGGGTCTACGTGAATGCCTTGACTATCGATGATGTGTCCTAAAAATTGTAAGGTGCGAATCCAAAATTCGCATTTAGAGAACTTAGCGTACAGTTCTTCTTTCTTGAGCAGTTCTAGAATGATTCGTAAATGCTCTGCGTGTTCTTCTTCGTTGCGAGAGTAGATCAAAATATCGTTGATGAATACTATTACAAACTTATCCAAGTAAGGTTTGCATACTCAATTCATTAAATCCATGAAAACTGCTGGTGCATTGGTCAGACCGAACGGCATTACTTGAAATTCGTAGTGACCATAGCGTGTTCTGAATGCAGTTTTTAGGATATCCTCTTCTCGAACTCTTAGCTGATGATATCCTGATCTCAGATCAATTTTTGAGTACACACTCGATCCTTGCAATTGATCAAACAGATCATCAATTCGAGGCAATGGGTATCGATTCTTTACCGTAAGTTTATTCAACTCCCGGTAATCGATGCACATTCGAAAGGATCCATCCTTCTTCTTAACAAATAAAATTGGAGCTCCCCAAGGTGATGAGCTTGGTCTAATAAATCCTTTGTCCGACAATTCCTTTAGTTATTCTGACAACTCCTCCATTTTAGATGGTGCTAGCCTATAAGGTGCTTTAGCCACTGGTGCCGCTCTAGGCACTAGTTCAATCTGAAATTCTACTTGACGTACGGGTGGAATACCAGGTAATTCTTCAGGGAATACTTCAGGAAAATCCCTAACGATAGGAACGTCATCGAGCTGCTTCTCGGATGTCTTATTTTCCGTAACTTGGGCCATGAATACTTGACATCCTTCCTTCATGTATTTTATCACTCGCATACATGAGATAATTCCATATTGAGGTTTGCTTTTGTCGCCCTGGACAATGAGTGTTTCATCCTTGAGTGGTATATGGACGGCCTTTTCGTCACAGTGAATCCTAGCACGATGGTGGGATAGCCAATCCATGCCGACGATAGCGTCGAAACTACCAAGTTGAACCGGCATAAGATCAATGGCAAAAGGTTTTTCGGATAAGGTTAGGGTGCAATCTTTCATGATAGTATTGGTATCTATTAAATTCCCGTCAGCCATTTCGACTTCGTAGGTGGGTTTTAGCTTAGGGGGGTAACATTAAGTAAAGGGGCAAACGTATCTGATATAAAACTCTTATCGGCGCCCGAATCAAACAATACTCTAGCATTATGATGGTTTAGTAGAAACGTACCGGTGACTACATCAGGTCCGTTTCCGTATACCCTAGCTTGGGCGTTGACTAGTTCATTTCCTTTTGGGCAGTTTCTCCGGATGTGTCCTACTTCTCCGCATCCGTAACAAGTGGGTGATACAACCTGTGTGTTGCTTCCTATAGCCAGAATCCTACAGTTTCTGGTTTGATGACCGATCTTACGACATTTGTCACATCGGACGGTACAACGACCCTCGTGATGAAGTTTGCATCGCTGGCATTGGGGTTTCTGTCCGTTGTACCCTACACCTTCCGTGGCGGCGTAGACTCAGGGTTTTTCTTGTCTTTGATTCTGCTGTTGAGTGTTTCGAGTGTTGTGATATTGTTGGTGGTTCCGATTATTGTTGCGGTGGTTGTTGTTGCAGTGATGACCGTTGTAGCTTTGTTGGTTGTTGTTGTGATGATGGGTGGTTCTCTTATCGTCTAATTTCCTTTTAAGCTCATTGCATTTCACTTCTCGGTCTAGAAGTTTCTGAGCAAGTTCCATTACTGCTTCCAAGGTTGGTGGGTTTGCTGAGGTGACATTTCCTTCAATACTCCTAGGGAGTCCTTCGACATATTTCTCTAATGTCTTCTCATGATCGGGTACCATGGTAGGGCATGGTATCCTGAGTTCTTGGAATCTCCGGTTGTAACTTCTCAAGTCAACTCCTTTCACTATTAAGGCATGGAACTCATCCTCGAGTTTTCGCAGTTCGGAACGGGGACAATACTTCTTTAGTATTTTAGCCTTGAATTCAATCCAAGTAAGCTGATGTGCTGCCTCTGCTCCTAGTGTTTGAACGGTAGAGTTCCACCAGGATAGAGCGTCTTGCATTAGTATTCCCGTTGCGAAGCTTACCTTGTTGTTTTCCGAGCATCCACTTCTTTGGAAAACAGTTTCACTTCTTTCAAACCATTGAGCTAATTCCGACACTCCTTCAGTTCCTTTGAAATACGTTGGTTGACATGCTATGAAGTCCTTGTACGTGCAGTAGCGGGGTGCCGGTGCATTTCCATCTCTATTACGGGCTTGTCTGGCTAAAACGGCATTAATGCCATCAGCAATTGCTTGCTGGATTGCTGTCGGGGTCATAACTTCGGGGTTTGCTGGTGCCGCGTTCGTGGTTGTTCTCCTAGTTCTAGCCATGTTGCTATAAAAGAAGGTATATTATTAGAACATTTATAATAATCTTATCACGTTGAAAATACATATCGAGTAATAATTAGTTAAATATAGGTCGTAGTTACAATGATTTGATCATTGAAAAGGTTTAAATCATAAATTATCGTATGTTGGGATGACACACGTTACGAATAAGTTTGACCTGTATGAACCAATATATTACGATATAATGTATAGAGTTTGCAACGTAAATAAAGATAAAATAAACTTCCATAAATCAATGTCAAGGTGTTACAACACTTATTGATACTTGTGCAAATGTTTACAAAACACGACAAGATATTCTTATTTGTAGGACATTGATTTTTACTTAACAAAGTGATGGTCTCATGGTTTTCCTAAAGCTTTGTCTAGGCGGTTTTGGAGTTCTTGAATGGCAGTGGACATGGTTTCCATGGTTTGATCTCGAGTCCTTTCCCTTTCTCGAGATTCTAGCAGGGCTTGCCTAAGGCGTAGGTTTTCAGTGTTGATCTTCTCAATTTCTCGGTCTAAAGTTCCCAATGCTATTTCTGTTGAAGTGTTAGCTCCACATAGTGCTCCTATGAATTCCATTGATTCCCAAAATAGAGAATCCAACTTTTCAACCTTATCTTCTATTGCAAGATGACCAATTATGAGACTGTTCATATCATCTTCAAAGGTTTCTAGAAGTTCATGTGGAATCTTGTTGAGTATACTAGCGATGGAATCAAGTCGGTCTTCGTGGTGAACCATTCTTGCAGCTAACAATGGTATGGTATGGTGTATGGGTTCCCTAGTGACTGGCAGAATTCGGGAGGTAGAGTAAGAACTTTCCCCAAGTTCCCTTGTTGTTGGTGTTCCTTCTTGAGATCTCCAATATCGCATAATGGGCAACAAGAAAGACCATCTACGAGCATCTACTCGCTTGTGGGTCCTTCGGCGTCTGCGTTGGACACAAGATTCTGAGGTGGTTGGGCGGATTGGGTAAGTCCTTCGGTGAGGTGATATTGGGACACTTCGGTAAGGTGCAGGTGGTGATGCTAGTGGAGGTGATGCTATGGGTGATGGTGTTAGTGGCACAGTAGTAGTTTGGCTGTAGAAGATAGTTGGTAGTGGTGGTATCACTGGTGGTGCAGGTGGTGATGGCACAACTGATTCAGCTGGTATGACAAGAGCTGGTGCTGGTACAGCAGTACTTGCTTCATACGGCTGAAGTTGTCTAATTTTCCTAGATCGGCGAATCGGACCAGATGTTGCCAGAGGAGAAGCCTCTGTGTCAGATGCTGGCAGAAATTGCTGGCTTTGCATGTATCTGTCGGTAGCAGGAGACATAGGCATAGGTGAGGTAGCATAGGCTGAAGTAACATCTTCAGTTCCTGAGTTTGAGGACAAGCTGATAGGGTGGGTGTTCGAAGACATGACACTATAATAAATTTCCCGATTAGTAGATGTAAGCATAATTATAACCAATTTAAAATGCTATAAAGTAAATAATACTTTTTACCAATTATTGGGATGCGTAGGCACGAAGGGCGTAGGATGGTATTTTATAAAAATTTTGTCCCGTTTAAAGTGTAGTTATAGTCCAATGTTCCAAAAACACTTGGTTCACTATAACCGTAGCACTGATGCCAATCTATAACACCCCCAAAATCGATCAATACAGCGGAAGACTTAAAATGTCAGCGGAAGACTTTTGGGGTATTATATCGTGGATCTTTCGTCACAATTATAGAAAACGATTCAAGTGATCGTTTTAAGTTTTATTTAAAATACCAAATATTCATAAATCACAAGAGGATTCATTATTCAACAACAAGTTTTTATTCAAAGAGAAATAAACGTTTCTTTATTTGCCCACTTCGTGCCTTTGCCATCCATTCCATTTAGTTACCTGAGATAAACATGCTAAAAGTCAACAAAAGTTGAGTGAAATTCATAGGTTTATAATTAAGAGTTTGAACACAAGAGATAGGTGCTTATTGTATATAAATACAAATAAACAAGTTAGAAAAATCGCATTCATTATTGCCTTAAGCTCATGGCACTCAACGATTCAACAGACATCAATATTTTCTGTAATAATGATGTAAAATATATAGCCCCCAAGATAGGTATTTGCCAGTAACCTATGATATTTAAATAAAGTGCATTTGGTAACTTTCCTCTAGCAACCAAATGAGGATTGCCAATCCCTAATAGATCTATTCACAATTATTTACGTTCACCCTTCAAGTGATTAAGGTTCATGATCGAGGGACTTTTGGCAATAGCTACTTAAGCAATAATAAGATCAGGAAAAGACTTGTGTTCGGTTTTTGAGCATGTATCCCCCCCCCCCCCCCCCCCCCACAAAAATAAGTTAAATGTGGGCTATGAACTCACCTTAGAAGGATAGTAGAACAAATGTAATCTCAACGATGCAAGGCAACGGCTTCACACACAACCTATAAGATATGGCACGTTTTAGTTTTTAAGTCTCGTTTTATTGCGAACGTTTATTATTAATTACGAATAATCCATAAAGTGTATACGTGATGTGTTACGTCGTATAAAAATAGATAATGGTTACATATCGTTTTATTCGTCTAAATTTAGTTATCGTTATATAAATTTTATTACGTATATATATATATATATATATATATATATATATATATATATATATATATATATATATATATATATATAAATCAATATTACTATTCAATCCTTTATGTTTCTCAATTTTACACTTTTTACCCTTAACGGAAAACATTTACGTCGTTAGTCCAAAATTATATATATTTACGTTTTTAGTCCAAAATATCAAATATTTACATTTATTATCCTAAGTTTCAATATTTACAGTTTATACCCTTAGAAAAACAGTTTTTATACTTTTCACCCAAAGTTTACAAACTTGACAATTTTAGTCCCTAACTCTCGAATATTTGCAAAAATAGTCCAAAAACTTCCAAACTTAAAATTTAACATTTTTATTATTTCAATAAGCTCATAAGGTCTTAAACAGCTTATTAGCTTATTCTCTCTCTTTTTCATTTAGTGGGCTTAACGAGTCCAAATTAAGGGCCCGTTAAGGATTTTCGATCCAAAGGGTTTGGGGGACATTGGGTTTGTAGAAATCCATCTTTTTAAGTTACAAAATCATTTCAAAAGTGCCTATATGCTTAGCTTATCGTGATAAGCTAGAATGAGCTTTTTGGGCTTTTTGGCCCACGTAAGGTTTTTAGTTTCTGAAAATCTGGTTTCAATAGCGATTAGATTTAGGTCTCGTTAAGTGATTAAACCAAGTTATTAAGTCGATTTATTTATCATTCCCGTTAGTGTTTCAAGTAGACAAATAGGTCGTACAAAAATAATAATGGGTCGTGTGTCAAATTTAGAAATGGCGAGGCCAAAGTGTATTCAAAAACTCGTTACGTAAAACTTTATAAAACATGAAAATAAACTAAGCGTTTTTAGTATATGTCATATAGGTCCAAGTGACTTAGAAACGTGTGATTCTTGTTGTGTACTCGTCAATATAAGTCCAATGTTATTATAGGTTCTCGTTAATGATATAACTAAGAAATAGTATAACACATAAAATGTATACGTTGTTTATAAGATTTATGATTTATAAGTTCCAAGTGAGTGTGCACAATATAACTATACGTATATATATAAAATAGAAAGAAAAGTTTTGTGGTCTCACCTCACCTATAAAAGGTGGTGTAAAAACGAGTGTAGGGTTCGTGTGATGGTTCAAAAGCTCCGTGGTTCACTTCACGTCCCACCAAGGTTCAAAAGGCTCCAATCCTTGCTTCCTAGGTTCTCTTCAAGGTGTGGTATACTTGGTGATTCGTTCGTCCCTCACAACTCCTTCTCGTTATTATTTTTATGTAATGTGGTGTGTTTTAAGTGCATGTAACATTTTAAGTTTGCATGGGAGACTTATACAGGCAGTATATTGAAGGGTAGAAACAAGATAGGCTCACAAGAGGGGATGGTTCATGTGAGGCGAATAGTAGCACCACAAACAATGCCCAATCGAGTGATTACAAAGCTAGATCTTGTGAGATACCATTCCTATTCATTCCTGACGCTTCATGTTATGTATATTGTTAGTTTAGATGTGATTGGTGAGCAAGGGAGGCAACAAGGAATGTTGGGACACGTTTAGAGCTTATCTTTCAAGGTGAGTTTGGTGGTTTACTTAGGGTGTTTTTGGGGTAGTTAACGAGTGAGATTTGGTGCAATATTTATCATTCTTGAATGTTTGCTAGGTTGTTAATCGAGTGGTGTAATTACATGTCGAGGTCGTGTGTCGAGTTTGCAAGAAATAGGGTGCGTTTGGAGGGGGGTCGCGGTTGGCAGAAATAAATAACAAAGGGGTGGTTTGGGCTTGCGTTTGGTCTCGGCCCAGCAGAAAAGAAAGAAAAGAAATTAAAAAGGGTCTGTTTGGCTTATTAGTTGGATCCGTTGCCCAATGAGTGTTGGGGGCCCACATGGTGTGTCTCGATTATCGTGTCAAAGTTCAAAAATATTAGTGAGCGTTCTCGGGAAGTTTCGTAGGTTCGGGGAATATAAAAATAATATACATTATTTAGACGAAATGTATTGTTTTAAATATAAACGTGTTATATATATGTATCGTTCGCAATAATCATAGGTTATCTAGGTCGTGTTTAAGCATCGTTCCTGAGTAAACGGTCAATCACAGTTATCGTAGTGGTTCAATATCAAGCCATATCATAAAAAAAAAAATGTTACCCGTAAAATGGTGTTAATTTATCGTAACATCGTTTTATTTATTCGTATGCATTTACTAATCGTAAGGGAAATTTACGAGAGGTTACACCTATCTTCTTCACAACTACACTACTTCACTACTAATCAACTTCTACTTCCTACACAACTTCTATTTCTTCTAAACTACTTATTACAAACACAACACAACTTCACAAATGATATATATACCCTATGCACAACTACTCTTCAATACTTCTTGAACTTAGTTGTAGAAGGAGTGTTCTTCTTTTGCACTTTGGATGAGGATGGATGATAAGGGATTGAATCACTTGAAACAAGGATTAATATACAAATGATCAAAGGGTTTTAGAGGATGTTTAGAGAGTTTGAGATCTGAAAATTTCATGCAAAAGGTGAGAAAAATTCCAGATTTAAGGTGGTATTATAGGAAACAAATTCTGACAGAGGAGCGTGGCCGGTCCCCTTAAATCAAGGCCGGCCCCCTTAAAATTAAGGGGACCGCCCCTTATAATTAAGGGGGCCGCCCAGCTTTAACGACCAGAATTTTTGTTTTTTAGTGGGGAAAGTTTATTTGGTGAAAAACTAACTGATTTTGGTTAAAAATTGGAAATCATATATTTAGTATGATTAAAACATTTTTCTTTATTACCAAAAGTGTTTTTCAAAAATATATAATATGTTTATACAATTAAATAAACTTTGTATTAGTTAATTAAATACCCCTTTGATCATGAGATGTATTAAACACTTGTTTATCCATACCTTAAGTGATTAAGTTGGATATAGTGATATAAACAAGCTTAATACTTGTTTATGTACTAATCTTACGTTTGATGAGTTTACATTTTGTGATCGTCAAAATATAGAGATATCGAAAAATATAAATAACGTTTTCATACATTATTTATATCAACATATACCATTTTGACAGTTGAAATGAGATTTTTGGCACAATGACTTTTTAATAAGCTAACAACTGATTTTATGCTATAAATGGGCTAAGCTAAACCTAATAAGCATAAATAAGCACATATAAGCAAACAATAAGCAGTGGAACAGTAAAGCATGAAAAATTAAGAAATTCCTTACAAAGTGCAATCCTGCTAAGTACCATGAACCAAGGACCAATACCACTTCCTAACACTCCCCATGGAGTTCTAACACCCTGACAAAACATAATTCACCGTGATCCATTGCTCCTTCATCTTCCACATTGATTTTTGATTTTCTATCTATTTTTCTTTGATTTTTGAGTATTTTTTATATTATTGAATAAGACTGATTAGAATGAAAAATAAAGCTTGTAGAAGCTTATCAGTAGCTTGTTTGAGCTTAAAGAACGAATGATCAACCACTTTTAACAACAAAAGAGTGAATATGAAATTTTCATTTAAAAATGACAAAATCTGAATTCACTAATGGAACTTGAAATTAAGGTGAAATAAGGTTCAAATTACAATAGAAAAACATGTTACAGCTATTTTAATCTAAGTTTTACAACTGATACATGAAAATTGTGCTAAACGACCTAAAACTACACTAAAATAACTACTACTGGCCTTCTATCCTTCTTCTTACTTTTATAATCCCTAATTAGGGTTCCTTGGACCTTTCTGAGCCAATCCCACAGCAATTGGATGAATTAAACTCATCCTAGCCGTCCATTTGTTTTTTGGTGGGAAAACTTTTAATGCCAATTGGACTGTGTTTGTAGCCATAAGGGGTGTGTTAGCATCGTATTTTATTTATAAAAAGTGTCGGTCATTAACGTATTGTTATAGGTTGCTTTAGAATATCATTATGATGAAGTTTAGGCTTAGTATTCATGTTTTGTGAAAGTCTAAGGGCCATTAGTGTAATAATGTATAAGATAGATGATGCCCTAGACTATGAGTATAAATACTCTTGTAAACCTCATTTGTGAGGTTGGTTCTCTTAGTGGTTCTCTTAGTCATTAACAAGGTTATTATTTTCACACACTAGAGTTCCCATCCACTCTCTCTCTCTACTTACTTTCTCTCTCTAGGTTTAGGCTTGAATCATATGTGAAATAGGTTGTTCTACGGTCCTACAAGTGGTATCAAGAGCCTAGGGATAATTCTAGGTTGTTTTAGATTGTTTTTGGGTGAAAAAATCGTGTTTTTTGGTGAAGAAAATTCGTATCTGGTACTGTTCATTCGAGTATTTTCGAGTTTGGAAATTTTTTTCGAGTTTGAAAATAATCCTATCGAGTTTGGGACAAACATTTTGTCGAGTTTGAGATACAAGTTATCGAGTTTGAGGTGTATGTTATCGAGTTAGAAAATGTTTTCGAGTTAAGGATCTTATATGATTATCGAGTTAGGGTTTTGGTCTTATCGAGTTTGGTGCTCTCTTATCGAATTTGAAATTTTCTGGTTATCGAGTTAGGGCAGTCTATCGAGTTAGGATAAAATACTTTTCGAGTTAGAAACTTTTCTAATCTATCGAGTTAGAGGTGAAATTTGGTTTTATCGAGTTAGTGGTCAAATTTTGGTTTTATCGAGTTAGTGGTCAAATTTGGTGTTATCGAGTTAGAGGTCAAATTTGGTTCTATCGAGTTAGAGGTCAAATTTGGTTCTATCGAGTTAGGTGCTAAAGTTCCATCGAGTTTGGATCTTTGAAGTTTGGCGAGTTAGCCTTGTTCTCCTAATCGATTATCGAGTTAGGATCAGTGTTGCTACTTTCTTAAGGGTTACTCTGCCAAAATTTCTTTAACTTATCGAGTTAAGGGGACTTACCTATACTTATCGAGTTTGGTTACTTCCTAGACATATCGAGTTAGGACTATCATTTGGACTATCGAGTTTGGACCACTACATCAGATCTTATCGAGTTTGAAACACTACCTAACCTTATCGAGTTAGATACCATCTTAAAACTTATCGAGTTAGAAACCAATTTGAAAGACTTATCGAGTTAGGCTCAAAAAAAAAAAAAAAAAAAAAAATTATTTTTCACACGAGACTTAACGTTCAATTTTTACGCGAGATTTAAATTTTGGTATAACGTTGAAAATTTTGGCCCGAAATTCAAATTTTTAGGCCAAAATTCAAAAAATTTCGGCAAAATTTGGCGAAAAAATTTTTCAAAACTCAAATTTTTCTGGTAACCTTAGAATTGTATTTCTTTGAGATTTTCAAATTTTGAGAACGGAAATTTTCATACTCGATTTTTGGCGGGAAATTACGAAATCAATCAAATCAACCGAGAACGAACTTTCATCTTCACCATACCATCTAATCTACAACAACAACCTTTGTTATCTTTCAAAAGATCCTCAGAACAACGTTTCACTTTTAATTGAATCAATGGCATCTCACCATGACAGTATCACGAGTACTTTGTCCAATGGTTTTGCATCAGTTTTCAAGGCATTTAACAGCCAACGACACAACAATCAGCAAGGATATGCTTCGAGTATACAAATGGGGAACCAGATGCAATATGCAGGGCAGTATGTAGGAAATCAGATGGATCAGAATGTGAATCAGAATGTACTTAATCAAAATGGGATTGATTGTTACATGACTTCGATTCAGAAACCTACATCAGCAAGTCACAGCAGAAACAATGTCAATGCCATGACGATGGTAGAAAAGATTCAGTACTTGATTATGCTTGCCAATAAAGAAGAATCGGGAATACCGTTGACTGCTGAGGAACATGAGTTTAGAGCTACAACAAGAGTTAATGACAATTCAGCAGACCTTAATGCTACCTACAACTTTATGGCAAATCAGCAAGCAACAACATCAAGCAGTGATTCTGATCTTCCTCCCACTTATGATTCAGATCCATTCCATGAGGTACCAAATTATGGTAACAATGCTACTTCGTTTGCTCATGAGAAGCCACATCTTGTGCCATCTGAACCTAATTATGATACATATGTGGGGGAACAAGTTAATAGCAATGTTAACTATGAAACTCCAGATATGGATCCTAATGGAGTTCAAGTTGCACAAAATGGTGCTAATGATGAGGAAACCCGTGCTTTCTTTGAATCATTATTGAATAATTGCAGCATTGAAATCGAGAAAGTGAAAAAGGTCAATCGCGATGTTAAGGCCGCGAATGTTAAATTGACCGCTGAGCTTGAGAGTTACAAGGCAAACGCTAAAGCTTTTGAGTTTCATAACAAAAGATTGTCTGAATTAGAAACTGGTTATCAAAATTCCGTTTCAAGGGAAAAACAATTACAACTCAAGTTTGATACACTTGATGTTAATTCTTTCAAGAAGATTAAAGCTTTAAACGCGGAAATTTCTGATTTACAAAACCAACTTTCTAAACAAAAAACAGCTTATACCAATCTTGAAAAAGAAAGGGATGAGTTGAAAAAGGATTTTGCAAAGAAAGAAGACAAACTTTTGGCCGAAATCGTAGAGTCAGAACACATGATTGCTCATTTAGAAGAATTAGTGGTTAAGTCGGGTCAGTCAAGTCAAACAATGAAAATGATTTCAAATCAAACTAATCCGGTTTACCATACGAAACATAAAGTGGCTCTTGGTAACAACACCCCAAGTAATCTCAAGAAAGCTCAGCAAGAACAGAATGTTTTGTATAATGGTAATGTGCTTTACACTAAACATGATCCTCCCGTCGTTCGGGATTCTGTGCAAACGATAGAACATGTCGAAGAGAGCATTTCTAAAATGAAACAAAAGGATTTGAAACCCATTGATTACAACAAATTGAACAAACTTTCGGGAATTACTTTTGTTCCACAAAAAGAGCCGTCCGTGTTTTCCATAAAACGACCATTCTCAAAAATGTTTTCTAAGAAAGTAATTGTTTCAAAATCTCTTTCAAAATTGGAACAAATGTCTTCTAACAACACTTTTAATACAAGTGAGGCTAGAAACATTCTGGATGACGTTAAAAAGAGAATTCAAGAACTTCAAAATATTGTTGCTTCTAAAACTTCAATCGATATTAACAACTGGCATTCCAGTTTTCATATTGAGCAGAAAAAAGTTTTTGAAAACGAAATTACTATCCCACTGAATAACATCAGTGCGAGGGTAATTCATTTTGAACGTGCTTTCTTAAAAGAAACGGCCGACTTTGTCAAGGACCACAAATCCCTGGTAAACGAAGCTAATGATACTCGTAAAAACATGAATGTTTTGGAAAGGTTAAATGATTCTCTCTTCGAAGCTGTTATGACCACTGACATTATGTCCATTATTTTACAAATATATTCTGTTCAAGACGATGAAAGACTGAGAGCTGAGACCTCCGAAATTGTTTCCAAATATGAAAATGCTCTTATAAAGCTTGAAAATGAAAATGTGTCATGTTTTAAACAACTTGATCAAAAAAAGGAAGAATGCAAGTATGACAAACTGTCGTATGAGCGTGCTTTCAAAAACATGAAAGAGCAAAATGATCTTTTGAGGGCTCAGCTTGAAAGTGAAAAAAGGAAGGGTGAGGAAACTAAGTTTGCAAAACCATCGACTTCGGAGAAACCAAATGTTTCAAACATGGTTCAAAAACCAAAAATGTCAATTTCACGGTTTGCTCCAAAAGTCGATGAGAAAAAGGAATTGTCAAAACCAGTCACTCCACCACCCTTGCCCAAGGAAAAGGTAATGGAAAAGATTGTTGAAAAACAAAATTTGTTTGTTGAAAGAAACAAAAATGTGATTACACCTGGCTCTTCTAAGTATACTACACCAAATAAGACAACAAAAACTGTTAATGAGTCTGTTGGTTCTAATGACATGGTCCTCAATCATCATCTAGAAGAAGCTAGAAAAAAGGCACAACATCGAAAAAACGGAATTTTAGGTGCAAAACCTAGTGTGATGAATTCTACAAGATTCCAAAGCACTGCTAGTAGTAGTAAACCATTACCTAGGAACTATCAATAAAATACTAGGGATTGGCTTGCATCTAAGAGTAGTGGCACAAATAAGAATGCTAGGACAGTAGAATGCAACACAAAGAATTCCAAATCAAGTGTCAAGACATAATCCACTAAGACACCAAATCGAAACAAACCCGTTGATAAGAAGCAAGAGGTTAAGAAACCTAATAGGTGGATATCTAAAGAATGTAGTTTTTCCAACACTGAGACTTCCGCTGCATCTGATAAGAAAACTACATCTAGATCTTACCTTAGGTGGATTCCTACGGGGAAAGTTTTTAAAACAGTTGGTCTTAGGTGGATTCCCACAGGGAAGATTTTTGATAGTTGCACCAAGACAAATAATAGTGATAATCTTCAGGATAAGGAAGTAGAAACCATTACAACAGTTGATAGTCAACACCCGCAGAGTGATGATTCATGTACTTCTAACACTGTTATTTGTGAAACCTCTTCGTCTTTGGTTGCAGGTGCTTCAACTATCTCAGAACCCAGTTCTTCAGAGGGTTCAAATTCTGTAAATTCTATAAAATCATTCTTTCAATCTTCTATTTTTGATTTTCCATTTCTTTTATAAAAAAAAAATACAAAAATACAAAAATATAAAATTTCAAAAAATACAAAAACAATATAAAATCAAAAAATCCAAAAATATTCTTCTCACGACATGTCTCTCGTATAAATCAATATTCTGTACGTGTCTAGAAATGTCTTTCAACAATGACACGGACATTTACAGATGCTTGAACGGGAGTTCTTTAAAATGTTTTTCTAAAACATGTCGTTTCTCAAAAGTTTCTTCACAATGGCTTGTAAGTACTTCAGCTTACAACCCGTGCTTCAAAGTGAAATCTTTTCAAAACTTAAGTCCGGGTATCACAACTCGAAAAGATTTCAAATAAGGACTTAATCGAATGGCTTCTGTACGCATCAGTTCAGGACCCGTGCTTCAAAGAAAGGAAAGTGCTTAATCAAAACAAAGATTTCAAATTTTTTTCGAGCACTTATCCTAAAAACGAAAACCAAACACTAATCTGGCCTGAGTTTTCTTTAGAAAAACTTTCAAAATCTTTAAGCTCAAGATAATGACTGTTGATCTAATGATTAATTAGATTTTCAAAATTCTCTTACATTTTGAGCACCACCTTTTCAAGATTTCTCAATAAGATTTTCAAAATCTATCAAAATCGGTGCTCATCATCAAAATGATTTGTGTACATCTTACAGTGCACAACTCAAGTTTTCAAAGAAAGGAAAGTGTTACGCAAAAATGATTTTCATCAACAAAGTGCACTTATCCTAAAAATGGACACTGTTGTACTCCTCAGTGCGACATTCCTATTCAAACAAAGAGAAGTCTTTGTTTTTCAAAAAACCTTGATGCAAAATTCAACAAATCTGAAACTTCTTTCTCTTTCAGAATTTTGCTTCAAGACGACTCCTTCCCTCTAAACTTTAAAAGTTTAACATTTCTCAAAAACATATGCGAGTTTTGAGGGGGAGTATTTCATAAAAACAAAAATGTTCCGAGTTCATGCAAAAACAAATCTGTCTTTCTCTCCAAAAAGCTTTTTCTTAATCATTTGATATCAAAAATATCATGATATGCTATTTTTGAGGGGGAGAAGACATGATTAAAATGTGATCAAAGATGTTTAAAGCTTGTGACTGAATCTCAAAAGAGCTCGACTCAGAAAGTACCAATGAATTGACGAAGCTTAAAATGTCAGTAATCGAAAGGACTTGTCCTGGACGGGTAATAATTTCAAGCTAGTCTAACTAGTGATGTAAGCGTGTCTCGAATAGGACTTGTCTGAGTAGAATGTACCGTATCGAGAGACTTTCTTTGGACTTGACCAGGACGGGTAATAACTTCAAGCTAGTCTAACTAGTGATGTAAGCGTGTCTCGAATCGGTCATGTTCATTGAAAGTGAATCAATTCAAAAGTGCAAACTCCTCACGCATGTGCAAATTTCTTAAAAATCCATGAGCACATGTGAAGGGGGAGTCCTTCAAATGAAATGCAAAACTCTCGAAGTGTTAACAAAGTATGTTTTTTATCATAAACACTTTGAGAGATTTTCACAAACGGTTGGATGGCAACAATAGGATAGTCATGAAGTTATAAGGTGACTAAGGTTAGGAAAAACCGTCCTATGATCCGCCAGAGCCGGAGGGATCTACCCAAGGACAATTCCATTAGATTAGAATTAGAAGTCCTTAGGTATGATTTGAAAAAAGGAGAAAAGAATGAAAGGAGAAAGAAGGGGTTGAAGAATTAAAAAGAAAAGCAAATGAAAGGGTGAAAAGAAATAGCCCTCTATATGTTCAACCTTAGGGCAGACACCGGGTTCAATTCATATGCTACTGGTTGTTACTAAGGTGACACCGGTATTGAAGATAAAGACGTCATGGACCCAGTGACGCACTGCACTAAACCTTCTAGCCACTCAAGTTCTCTTAAAAGAGCTTGTTTCATTCTCACGGGGAACCGGCATAATCTATCGGCCTGTCTCTTAGAGATGGTTGATATTGAAGCAGGAGACCTCTCCCTAATCTCCGCATAGGAAACCTAATGTGCACTTATCGAGTCTAGAGCCCCGAGATTCATCAAAAGATCTCATAGGAACACATGATATTTCTACACTGGTTGTTCATCATTAAGGACGCCAGTTGTAAACTTTAGAGTCCTACGCAGATCTTAGCAATCTGCCAGAACATTTATGAGAGAATTCACACAAGTGTTTCTCAATGATTGAATGGAAACTCCTGCCAGGGTCAACATCAAGCAGCCCTGACAGCAGGTCACTTCGGTAATTCTTTATGGGTTACCCTTAGTGTTCGCGGTGGTTTCAAACGGTCTACAGTCGTGGAGTGATCCCCAGTGACTCACCCAGTCATTGAGCTACTTAGTAGGTCTTGTAAGCTCTTTCGGGAGTATCTGATATGGGAACGGCCATGGTAAGGGTTAGAAGGAGTCTTCACACTATGCTGTTGACGATCTCTAATTCCTTATCTGTAAGTACCGGTTGATTTATTGCTAACTGTTTACCTGCAGATATACATCATCTCCATGGCAAAAGATTCCACATGCTCATACATGCATCACAAAGTCAAAAGAAAGTTCTCACAAAGATCAAAGGATAGCAACAGTCAAAGAAAGATTCTACGCCAAAAAGAAGAATCTACAAAGTAAAGTGACAAAGATCAACGTGAAAGAACGGGAATAACAAATGTATGTATGACAAAGACTTAAGACGTATGAGCATGTTGGAATGGCAGACGACCACCACAAACACAGAAGTGACGAAAGGCAGATGACATCATTTGATCATTTCAACAACGATGAACTAAGAACAATGAACTAAGTACTATGACTCATCTAATGATTCTTAAAGACGTCAAGAGCTATAAATGTTAAAGTATGAAGACAAAGATGATGACGTCGCGCAACCTTCAATGACCAACACTTAGGGGGAGATTGTTAGCATCGTATTTTATTTATAAAAAGTGTCGGTCATTAACGTATTGTTATAGGTTGCTTTAGAATATCATTATGATGAAGTTTAGGCTTAGTATTCATGTTTTGTGAAAGTCTAAGGGCCATTAGTGTAATAATGTATAAGATAGATGATGCCCTAGACTATGAGTATAAATACTCTTGTAAACCTCATTTGTGAGGTTGGTTCTCTTAGTGGTTCTCTTAGTCATTAACAAGGTTATTATTTTCACACACTAGAGTTCCCATCCACTCTCTCTCTCTACTCACTTTCTCTCTCTAGGTTTAGGCTTGAATCATATGTGAAATAGGTTGTTCTACGGTCCTACAGGGTGGTGCATTTAATGCTGATGGTATAACACCCCGTAAAATTTTCCTACGATTAACACGTAACCATAACATAGATTAAGCATTTTTTTTTCAGGGAACCAAATTTTTTTTTTATGCATGACCTATTATTTGAACCACTACGATATTTATGATTGACCATTTACCCAGGAACGATGCTTACACAACCTTGATAGATTTAATATCGCGAATATATATATTTTAAACGTTAATAATTAAAACAATACGTTTCGTTCATTTAGCGTACATTATTTATATCATTTTGGAGCTTACGAAAATTCTCGAGACTACTCACTAATATTAATGGACCAAAACCCGACTCTCGAAATCACCTACGTGGGCCCACGTGACCCAAAGGGCCGATCATACCCAAAACTACTGCTAATAGACTCATTTTAAATTTATTTTCATTTCTTTTCTTTGGATTGGGCCCAACTCACGCAGCAGCCCAGCAGCCCAAGCGCACCCATTGTTATTATTTAGTTTTCTTTCTTTTCTGTTCCAGTCGCGATCAGCCACAAAACACCCTCGTTATTTCTTGATTTCGACACACAACCTACTGATTTTATTTCACCATTCGATTGAAGACCTGGCATAGTATCAGGAATGACAAATATCGTTACCTCCCTCGCTCGTTCGCTACTCTAAAAACGACCCAAGTAAACCTCAACACTCACTTTGGAAATTTCACCCAAATGTGTCGAAAACCTTCTTAGCACCTCCCAAGCTCCCCAATGACCACAAATCTGACTCATTTGCACTGTAGAACGTCAGGGAATGAACATAGATATTCTCTTACACTATATCTTGGATGTTTACTTTCGATTGGGCAACACTTTGGTGCCACACCACAATAGCGAAACAACACAACACTTCCTTGGTCTTATCCTTGTGTTCCCAAGCTTCCAAAACTCCTATAAAAACCCTCCCATGCAAATGCAATCGATCACAAACACACAAGCAAACTTTATTCCAAGTTTGCAAGTCGAATAGTACTAGAGTTGGGACAGAAAGTTGGCAAGAAGTTCAAGACGTAGAAGAGATCCAAGAGAACCATTGTTGCTCATATCGAACCACGGCTAGAATGTGAACCAAGCTACATCGATCCCTTGCACTTTCTCGAACCATACGTACCATTACCACCACTTATCTGTGGTGAGGTGAACTACTCGTACCCCTAACCAGTCTTTCTATTTCTAGTAACATTAATTTTTCATGTTTACTTTGATCTTTTATTTTAAAATATACAAACGTAACATATATATATTTTTTTCTCCTTTTCATTCTTGACCACGTTAGAATTCGTGTTTGATAAAGTTTTTGAACTAGTAATAACGTTTACTCATAAAATGTCACACGTTCCTTAAGTCACTTGACCATGTCGAAAGACTTAGAATTTTTCTAAGTCTTCAATGTATATTTCTATATGAGTTTGACCATTCACTTTAACCTTGCCATTTGCAAACTAGACATACAACATATATATTTTATTGCTCGACCTCGTTTTTAACATGGTAAATAAACGAGACACACTTTTTACTCGACCTAATGAACTCGTATGGAATATTTTCTAGAACCAAAGTGAATCGACATTATAAACAGATTTTGAAAACCATTTATAACGATTTGGACCTTAAAAGCCCAATAAACTGTTTTTAAGCTTATTCAATAAGCTTATGGGAAAAACTCTTTTGAAATGATTATATAACTTAAAATAATGAACTAAGGTAGGCCTAGTGTTCCCCCTAGTCCATTGGATTGTAAAACGTTAATGGGCCTTATATTTAACTCGTTATAAGCCCAATAAGTCAAAATAAGCACTTTTTGGAAAATAAGCTATTTTTATAAGTCAAATAAGTTGTTTAGAGCTTATTGGAAAAGTTAAAATGTTAAGTTTTGAATTTAATAACTTTTGGACTAAATTTGTAAAATATTCCTAACCGAGGGACCAAAACTGTCAAAACATGAAATTTTGGGTAGAAACTGTCAAAACTGTATTTCCTGAGTACTAAACTGTTGGAAATGAAACTTGGAGTTATAAAATGTAATCATTGACAAGAATTGGACCAAAAATGTAATATATATATATATTCGGACTAACGGTGAAATTGTCATACCGTTAGGGTTAAATTCGTAACTTTGATGAAACTTGAAGGATATTAATGATGTAATATTTTTTTTTCTCTTATATATTTGTAAAGATTTATATAAATATTGTGATATTTGATATAAAACTTTGACACTTTTAATTATATATGCGTTATATATAATTTTCGTCGTTATGAATAAAGTTAACGATACGTTATTATTAACTTTTTATCGAGACTTATCGAATATATACTTTGAGATATATTTATAATATGACAAACATTCGCGATATAAATATAAAACTGGACTTAGACTATCAACTGAGCTGTGTAATATCTTTTAGGTTGTGTGTGAAGCCGTTACCTTCATCTTTGAAATCTCGATACTACTGTACTACTGAGGTGAGTCATAGCCCCTACTCTTACTTGTTTTACAATGATTTATAAACATTTTCGGGGGAGATACATGCCTAACTATTGTTTTATACTTTTACAAGTACTCGTTAACTATTTACATATTACTGTGATTTCATAGCCCACTCTTTAACTATTTTCCCGTGGGGAGATACATGCTTAAAACTCGAACACAAGTCTTTTATACCGGGTATTGAAATACCGTCAGGCTAATGTTATTTGCTTAAGTTACTATTGTCAGAAGTCCCTCAATCATGAACCTTAATCACCTGAAGGGTGAACGTAAATAATTGTGGATAGTACTATTAGTGATTGACAATCCTCGTTTGGTTGTTGGAGAAAACACCAGGCGCACTTTATTGTTCTTATAAATAGGTTATTGACAAATACCTATCTTTGGGGGCCTATTACTTACCATCATAATACATACTTATGATTGGCTGTTAATCGTTGAGTATCATGAGCTTAAGGCAATAACAGGAACATTGATTTTTAACATATTGATTGTATGTGATTACAATACATTCTTAACTTGTGATTCGAAACTCGTGTTAAATGGATTTATAAACCAATTACTATTTTTGATGTTGACCCGGTGAAGGGCAAACCAACGGATTGATTTGTGTTGATAAGGAAATCACTCTTTTCTAATTAACGATTTAAACTATAAACTCTATGAACTCACCAACCTTTGTGTTGACACTTTTTAGCATGTGTTTATCTCAGGTTACTATACAAGAAGGAACTTGAAGGCACGGAGTGGGCTTGTAACCCGGCATGGGCTTAAATAAACATTTTGACATATTTCAAATAAACTTGTTGATTAAATTATGAAACATCTTGATGTCTCGAATATTTGGTATTTTGAACGAATTAAACTTTAAAGCGTCACTTTTGTGTCGTTTTCTATGATTGTGACAAAGATCCT